>JAWPHD010000528.1:0-444809 GCA_037043455.1 Cyrtodaria siliqua | reverse complement strand
TCATAAAACTGAACATCTGGTTACCTTTCAACATTTTGACAGCAACGGTAGTGGAACCAATACGGTTGTTAATGCCGATAGCCTCCCCATGCCTTACGACCCCGAATGCTCCCGATCCCAACTCCTTGCCGAGCGTGAGTCGATCTCGCGGGAATTCCCATTTACTGTCCAGGGGGAGTTCGTACTCCGATGCCATTGTCAGGTCGGAGGACAGGCGGCGTCGACGGCCGGTACCTTCGATGCGGACCTGGGGAATGACTAGAGGCTGGGTCGCTGGATCGTAACCGTTACCTTGCGGATAGTACAGGTCATTCTGCAAGAGGATTTTTTGTTTTAATTATTCCGGCCTACTTATGAACATATGTTGCAGAAATTGTTTTATCTTACGTCTTTAAAATATACTAAAACACGTTCTGTTTACTATTTCATCAGCAACTTGTTGCCGCAATGTTTTTAAGATACAAAAAAATAGGTCAAACAATAAAATAATTATGACATGCATTTTGTATATCATTTGTAAGACATAGCCTATGAGCACTTTGTCAGTATAACAAGGTTTATTGGACCAAGATAAATGACAACGATAAACTGGCCAAAGTTTACGTGAATGAAAAAAAAGAGAAGAGTATTTAACCAATATAATGACCTTGTGTGACCTTGACCTTTATATTTTAGGATGGTCATGTCGATGTTATCATGATGAATATTGAAAGTTTCATGAAGAAATATCAAGAAATGAGAAAGTTAAAGCCAGCATTGTTTTCGTGACGGACGAAGGACGACAAAGTGATTCCTATGATTTTATCGCGTTTTTCTACGAAAACTCGACAACAATCTCTTTCACAGCAAAAAGCAAAGTTTCAGTAAATAACGCTTTTCATGCATTTAAACCAAATTTAATACTCTTTCCGCTGTGTACACTAACTCCATCCTTACATTTGGAAATTGGAATGGAGGTACTCACCGGTCTCATCACGATGACCCGCTTCACATCCGTGTATTTATGTTGTGGCCTTCTACGCATGTAGCATATCACCCCCATGATGATGATAATGATCACTAGCACGGCCGCGCAGCTTGCTCCAATGAAATAGTCGTGCTCTTGGGCACTCGGTCCTGGGGTTGGCCTAAAGCAGCTCCCGTTACCATGTCCGTCTGGTTTTGCTGTCGAGCGGCGGCTTCCGTTTCTATGAATGGAATAATAAAGGCTTTACAAGTGGAAAAATAGAAGGCTGCTCTGTAACAGCTGGTTTTAATGAAGGCCGTCATTATAATACGGTTGTTAATGCCGATAGCCTCCCCATGCCTTACGACCCCGAATGCTCCCGATCCCAACTCCTTGCCGAGCGTAAACAATCTCCTTTGTTTGTAAAACGTTGCATTAAAAATGTGTTAACCATGCTACCATTTAATTTGTTTGTTTGCTAGAAGTCACTTAGGTTTTATACAGAAGGGTTCCATTTAGGCAGATTTGAACTCTTACTTTTTGATTCATAAAGATTTCACATCGTAACTTCTGGCATTATGCCCATTCATAACTTACCATTCAAGACTTCCAACCAGGCACTGCGGTAGTTCATGCCGACGGTGTTAGCGACGAGACATGTGTACCACCCTTCATCGTCCTCCGTGACATTGGTCAAGACCAGATACTGAGGGTCGTCTATGGTCTTCAAGAACCCAGATTGCTGTTGGAATAAAAGGAGGCAATAAGTAAGTCATACAAATTACTAAGATTTTTTTTTTGTAAAAAAAGATACTATTCTATTACAACAGTTCACATCAACAATCTGTTGAATGTTTAATATTTTACTTTTTAACTTTAAAATAACCTTGTTTTAACATTTGTTTCTAGAAATTCAACTCAGGCCTAATCAAAAATAATAATAATATTTTTTTTTTATATCTTAAGAAATTTTGTGCTAAAACACTCAAAACAAGGTTTTTATTTTTAGTTCTGCCACAATTGCTAATTATTAATTCACCTTTTCCTTTCTTCATCTCTTCTAAAAACAACATCTACATAATTATCTCATTGACTGTGTTATCTAGTGATCATGCAGAAACAATATTTCACACCACACGTAAGCAAACTGTTTTACATCACTGAACAAAATATTAAATGGAAAAATCACAACATCGAGACAAGCATGTTATACGACATAATCACAAGTTTTTCGCACAATTATTACGCACAAGAGTGTGCATGTGCACAAAACAGTGCATTTGAACAAACAGAAAGTAACTAAAAATAGTATTTTCAGTTTGTTAGATATCAGCAATATTCATTCTTTCGTAAACTGCATTCAATTTGTTTTCATTTATTAGTAGGTCACCATTTTGTCCGGATGTTTCTTTCCGAGATATTTCTCTTCAAAGGAAATGACAATTTGGGAGCAAAATGCATCACAAAACAATTTAATAAAATAAACATTTCATTTTTTCCCCAAACATAATAAACAACAGTACTGGTATTTTAATGTACATCGACCAAATATTATTACTTTTGTCTAACATAAAATTGCAAGACTGATATTTTCCCCCTTGAAGAAAAATACAAATAGTTAGCTTTATTTAATTTGTATAATGCAGTAACACAACTTTTGTTGAAGCACTGACTTTTTAATATAGAATTAAATTCATATTTAATGGACTTTATGTAAACTTTGAAGAACCATGCAAAAGTTGAATAAAGTTCAAAGTTTCTTTTTGCTAAATTTGTGCAGCATTCGGCAAAGTTTACACATAAAAACAAAAAATGTAATCCTTATAATTAAAACTGACAATTTTCAACTTGAGAAACCCATTTAAGATAAATATTATGACTATCAAGCAAGAAAAAAAAAGTTCCTTTTGTTGAATACAAAGTCACGTTAGATTTCATCCAATGGAAGTACATTAAATACTGATATGCTCAGTTCACGAGTTAATGTTAAGTTTAGTATACATTAGTCATTGTCAAAATGTCAGGAAGTTCTACCCAAGTGTTAAATTAGACATGCAAAGAGAGACCAGGGAGAAAATATACAGAAAAAGAGAAAAGGGAGTGAAACAGGATAAGAAAAAGAGAAAAGGGAGTGAAACAGGATAGAGTTGAGGGAGAACGGAGGATAGAAGAGGGAGGACGTGAGAGGAGAGAAGAGGGAGGACGTGAGAGGAGATAAGAGGGAGGACGTGAGAGGAGAGGGAGGACGTGAGAGGAGAGAAGAGGGAGGACGTGAGAGGAGAGAAGAGGGAGGACGTGAGAGGAGAGAAGAGGGAGGACGTGAGAGGAGAGAAGAGGGAGGACGTGAGAGAAGAGGGAGGACGTGAGAGGAGAGAAGAGGACGTGAGAGAAGAGAAGAGGGAGGACGTGAGAGGAGAGAAGAGGGAGGACGTGAGAGGAGAGAAGAGGGAGGACGTGAGAGAGAGGCAAATAAGAGGAGGTAGAGAAATTAAGAGGAAAAGAGATGGAGAAAAAGTGAGAGGAAGAGCAGAGAAATAAGGAGACTGGGAAGATGCATGAAAATAAATTAAAAGAGGACAATTTGAATTGTAAGAGGAATTAGGAAATAACTGAAAAGCGTTACTCTATTGTAGGGAAAGCTTATCAGATATCAAAGAAAGAAAACACACACAAATGATTTTTTTTGCATGAAAACTAAAACAAACTGAAATATGACGAAACAAGAACTAAAGAGACTTAACACAACATAATACAGAAAATGGTCAATGTACATTTACAATACTTCAACAAACAATGCAGACCTCACTCATGAACAATGGGTTGCAGTTAGATCCATGCAGGTGTCACATGATCATGGTCACATGATCAACAATCTATTTATAGCTACCAATCATTCACATTCAAACAGAACAGGCAAGTCTGCTTTTTGGGCATTCTCAACAGTTTAAGAATACCATACCCTTTCGCCCTGTACGCATAATGGGTGTAAGAACAAGTAGAAATATAAAATATGTGCTTATAAATATCATTACAATACTTTTTATTTAATATCTTACCATTGCTTTATCAGATACAATTGTAAATATGTATACCCTAGACATGTTCTATCCATAATAAGGAAACAATACCCAACCGGGTAGTCTATATAGAAAGTGCAACAAGAAGGCACTTGACTCCTTCTAACAATTAATGTTCGAATAAAGGCTACAGGTACAATACGACTATACCAGTCACCACAACAACGCTGTCATCCACGCCATCAAGTGAGTTGGATAAGTTGTGTAACTTGCTTTTTTTTCGCAATCTATGTCAAATAAATAGTTTTTTGTCTTATTTTTTTTTAACTAGTCAGCTAACAGATTCAAATGGCATATCATTTGAATCATATTACACCTACATATAGGTTACATTTTGTGAATCATACAAGTAGTTTTAGAAACGTTTTACAAAGGAAAATGTATCACTAACATTATGCCCAATGTTATCTATGGAAGTGAAATTGGCTTACTTCTAAGCTATCAATTATATCAATATACAATTACTAGTTTCTTGCATTTAAAAAGCAGAAACTACATTTTTGGCCACGCATTCTCCTGGGCCAATACTCGGCTCCAGTATCAATTGCTTTCACCCCCCCCCCCCCACCCCACCAATATTTTTTTTCTTTCAAATATAAAAATGCTCTCCTCTTTTAAACCTCATCTTGCTGGGAGCTCCATTGACCAGATATATTACTTTCATTGGGACAGTTACCTTTAGTATCACCTATTTTCCCACAATTTCAAGCAATCCCTTAGACACTAACCCGCTAAATAACGAAAAGTATAGGATTTTCAACAGGTCTTTAAAATACCTGTGATTGAATATGCGTAAAATGAATTATGAGTTTGTAACTGAATTCAACATTCACGTTTTGGGGTTTGGCCTGGTTGGTTAAAGCCATTTATATTGTGTCTATAGAATTTGGATTCTAAAATATATATATATATACCTCTCGTCAGCAGATTTAAAAATGCTGTAGATATAATGTGGCTGTTCTTGGCGGGATAGATACTTTTAAACCCCCAATCCTAAAAGGCCCTATTCCATAAAGTAGAGAGATTACACGCGTTATACCTCCCCAAACCAATACATGAGGAAATATGTATAGAATAAACACTAGGTATATATTGTCCGAATTATATTTTTAATAACTTCTTATTCCAATCTATAATCCAGACAAAAAATGAACACAACTGTGTATAATTCGGACAGTGTTAGCAAATACACACCTGCAAGATGTTGACATATGGCTCTCCTTTTTCATTTACAAATGAATCGTTAACTCGATAATGACGGAGCCACTGTAGGAGGGGCTGGGAGTCGCTCATCACGATCTTGCACATGAAAGTAGCATTAGTCCCCTTTACAACAGTCTGGTTTTTCACGTCTTCAATAATTGGGGCTACGGGAAGTCGTTCTGAAAGTAAGCAAGACAAGTCTGAGTGAAACAGGAGAAATATATCAAATTTGGATTGACACTAACCACTCCTCCAGATCGCCTCTAGTCCCTATAAAACGCAACACAGCATAGTTCTGCAACTTAAAAATTAAATGATAGATCATAGTTCTGCAACACAAAACTCAAATCTATCAAGCGACTCAGAAATTCAGGAAACAAAAAGTAGGATACGTTGCATTACACACGGATTTCCTGCAGTCTGATAAAGCAGGGCGCATGTTGCATCACTGGAAACGTTTGTTCCACTTGGCAAAGGCATAATCCCCGCTACTTAAGCGTGCGATGACAACAACAATAATAGTGTAATCTCAGTGAATTTGGAACAAAAAACAATGCTTCCTGGCAAATGTTTTCACTTCTAGTTACTGAGATAACATCTTATTTCCCCCACTCCATCTACAAAACTATTAATTTACTACACTACAATCTGTTTATTTACTACTCTGTATGTGATGTAACCATCCGTTGTGCAATATAAAACTCTAAGACTTTCTTCCCCATGATGTTATCATGGCCAGACAGACATATTTATTCTACTTATGCACAATAATTTCTTGTCAATTTATTACGCAGTGATACTGGGTGCGACTCTCTGAGCATGCGTACGCGCTACAAAAACAAGTAAAGATGTGCCAATTCCACTTTTTTGATGGACTGTTTACAACATTTTATTCAATCTCTTATATCCCATCACTTCTTTGGCATTTTATTATAATCTATGTGCCATCAGGTTCTCATAGAACCATTTTTGAAGAGACCAAGAAATAAAGGACAAATGCTAGCCTTTGAAATTAAGAATCTAACTATATTTAAAATGTTAGTAAAAGACAGGGGCATAGCGTGGCCTGTTAAAAGGGTTTTCAACATTCCCCTATTATGAGGTATGAAGCGTCGAGTGGTAAAAGGCCTCTGAAGTGTCCCTCTCGCAAAAGAGGGTTCAGCTGTTTTTCTTCATCTTTGGACCCAAATGGTGCTCGTACTAGCGATATTTGTCAGTACCCCTTTCTGATTTTTATCGCATTTTTTATTTTTTTATTTTTCCAAGTTACTCCCAGCAGTAAAGGAGTATGCCAAGCTATGCCTCTAAAAGGTCTTCTGTTTTACTCCACTTTTTCCATAAATTTGATTATGAAAAAATAAGAAACAAAAAACACAAAAACGGAACAAAAGTACGTATACCAGACTATGAATGAACGAATGCAGTATTAATACATGAAGCTACCAAATTATCTTCAAAATGTCAAAGTCTCAATTTGTACGAAGATTTATAAATAAAGAGCCGAAAGAGAAAAAAGACAATAATATCAATTCATCTAAATGGCAGCTGTGATTTTTTTACAGCAATTTCTCACTTATAAATATGTCGGCTGTTTATTACAATAACGATCTGAACACTGAAAATGGCTACAGCGAGAATGCGATTTAAGGAACCTCTCCGATACTCTCTGAATGTCAAGTTAGAGGAAATGTTCAACTGGTAATCGTGAAGATAGGAAATCAGGCATACATCTTTAGGGAACAGCTTATCTGATAGGGTGTCATAACATTGGAAAAGTTACAAGTTTATCAAACAATGTGCTGTATTAGACAACAGGAGATATAGCTCACAGTTTTGCCTCTTCAATCATCAGATAACTGCAGCAAAGGTTTAAAACTCCTAATTGCAAGTGGCTAAGGTGAAGTATTTATAAAAACAAAATTAACTGTTGTTTTTTTTGAAGTTTTTGAAGATCTGTTCCCATGTTTGCTCCACACACACACCCTCCATTTCCCCCACTCATGTTTTTAAAAATGTCTAGATATAAAAACTTTTTTTTAAAAAACTCTGAATTTAATTTATAAGTCTATGCTTCCATTATTTATTTCTTATTTAACAAAACCTTTCAGCCACCCACTCAATGACCACAACACCTATCTGTCTGCTGTGCTGTCAATTATCTGCGAACTATTAAATATTTAACTTAATATTCACATTTCATAATATAATGCACAGAGGGTTGGCACATTATGCATCAAAGCTTCATTTTTATGACGCTCCCACTGTGGGACTCATTACAGATATAACACATTTATACCTATTAGATCCACTATCTAATCCACTTCACAGATACTGCAGCGATGAAACGGAAACTCTTTTAATTTGACTTTGACAAACAGTCTTTTGAAACTTTCAATTACCGATACCGACTGGAACAATTTAACCATTTTTTTAACAGATTCGTAGAGGTGAAGCTCCGCGCGACTTGACGCAATGATGCGACCTTGAAGTAATCATGCACCTCAAATAATGAAGATGTTTTGAATGAACGGAAAAACGTTAATTACTTAGACTTCGCTAAATTCAAGTGTAAAGGATTGGAGGCAGGTGTATTGGAATAATCGTACAAACATGTAACATATTTATCGTGCAAACAGAACTCGTAGACAAAACATCAAATATCTTTTAGTCTTCTTATTTAAACATTGTTGAAACATTACTTCTCAGAGTGGCTTACAGGCTTCTAATGTTTTACAGACAAGGCGGAAGTGAAAAAAAGCCACTTTCTTCATCAAGTCTATTCTGGTACTCCTGTTATTTATGAAGCAATATGCGCAGTTTAGTTCTGATGGATAACGAATAAAGCCTTCACAGCCTCTGAACTAACTGGCTTATGGGGTGTGATTGGAGATTTCTACCTACCCCAACCCACACTCACACCCAACACAAGTTCACTTAAAGTAATATTTATTTCAATGATTCTTAAAATGAGGGTGAAATCCATGCACTTACGAATGACGTCTAGTTTGTATGTCCAGTTGATGGCGCCCAACCCGTTGGTAATGATACACGAGTAGTTGCCCTTGTCTTCCATGGTCAGTTCCACGATCTCTAACTTCCAACCCGTCATCGTCATCTGTAAGGGAAGCATTCTCACAGTTGAAATCATGACCAAACAAACAAGAAGCAAACACCGACGTACAGAGATCCCCCATCCCAATCCATCTGACAATAACCTTTTAAAAGCGGAATGTTAAGTAGGTTTTTGTTCTTGTGATGAAAATGTAAAACCTATACAACAATAGGGAATCTTCACGTTTTTGTATTTAGTTGAATCGAAAGCTAACTTTTGTCAAACGTGCAAAGTTGGATGACATTTATTATTATTCTCAAACGTCTGCAATACAGAATTTTTTTTGAACTTAAATACTTCATAAACCAATAAACTTATTGAATAAAATATGTATTGCTAAAAATAAATATTCGCTCAGTACTCCAAATAAGCTATCCTGTCAAATGGTAAGGAATTTAATTGAATTTGATTTTATAGTCGAAACAAAAGCTAAGGTCATATGGCGACTTTTCAGCTTCCACTGGTGGAGGAAGACTCCAGGTGACCGTCTGGGCAATTTTCTTGCACGGGCGGGCACCTGGATAGAACCACCGATGTTCTGCAAGCCAGCTGGATAGCTTCCTTATATAAAGATTACTAGGCCACTGAGGAATCGAACCCACAGCAGTGTGGGGCAAGTGATTTCAAGTCCGAGACTCTAACCACTCAGCCACGGAGGCCCCTAAATGGTAATGAATCAGCAGTGCTGATTTTTGAGTTAGAAGAAAACACACGTCATGACTTTGTTGCTTTTTATTTACAAATATGCCAATTTTTGTACAGAAATCATACATTTTCAAGGTCAATTTATTTTTTCAATACCGATTTCCCAAATTGTAATGCTTAATCTGAGCAGTGACAATATGCAGTATTGTATGACTACACTAAATTCAAAAATGTTCAAGTTGTAACTATCAGTGCAGGCCACCTAATTAATTTGTATTTACATCTGCTGTTTTGCAATATAAAAACTATTTTTTAATTACCGCCAAAATACTACACCATACTACATCCGCCAATATACTACACCATATAATTAACACATTCACTCTCCCCATGCCAAAAATATCAAACGGTGGCGGCACATGTATTTCTCATTTTCCATGCCAGAATGACGGAGATATTATTTTTTGATACGGTCCAGATAAAATTCTGAGACTGTTGTTCTCATTTTACGAAAGAAAACAGCGTGGCTCATTAGCAAAACTAAGTATATTTCATGATCGGTAAAAATGTGATGGCAACGAGCATGTGTTCATTTCCTATCAGTCATTTATACCACACAGAAAAAACTTAATTACATGCTCAGATTATTAACTTGGATAAAATCTAAAACTAGATAAAATCTTTAATTTAATTTTTTTAAAGTAAAATTAATAGCTGTTTTATATTATTTGGTCCTAGCAAAATTATTTCCCATCTCTCATGCATTTTAAACTTTTATTGAAAAAGAAACTATATTTTAATAAGTTGACATACCGTAGAAAATAGTGAATTAAATTAAATCATTTTAGAATTTTTTGTTTAGAATTTTGCATATCTATAAGTCAAGAAACTCACTACTCAATGAGTAATGTAAATACTTAAAATATCCTCTCTTTTTTTTAATGAATAATGTAAATACTTAAAATATCCTCTCTTTTTTTTCCTTCAAAACATGGAACTCGTGTTTCTCAGAACACATTAAGCTCAATATAGGAGACACTCAAAACAGTGAGCTCTGTTTTTTTTTGTATAAAACAAGTATATTTTAATTGTAATTAGTTTCTTAGCTTTTTGATAGATATATTATAAAAAATAATTAAAAAATCAAAACTTATTTATTAGACTCTTAGAAATTCGTTCATTTTAGAGATATTTTCATATATACTTCTATATTAAAGGAACAAAGATATTAACAGAGATAAGTTCAGCAAAGTCCTTATATAACTGGTCTTGAAACAACGCTGTATTCCAAAATATGGTTCTATCTATTGATTTACGGATTATCAGGTTTTATCGATTTTTAAAAGCCATATACTGATAGAAAGTGTATAAAATTTCTTTTCTAGCTAATTAATTTTCTTTATTGGTTTGTGGTGATAATCTATTTCACTGGTGTTTCAAGACCAGTTATATAAGGACCCTGAGTTCAATAAAGAAAACCAGGAAACTAGCCACAGCCTTAGCCAAGAAGGAAGAGGATTATCATAGGAGACTGAAATGATTCCTCCTGCCAGTAAAACTTATCCCCATACTGGATTAGCGTATCAGCCGTGGATTAGCAAATCAGCCACATATGGAAGAGATTTTTTGGCGCAAAAACAACCTGTGGCTCTGTGACCCTTACATCTCAACTAGAGCGAGCTCCTAGGAAAAAAGTTGGGTCAAATCGAAACAGACGGGGAGAATCAAAGGCCCAAAGAGGAACATGATCTCCAACAAATGTGGCTGTAATTTGCTAAAACACACAAAATCTGTTTTAATTCAGTAATATGGCCGGCTAATTCAGCTCCATAATGCTTTAATACCATCATCCTGGTATATGGGAATCGCATGCATATTAGCTTACAGCCAGATGAGCGCGCGTGGAGACTGTTGTATTATTTTAGGCTACTTGGAGCATCAATGGCAGGTGCCACTGTTAATCAGGAACACTCACACATACAGTGGCAGAAAAATGTGTTGGAATACCCATAAATCTCAAAGCTTTTTGTTTTATGTCCTCATTTGTAAAATTAGAGGTCACAATAAATCAATTTGCCTCTGCTGATTAGAGGCGTCATGAAAGGAAGCAACCAGGGAATGGCTCTCTGATGTCCAAAAATGTTGAAAAAGGTTAATGACAATGAACCACCCATAAAGGTGAATTAGACTAGGGCATTTTATGGTGCTGATGGGGTGGAACTAAAGGGCTGTTATTTAGAAGGGTGTTCCACGGAACACTTGTGTCGCCTGCCATGTGCTTATTTCAGCTTTGGTTAGGTTTCAGGTTAAAGTTTTATCAAAAAGGGGCATAACTCTGCCAAAATGACAGTCAGAGTTATTGGACATGTGTAACAACATTCCTTGGCCAAGGATATGTTGCAGGTTAAAGTGTGACGGACGACGAAGGACGGACAAAATAATCCCTAAGTGGTTGCCATGTTATGCAGGTGACACAAAAATTGTCATAATCAGATCATGCCATTTAAACATAATCAATAACGTAACAAATTGATGCTTACATAAGCGAAAAATAATGATATAACCACATTTCAAACAAAATGAAGTTACCCAGATTTATTTCCGAGTTGGCTTATACTCTAGGCAATTTCTGTATGTAAAATTTTACCTTATTCTCAGCTGGTGCCAGTTCTTTACCATCTTTTTGCCAGGTAATGTTGGGTTCTGGGTGCCCCCGAGCCTCGCACTCCATTATTACCGATCCAGTGGCGGGCCGAGCGAGGTAGTTAACCGTGTCCTTCTTGTTCGACCAAGTTGGTGGACCTGCAGACAGTGTAACATATGTCTAAATACACATACAAATTTCAGTGTTATTTCTTAAAATAGTTAAAGGGACATGTGGCAATCTTGATTTTTAAAAAACTCGAGTTGCCCGTTACTTTTTCTTCATAACTTGCATTAGTTCAATAATTAATTTAAATTTCAAGAATGGTATGAAGCAAATTATTTTTGCATATTAAAAACTGTTGATATTGCACCAATAAAAAACTATATTTAAACCTTTGGTAGTGTAACATGGAAACTCAAACCTTTATTTAATTATATGCAAGCAGGTTTAAAATCAAAATGATACTGGATAAATAAATCGAGGAGGTTATTTCAATGCTTGATAAATACTTCAAGATTGCCACGAGTCTCTTTAACTGATGTGGCAAGTTTGTTCACAACATGTTTGTGTTTGTTTGTTTGTTTGGTGTTTTATGTCATTTTCAACATATGTATGACCGTCGAACCAGTACTGTACACCTCCCGCCATCCGTAAGAATTGACACTCCCTCACTAACAAGTTGAGCTCCCAGTGGGATTCCAACCCGCAGCGGTGAGAGGCGAAGGTTTACAATGCAACGTCTATGGAGACGCTTCAACATGTTTGTGAAATGGGTGAATGTTTAATTATATGAATGTAATATTGACACTATTTAGATCAACAGTTTATTTCTATTTTGTTAAAAAAAATAATCCATTTTTACTGCAACAAAATATTATATTTTGTGTTTGTAGCACTATATTTAATGCTTTGTACACATTGTACAGATTGCAGGCCCTGAATTTTTTATAAAGTTTTGTTCCAAATCAGGCCCATTTTTTGTTTAGTACAGTTTCATGATCTAAAATTACGCTACGAACCTTGACCCTGCCCAGAAGAAAATATAATATCTGGAACAAAGCAATTATAATAAGTACATAACCTATTTACAATACCATGTACATCACCACCTCAAAACATAAAGTTTTTTTTTCATAGTGTTGTGATATACCATCAGATTTATAAATGCATTATTTCCAGACATCTAAGGTTGTTGAAATGAATCAATCATAACATAGAACCAGGCCAGCTTTGTGTTGCATGGCCCCATTATTAAATAAATTTCATTCAGCACTGTTCACAAACCAGTCTAGATCAATTATAACATTTAAAATCTGGAGCCAGCCTCATAATGCTCCTGTAATTTGATAGGCCACATGCTTGGGGGCAGACGGACAGATCTATATATACCATGGTGGGCCCTGAAAATTACTGAAAGGCCATAAATTTAGCTGTACATTTATGGAGGCTTAACCTTGTATCATATTCCAGTAGATTTGTTTCTGGTTGATGTTGTTTATGCTTTACAATGGTATTGGTAAGTGTTCCAGTCTCTATGGCTCTTTGGCTCAAGAGGGTAAAGTGCTTTATGGGTAAATATTTAAGGGATCATAGGTTATTCTATTTACACAGTAGTCATGGTTTCAATTAGTGTCTCTCAACATCCTTCATGTTTCATTATACTTTACAAGGATTTCCTACATCTCACTGCAAGCATCTTGCTAATCAGGAATAAATCTTTATGCTTTTTTCTAAATGCCATACATATGGCAAAGGGCAGGGACACAAGTCAAAACTGTCAAAAGCATTACACAGTATGCTCTATCCGCAGACATGGCTATTAACATGTATTTTGCCTTAGAACACAAGCATAAACAGTCCTGTGAACAGTGTTTTTGGTTTGCTCCAGAGAGCTGGACATAAACCCATTTTTGGAGTACTCCCTTTATTTCACTCAAAACCCAGATGAGCAAATTTGTGTAAGGGAATATCTTCCAATTTCTGGTGAAATTCTCAGAAAAAAAGTATTAAGTTTTCACAAAGATTTAATCCGATAGATTTTTTCCAGTCGAAATTCATTTGAAGAAAAACTGGCTGTTTTTTAATAGCAATATAATAGCAGAGACAAAACATACTTTCAAGGTCTTCAAAATCATCTTCATCACCATCTTCTGAAGGATCTGGTTCATCATCTGATAAAAGAAAAGTAAACCATCATTAAATAATTATAAAAACACTTTTTAAACAATTACTTTTAATTTTAATAACCAAACTGAATGATATATAAACAAGACAAATGTAATGCTATTAACCCTTAACCCGCTAAGCACGACTATAATAGACTTTGCGTCCATTATAAACACAGATACTAGCAGGCTGATCAGGGTTTACACTGTCCGGCTGCTGATCAGTCATTTCCCCCAAAACACCCCTTTGTCACATAAATGGAAGTCTTAATTCAAAGAAAGAACTGTCCATTAGATATATGTAGCGGGTTAAGTGTTAAAAGGCAACACACAGTTTACTTCATTTGGAGCCACCCACAGCAAAGGGAAGATAACCCTGAAATATGGGAACCATGCCCTGTTCGTACTATCCAATAGATTCATATGGTTCCTGAACGTGTTTGGCAGATGCTTGCCCAGTGTTTGTCTCTATCTGCAGACATGGCTATTAGATGTTATTTGCCTTAGAACACACCAAAGTAATCCAGTGGTCCAGTAAGGCTAGAACCTGTGGTCTCAGGATTCAAACGTGCATTCCACTAGTTCACTCCCAAATATAAACAAGGCAAATATCAATTTCAAACAGACCTTCAACTATTCTTTTAGTAACCTTACACAGTGAAAAAAATGTAAAGCTAAATTAAAGAGATCCAAAAGTATAAGCAACTGACCCACACTTCCAATGACCTTGAGGGATATATTGCCATAGATGACCCCGTGCTCGTTTGAAGCTTTACACCTGTACTTTCCAGCATCTGAAACTTGTAGATTTGAAATTCGGAGGCCATACTTCGATATGGAGATTCTGAAATAGGAATAAATGATAATCAATGAGTATTAATTGGTTATACATCCAAGCATCATACATAATCTCTGATAATCAAGAAAAAAATCTATTTCATAACTGACTTTAAAGGGACACCGACAATCTTGTTTTTTCAAAAACTCGCGGCGTCCCGTTAGTAATTCTACACAATTTGCATTTGTTCAATCATCAATATTAATTATAAGAATAGTATATAGCAAATTGTGTTTTTGCATATTACCAACGGTTAATTATATTGCACCAATAATATATTACTATAGTAGAAGAATGTGGAGAAAAGAAAAGTCAATATTTTATATTTTACTTAATAATATGCAAACAGGTTTAAAGTCAAAATGATACTGGATAACTAAATCAAGTGCTTGATAAATACGTCAAGATGGCCGTGTGTCACTGTAACATTTTTAAAAGAGTTTTTCTAACCTATCATTAGGTATTATGTCCTTCCCTTCAAAGTACCACACAAGAAATGGACTCGGTTTACCCTTAACCCGGCATTCTAGTTTCGTTGTTTCATTGACGAGGGCCACTCGGTCTGGGATGACAGGTCTCTTAAATATAGGGGCGTATCCATCAGCTGAAATAAATAAAATGTATAGCATATAAAAGTTTTCAAATATACATCTTTCAGACACATCTGGTTTCATCATCCAGTTTCCCAACATCCTGACACCTTTTGCCAACTGGTTTGACCTAAAAATGCATTAGCAATATTAAAGCAGAGTATAATCATCACACTGAAAGTAAAAAGGAAAATGTCACAAACTTCTCCGGATTTATTCCTTGCAATATTCTGTTCTGTTCACTATTTTTCCCAATGACAAGGGAGGCAACTTTGTAATTCTGCTAAACCTAGTATAAAGAGAGGTAGTGCTACAGAAGAATATATTAAATTTCAATGCTGGGGGCACGTTTGAAAAAGATGGTATCAGTTTTTACATAATTATTAAATCCAGACATGATGATGTTCTGGCAGATCTAAGTGATATTGTCATAAAAATAAAAGCTTCTTTTTTACATTTCAATGCCCCCAGCAAACTTTGTGTACCCTAACAATGTCTTCGTTGTTTGTTAATAAAATATTTGTATGCATTAAGTTCACGTTCAGATGTTTAAATTAAATATTCAGTATTTATTCACCATATCTTATTGAAATAAACTGATATATAAAGATGCTCTATTCGAGACAAAAAATCTGTAAACTGTAGGATACTGACGACTACGCTTTCCATAATGTTCGCTTTATATTAATAACATAATTATATTTAACCGATTTCTCACTATTTAAATTATGTTCAAATTTCAAATTTCTGCTTTATGCAGACTGAATTTGTATGCAGTCCATGCGCAGGCTCTTTTGAGAATATCATATTTCTGTCTTTCTGTCGCATGAATTTAATATCTTCATACCCATGTTGTTATATTGCATTTTAAAATCATGCCGGAAATATGACCCAGTTTAATGGGGGAAGGCTGCATATTAGGAAATATGACCCAGTTTAATGGGGGAAGGCTGCATATTAACCCGTTTCCAGCTTATCATGTTAAGCCTCTGTACTTGGGTCATTGTTTGGACAAGGTTTTGCATGCTGATTGACCCGCTGGGCTCTTCAGGTGTAATAAACAGGTGTAGTTATCAACAGGAAGTGGAGCTCAATTGACCCATACCCATGAAACCACTGCGACACTTGTTATTATCGAATCTGATTTTATTCAAATATCAAATATTGACAACCGACATTGAACATTCTATTCTAGTAAATGGCAAAGTACATTTTTAGTTATTTTACATTGAAATATTTAATAACCAGTTACATAATGCCAGATAAGACTCTACTACATTTAAAGCCTTATTTAAATTCATGGTTTGTATTTAATTGAATGTTGTTTAACGGCTCATCGACACAGTATAGTTTATTTAGAGCCGCCCCAGAGAGAGGGAAAAGATATATAGCAATCCGGGAATCGTGCCCTACTCTTATTATCAAATAGATTCCTATGGTTCTGTTAGAATGTGCTCGGAGGATAGTCTGATACACGGGACCGCCCGGTTTACGTCCCCATCTGACGGACGAGGCTAAGGGAAAGTGTCTTGCCCAAAGAACACACCGACGAAACTCAGTGGCACCACGGAGGATTTATAAATACCGAAAACTGGAATTTTCTTGGACAATATCACTACATGCACAAAATGTTTGTTTTTTAATTCATGAGAGTTTTTATTGTTTATATTCATACATATTTTCTTTCTTTTTTTTCCATTTCTTTTTTATTAAATTCTGTTCCCAAGTCACTGTTCTTTCTTCATTATTTGTTTTTCGCAATTAACTTACGCAAAAGCAGATGTTCCCCCACAAGAACATAGAAAGTTCAAGTATCTTAATTTTACCCTTACAATTGGATGAAATCATGCGAGGAGACTATAAATTGATAAAATCAAATAATTTAAATTTATAAATGGGAATAGGGACCATAAATCAAAGTGCAACACAAAACAATTTATAACAGTGATTGCAAAGAATCTGAAAAATTTGTTTGAAGTGGCAGCTTCTGGTTCTAATATATAAACATCTTTTGAATCATTTTACATTAAACCCCATGAACTGACAACAGTGAAAGAATTTGGAAACATTTCACTAATGTAACTGGGACTATTTCTCAAAAATTATCAAATTATCATTTCAATTCAGGTAGGTATTATCTATATAATATTGTCACAATGACATGTTTTAGACACAGGATTTCAATTTATTTATAAATAATATATAGTTGTGGCAGGTGTTTGGTCCTCACTAAAGCTGTCCTGATTGTCAAATATTTTGTTTTTGGCCTGAATGCATTTATTTTTAAAGACTAATAATTGTTGGAATGCATAGTAAATCTTCAATTTCTGCAAAATACACTTTTTCCCCCTTTATCTCGAAATCGCATTGTTTTTCCCCTAACTCGAAAATCGTGCTTTTTTCCCTCTACTGAAGGGCCACTTCCCCCATCCGAAAAAAAGCCCCATTATATATCAATAAATTAGAGAAAACAAATTAAGCCCCATCATAAAACAAGCTTTGATTGATAACACATACCGACTATACACATTAAAATCATAGCTACTGGTTTCTGACCCAGACCGACTTTATCCATCAAAATTATAGCTACCAATTCCTGGCATAACACTGTATATAAACATCAAAAGCATAGCTGCTAGTTTCTTGCAGGCATTTAAAAAACGCAAAAAGAAAACATTTTTTATATTTAAATATTGACCTCTGGTCTATGACTGTCACTCTTTTCAAGCGGCAATGATTTAATAATTCCGTCAAGCCATGTTTTCATGTCATACAGAAGACTATTACTTTGTTCAACAACGTAAAACAAGCAGTTTTATGACTATCGCATGTCATAAAGTTACACAATCATGCATGTTTTATTACAAAATATGAATCCTTTCAAGTTTGTCTTTACGTCCAAGTTACATGTTAGCTTTTAAAATTTACTCAATCTTGTCTAACTTCAGGCTTGCTCTGGTATTGGACCAGTATTGAGAACAGAAGGGACTGTAGAAGAAAAAAGGTCTCAAATGAACCTACCAGGAGTCTGACGTTTATAACCAACAAGTCTGATGCACACCTGTAAGTTTTGATGCACATCTCTGAGTTTGATGCACTGTGAGTTTTGATGCACAGCACCGAGTTTGATTCTCATCTGAGTTTGATGTGCTGCATACAAGAATTTGATGCAAACTGTTATTTTGATGCAGGTATGAGTTTGATGCATACCTTTTAGTTTGATGCATACCTCTTGAGTCCAAGACTTTGATGCACATCCATGATTTTAAGGCACACGTGCGAGACGAGATTTGATGCACAAGTGTGACTGATTGTCCACCAACGAGTTAATGCACACCAGCAACTTCGTGGCACGCACACTCATGAGTTTGATTCAAACTTACAAATCTGATGTAAACTCAAGAGTGTGATGCACCCCATTTTGTTTTGATGCAGAGCAATATTTGACACAAATTTGATGTAAACCAGTGCTTAATGAACTTAGAGCAGATTATATTGAGCAGAATATATTAAACTTGCTCAATATAATCTGCTCTATTTTCTTTACTGTTTCCCCTCCCTCTATCATTGCAATCAGATTTTTAAATATTCCTTATATATTAATGTAGGCACTTGCCCCTCACCACTGTAGGTTGGATCCCTCAGGGACCTAGGAATCTTTATATGAGGAAGCCATCCAGCTGGCTTGCGAAATTTCGGTGGTTCTACCCAAGTGCCCGCCCGTGCACGAAAACTGCCCGGAGGAGACCTGGGGTCTTCCTCCACCAATGAAAGCTCGAAATTCGCCATATGACTTTAGCTGTTGGTGCAACTATAAAATCCAATTCAAATCAATTAATTACTGTAAGTCTTCCATATATTTCTTACATTTCATATAACTTCAATATAATACTAACTCATATCTTACGCCCATACGCCTTCAAAATTTGCCAGTTGTTTGATAATTAATTTCGTTAACACATTTTCTCAGATTTCCCCTGAGGTCTCTAGTGAAACAATAAAAGAGGCTTCAATGCAATTTTTTCACAATTTATTTGATACCATAACATTCAGTTATCCTTTATTAATGTAATACTGAGACACTCCCTGCAATAGGGCCTAAACAAAGAATTGTGTGGTTCGGGTAACATGTTCAAAATTGGTAGGTAGATTTTTATTTTTTAAGGATTGTTTTTTATGAACACAAAGAAGATGCACTGAATTATGTACTATAATTACTGTGACTTTAAATATATATATTTTTTTTATTTTTTTTTTTTTTATTTTTTTTTTCGAAATGGACCAAAAAAATGTCAGGTTCGGTGGGTATTCATAGGTAGGGTCGGGTGACCCGAACCACACAATAGTTTTTTTTAGACCTAGGGAATGTGGAGAAATCTCAATTAGACTGGTAGATGGATGGATCAATTTTAAAGACTTAAACTGTACTTGCTTGTTAACTGGTAGAAAGTCATTTTAATTTTGCTACAGCTAATTTTTTCTCTCAAATTTTCAGCAGATCAGGATGCTTTTAATTCTTAACGTATCATAAATAAGAAAACAAAAGCAAAACTGATCAAAATATCATAATGATAATCTGATGTTACAACAAGTGAGTTTGAACATCCAGTTAAACAAATTTAAAGAATTACTGGGACAGCAACAACAGAGGGATACGAGATGAAAAATGAAGATTCCGCCTGAGCTTGAACATGCACAAGGTGGAGGTCTAACCTGCACATAGTGAAGGTCTACAGCGGTCTGTCGGTCAGATGAATGGAGTTTTACATCTTTTTCAGCATATTTTAGCTATATATGACGGTCGATGTTTTCATGACAGAGGCAGACCACCCACTTTTTTGAGGGTATAACCAGTACTGTATACATCCTGCTGTCCGTATGAATCGACAATTTCTCAGAAGTCGAGTTCCCAGTCGGATTCGATTCTGCAGTGGTGAGAGGCTTATTTTCTAGCTATCATTTTATCACTCGGGCTGCTGATTGAAGAACTTCTTTTTTTTTTATATCAAAATTAGAGTATACGTTTTAATGGCATTGGTATCTTATCCAATCCAGCAAAGTGTCAGACTGTAAATTGGCCTCTAATATCAGAGAGCTTGTTTTAGATAAGGACACATGTTTGTTCAGGAATATTTAAACTACTCCATCAACATGGTTAGCAGATAAATATATATCAAACTGAATATCCAGTTTTATGGCCCATCACATTTAGTGCAATTCCAGAAATAAAGTTCTGTTTGTTTGAATGATGTTTTAAGTCATTTTTAGCACGTTAGGTGGTAGAGGCAGACCACCGCCTCATTTTTTCCTGGGTAGAACCAGTACTGTATTATCTGTATACCTCCCACCATTCGTAAGAATCGACACTTTCTCGCTTGACACCGGAAAATATGAACAGTGAGTAGCCCATGTTTATAGAACAACTTTTCTCCGTATTATTCCATTTCTCGAAGCGGCCTAAAAGTGCAACCTCAGTATTTGTTTGATGTTTTACGTCATTTTTCAACACATGTCAGGTTATATATGACGGGCAGCCTCAGTAGCTAGGGGGATAAGACCTTGACAGTAGGGCTAGACCTCTGCCCCGTGTGGGCTCGCTCCAAGGCAGAGGCATCCCTGGTAACTTCATCACCTCATCTCCCTCTGAGGTTGCTGTCCCTATGTAACCTAATATTAACTGTTAACGGGATGCAATGAGTTGAGCCGTTAAACAACATTCAGTTCAATTCTATTCAAACATGTATAAATTCCTAAAAAATACTGTAGATGACTGTGTAAAACCATCTGTGTCAAGTTACTCATTTTGAAATTCTAATCCCTTTTTTGGAACTCCACTTTTAAGGAGCGTCTTCTAGAAAAGCGTGTACATAAACAACCCATCGTGTGTGCCATCATAATACACAAATAAGGTATTATTGCATCGTTCGTTGAATATTTGAATCACTATGCGTTATCTTTACACAAACTTAATGAGACCATGTAAAAAGAAAGATACACTGGGCTCTCTGCGGAAAACATCCTGTACAACCATTGTCAATTTTAAGATAAAATCACCATGATTGTGAACACGCCGGGCTCCTATCAAATTCAATTTTCTCTATAACACTTTGGGTGTGAATGCATTAAAATCTCTTTATTACAGATGTATTAGTTGAAACCTATTTTTAAAGGTAAATGAATAAAATTTGGTTTAAATTCAACAGCTTAAATTAAACCCCATGGCAACAGTGCAAAGTATTCAAAATTCGGAAGTTCATGCACTGTTTAATTTAGATGTTTTATAAACTTATGCGACGAGACAAAGAATTATTTGCAGTTTTAAGTTTACCTGAATGATGACGGGGCTTCCAGTAAGGTTCAAATTTAGGAAGTCCAGACTTCCTGTGCATCAAATTTGGAAGTCCAAGAACAAATTTAGGAAGTCCCAGAGTTTGCGCGTTCAAACTCAAATCTGTAATGCTTTTTCAAGTCAATGGTTGCCGATATTTTGTAGCCGACTCAATCATGATGAATAACGAGTTCAACACAAATTTGGGCAAGCGACCCCAGACAAAAACGAGACGAAGATTAATAAAACAAACAAGATGTCTAAGACAGCATGTGGATTCTCTACTGGCTTAAGATAATGTTGATGTATAAGGGGCTGTAACTCTTTCAAAATCATTCAACCAGAACATGGCGATGATATACGCAACAAGGCTTGGTACAGATCATCCCTGCCAAGTTTCGTTAAAATCCAGCAAGAGGTTCAGGAGAACTAGTCTGTACAAAGACCTTTAAGGGGTCACAACTCTGCCAATATTCATTCAACCAGAACATGGCAATGACAGGTGCAACTAGGCTTGGTACTGATCATCCCCACCAAGATTAGTTGAAATCTGGCAAGAAGTTCAGCAGAGAGTAATCTGGACAAAGTTTGTCTATTAAAACCTTTAAAGGGCCATTACTTTGCCAAAAATCATTCAACCAGAATATGGCGATGATATTCACAACTACATGTAGGCTTGTTACTGATCATCCTTGTTAAGTTTCGTTCAGGAGAACAAGCCCGGAAAATGTTTTGTGTATCAAAAACATTTAAAAGGCCATAACTCCGCCAAGTACAACAGATGACGGACAACACACCATCCCATAAGCTCTGCTGGACCGTGGCCAGTAGAGCTAAAAATACTTATAAAATACCAGTTATCGAAAATAATACTGGTCAAAAAGCTTAACTTTTTTTCCCTTCAAAATTCCTTCTCCACTTGGTGCACTGAAGCTATGGAGATTAGAGCGAAACGTGAACCACTAATTGGAGCAAAACAAAAAGAATATATTTATTGATACAGCATACACAGCAATCAGCAAACGACTTCACAAATTGCAGTAGCCGAGAAATGCTCCTGATTATTTCTGCAGGAGAAAACACCATCACGGAATATTCCAGGTAGCCATCCGGTCTTCCTATATTTCAAGTGAAATGTCACTCAATCAGCAGGTAATTCCTGAGAAATGCATGGCGAACATAAATGTTGGTATAAGTGTACAGAAGTTGTGAGAAATGAGATTTGTGTCAAAGAAGGCAGATTAGTGATCACTTCTAAAAAGATGTAACTGCTAAGTGAGCAAGCATCATATGATTTCTTACAGTGACTGCCGACTGTGTAGAGATGTTTTTAGCATGCCAGTTGATCATCCTAAGTACCACAAGCATGCGGAAAATCAGAAAATGCATGTTCCGAATTTCTGGGATATTAGCAGGCTTGCTAGTATAAAAGGAATGAAAACATTTCGTTTTAACCCAAAGCAAATGCGAAGAAAACTAACATTCCAATCTTCATTTTAATAAATCCTATAGTACTCTTCTTGTTTAGCTCTTTCACAGTAAACGGCACTATTATAAGGATCTGTATGTCAATTGCGTAGTATTCAAGGGTTTATACTGACATTCTGCCACACTAAATGTTGGGCATTTTAAATAGGAGTTAAAATGGTCCTATAAGGTTTATAAAAACATAAAAGAAGTTCCCCCTGTCACATTGCTAACCCGGTGGGCATATTAGAGCAGAGGAACAAAAGTTCCCATTTACCTTCATTTTACTCTTTTGTATTTTTTTAAGGTTTAGAATCCCTCCAGCATTGATCAATCAAGGAAGAATCCCCAAGGTGTGGTCTGTTTTGGTTTAGTATAAGAGAATGTATACATGGTAATGTGTTTGCAATGAACATAATTGTATTTAAGCATACAATATTGCTTTTGTTTGATAGTGAAAAATTCCCAAATGAAGGCAAAATGCCGCGAATTTTCCCAATTGAATGGGTACCGGTACCATTCCCTAATGGGTGAACAAATTCGCTGTTTGGAGACACCAGTTCTGACTGTATTTGGGGACCCTAGTTTATATGACTGGGGACCTTAGTTCTGACTGTATTTGGGGACCCTAGTTCTGACTGTATTTGGAGACACTAGTTCTGACTGTATTTGGAGACCCTAGTTCAGACTGTATTTGGGGACCCTAGTTCAGACTGTATTTGGGAACCCTAGATTATATGACTGGGGACCTTAGTTCTGACTGTATTTGGAGACACTAGTTCTGACTGTATTTGGAGACCCTAGTTCAGACTGTATTTGGGGACCCTAGTTCAGACTGTATTTGGAGACACTAGTTCTGACTGTATTTAGGGACCCTAGTTCTGACTGTATTTGGAGACACTAGTTTATATGACTGGGGACCCTAGTTCAGACTGTATTTGGAGACACTAGTTCTGACTGTATTTGGAGACACTAGTTCTGACTTTATTTGGGGACCCTAGTTATGATTTGCATTTGGGGACCCTAGTTCTGACAGTATTTGGAGAAACAAGTTCTGACTGTATTTGGGGACCCTAGTTATGACTGTATTTGGGGACCCTAGTTCTGACTGTATTTGGAGACACTAGTTCTGACTGTATTTGGAGACCCTAGTTATGATTTGCATTTGGGGACCCTAGTTCAGACTGTATTTGGAGACACTAGTTTATATGACTGGGGACCCTAGTTCAGACTGTATTTGGGGACCCTAGTTCTGACTATTTGGAGACACTAGTTCTTACTGCATTATGGGGACACTAGTTTAATTGTCTCAGTCGAATCACTTTTTAACTATTTGAACTCACACTCACTGAACTATCCCAAGATGCTACCCATTACATCATAACATCACCTCCATTCTGTTCTCTACCAAAAATTCACCTATCCTGAATTCACTAACAGCAGATGAACCTGTGTTAACTCTAGATAGCTCAGACATCAGACAAGATCATGCTGAACAAATATTACATAAGTATCAAAAAATATTACATAAGCCAATAAAAGCCAAGGGTGGGTTAGATAATTGCTAGATAATTGATAAGTAATTGATTCACAGCTTCCTGGAGATTGCCTCCCTCTATCTCAGAAAGGATCCAATTGTTCAGAATAACAACTACTGGTGTTATGATAGGGGTGTGTTAGGGATCTTGTGGCCCTTTGAAGATGAAAAGATTTAGGTGAACATCTTGTATCCCTTAAGAGGTATGGTAGTGGAACATCTGTGAAGTATTCATTATATAAAAACAAAGCAAATGGTAATAAATTATTGACAGGTAAAGGCAATGCCAGTTAAAATAATTGTGTAGTGATTCTTCGAGTGGGAAAAAAATGGAATTCTGAATTGACACTTTTTTCCATCATCATGTTACTTCGAGTGGGAAAAAAATGGAATTCTGAATTGACACTTTTTTCCATCATCATGTTATTTAGGTAATTTATAGATGCTCACAGAATTAGGTGGGGTGGGGTGGGGGGATGTTGGTTAATGTTCACATCTGCGTAACAGTAAACACACGTCAAAGTCCACTTCCTGCCAATGCTGATGGTTAATGTCACCTTCCAGTGGTTTCTGGTTAATGACCCCTTCCTGGTAAAGGCACAAGCAGAGAGTCCCCGTCTAATGCACAGGCAGCGAGTGACGTACAGTTCAAGGTCACAAGTGCAATGTTCTGCTGTGGTGTATCGAACCTGCAACTGTTTTTTTTCATCAAAAGAACACCTAATAAATATTGGTTTAAAATCCTAGCAATATTTGTCTCAAAACTCCACCAGCTCTGCAACCAGATCTGTGAGAAATGGCTGACTGATCCACTGAACAAACATGTTTAGCCAATGTTGTCAGATGTTGTCAGATGCTATCTCCAGTATGGACCACCAGCAGCAGGGGTCCGGGGTGTTGATGGGAGATATCAACAGTGTACTAATGGATGTAACAACACCAATAATTGGCTGCAGACTGATCTTCTCACCACACACTGGTCAGCATTATTGATGCAAGGTGCATAGAATACATCAGTTAAACTTGCAATTCTGAGATTTTTGTGATTTTTTTCATTTTTGTGTAATTTTAGTCTTGCTAGGATCCCGTTTTCTTAGGGACACATGGCAATCTTTGAACTTTTATCAGGCATTAAAATATGCACCTCGATATATTAATCCAATATGATTTTGACTTGTATCTGCTTGAATACAATTAAAAAAAAAAATCGGGTTTTAAATTGTTCTTTATTTTAAGTTATGTAGTAGAAAAACTAATGGGGCCCCGACTATAAAAAATTGTTGGTTTGCTGTTTCCCTACCTACCCATGAAAAAAGTCCCCACCGAAAATGTTTTACAGCAATTCTTTAACATAATTTTTTTTAACTATCTTTAGTGTATTTTTCTTTCAATTCATAAGGTTTTTACTCTCTTCAGCAAAAAACATAAATCACCTACCCACTTATAAAATCTGGGGTCAGGGAAACAGCAAACAAATATTTAAGGATGGCCTCTGACACAGCAGGTTTCCAAAAAGATCAAGATTGCTGTGTGTAAACTGTTCATGTTGAAGAATTCTAACTATGTCCCACCATGTTTTTCAGGACATTGAAGAATGGGAAATTGTATCTACCCATACATATATGACGGTTTTGAACCTGTTCAACTGAAATAATTGTGATGGTAAATTAAACAAAGTAGTAAAATATATTTTCCAGTTGAAATAAAACATTGGATTTAGATCCACCATATTAGGGAAATAACCCCCAGATGACAGTGGCAGATAGTACAGTATTCCTAATCTGGGAAAAAACATACTACACATGTGTTGCCCGACCCCACACTCCACACACCCACCCACCCAAAGAAATCCTTGAATTATAAATTATTATACATACATGTACTTTTTTGTCCACTACATATAGTACAGTATATATTACACTATTCAGCCAGCATTTGCATAAATTAAGAAATTCAAAGAATTTTAACCTTCCCGGAGTCCTCAAAATAAACCACCTCACTGTCTATTTAAATGAAACCCCCAGAAACCTCTTGACAATGATTGTTTGTGTCGAGAAGGAACCCCCTAGAAACCCTTTGTGAAGTATGATATATGTCTGTAATTGTATTATATATGTCTGTAATCGTATTATATATGTCTTATTATATATGTCTGTAATCGTATTATATATGTCTGTAATCCAAACATCCTGTTACATGCATTTGTATATTTATGTAAATAATTCACTACTTCTACAAATTTCCAAATCTTTGCATCTTTCACGGTGTGTCATAAATAGAGGATCTTAAATGAGTTCCCATTTCATATGATTTATGGAACGAATTATGAATTATATATGGAATGGGAACGAGTTTAAGATCATTTTTATCACATAAAATAGCAATCAAATTAGTAAAAAATAATTCAGATGGACACAGACACTCTTAGTGCCAAAACGTCATAAAGTATGTGACGTCGTAGTATCGCGCCTCACACATAACGTTGTGTATAAAAGAGTCGTGTTTTACCTCTTTACAAAATAGCAGTTTACGCCAACTTTTTAACAAACCAACAACAATGTTTTGTATAATGTGCATTATTTTTAGAAGTTGTCACAAATAAAAAGTTTATGACTCAGATCTGGGTGAATTTGTAATAAATAAAATAGTTTCAGTTAATAAACTTGCGTAGTGTTACAGGTTTAGCTCAACCAATCAAAATCTCAACCAATCAAAATCGTTCCAGGTTGTATTACACGTGTGTCATACAACAGAATATTAAATGGGTTTTCGACACTGCTAATAGGGGACTTTATGTGATAAACATAGATTTTAGTCTTATTTTGTTAACCTTAAATGAAACCCTTTTTTTGATTTTTGTGAGATACAATAAGCAGTTGTAGATTTATACTCCTTAAACTGGATAAGGTGATCGACAGTTTCACGTCTTGCATATCTCATTTCTTGCCAAAGTTGAATCGTTAGTTTTATAGTACTCGTAAGGTCGCTATTATTTCATCATCATCGATGTCCCCATTTCTCAGATATACTTTGCATTCTCTCTGTCAGAACAAACTATGTATTGATTTCTTTGTTGTTGTTTTTTTCTCATTTTTTACAACCATCTGTTACATTTTATGTATCTCGGCTAATCACTTCCTTTCTTTCACCTCATTTGTCAATACAGACTCATTATATCATCTTTTTCCACCTTTTTTCATTTTTTTGGATTATTTCCTTCTATCAAAAAGAATTCCAAGCTGTGCTTCTAAAGATAACAGCGTGAGCTGCCTTGTTGTTTTAACTGTGTTTTTTTAATGTTGGAGAAGTTGGAAAAACTGCATAGGATAATAATTTTCCCTTCAACATGTTGACAAACACGTACAGCAGAGAATAACATTGTTGAGGAAATAAGCTCTCCTGTCTTCGGAGTACAACTTTCTAAATAGACCCAGATGTTGCCAGTATGTTACTACTGAGGACAGCCATTATGGAATGTTAATAAACACAGAAGTGTAGACTTTAAAAAGCATTTCTGATGTATTACCAATACACCCACTTTTCAGAATCATGAACCCCGAGTTCCAAAAAACAACAGATTTCCAAGATTTCAGTAAATAGTTTTCAGTTGAATTGAATTGAATTGGGGTTTTATGGCGCACCAACACAAGAAAGGTTATATGGAGCCAAACAGGAATGAAAATGCCAGGCTCATCCTCCATTTACGTCTAGTTAAAATATGGAGCATGGACCTAGAACCTTCTAACCTGCAGAACTGCTGCAAATTCTATTGTAGAGAATAGTTTTCAAATGGGAATGGCATTTTGTTTTAGAGATGTGGATTGTGGGTGGGTGGTGTGTGTGTGTGTGGGGTGGGGGGGAGGGGGTATAACTGCAACACAGTGCTTCCCTCTCAATTGCCAGGGTGCTTTGCAGAGCTGTAGATAAGCTGTGTCTTTTAGTATTTTACTCATACTTTTTTTACAAAGACCCTCAGTTTTTTAAAAATGGGAGTATCATTACTCATTAGCTTACTACAAATACTCATAACTTCTAAAAATCATGAGTATCATATTTGTATGTATTGTCCAGTGGAACAGTTTATTCCATATTTACATGATGAAAATTGTTCCAAGCATGTGTCCAATATTAAGGTCATTATATAGTGATTATTTGGTTTTCACTTAACTTCCATTTAATCAGAATAGTTGTTTCTTTTAAAATGTATTAATTCACATCCATTTTGTTTAAAGCAAGTGTTTACTATGAACGAGTTCCCTTTTCTCATTCAATTTTAATCTGATGAGTAAATACTCACTGCAGTCAAAAATTATCTACAGCTCCAGGTTTAGCTGACAAACAGATGGTCAACCCGAACTCTATAAAAAATAAAATTCCACTAAAAACAGGTTTTATTATGAGTGAGAAACAAACAAACGAAACAGTAACATGGCTCCTTTGTTTTATGAAAGAAGGAAAATTGAAAAACAGTATGGTGTTAAAATTTTGACAGCGGGATATTAAAATAGCGTAGATCAAAATTGTATGTACAATGTTTTCATCAATTTTACTGACTACTCATTATCATCCAGTGCCAAGCTGCTGTATCAAAACCAGAACATTGACTTCATAAATGTATATATATTTTTCTTAAATTCTGACACACTTAAGAATATAGCTCATCTTTATGATGACTTTAAATCAGTTCCACTACATAGTATGCTCCATAAATCATGCATGAAAAAACAGTGATTGTTCCAGTTACATTTATTCTACATAACTTACAGTGTTCTCCCCAGGCTATTAAGGCATGTCGCATTTAACATGCCTTCACAGTCAAAATGCATTTGCAGCATGCCTTTATTTCAAAAAGACATGCAACACATTTTAATTATTTCTTTTTTGTTTAGCTTTAAAAATAAGTTTAAAACAATATATAGAATCAGTAGCCTATTCCTTATATAAAGCAAGTGTCTAACAAACAACCCATACAAATAAGGATACACTCCGAAGCAAAAGCGACATGCCTCGACAAATTCTTGGGGAGAACACTGAATTAACAATTCATTATACCCATCATTTCGAAATATATGTCAGACATGTGCAAATTTACCCTTTTGTACAGCAATAACTAGCTGACAGTATATATTAACTAGACTCACTGGAGTTGTTTCCGCAACAAAAAGTAACTCTTGCAAGCAGTTGAATGATGCAATGTAGGAACTTCCAAACCCAGAACAACTCTTTGAAGTAAAGATCTAACCGATTAACACTTTGAAGCTAAAAGCAATCCCAATTTACCTGACAAAGTTTTCAATTTAAACCATTACAGATACCAATCTCTCAGTCAATTACTAATAATAAAAGTGAATTGAAGTACAACAAAAAACTTAAAGCATCCTGATCAAAAAGACTGTCTGATTTAATGTGGTGCATGCAAAGATTTACATTCTTTTTTTTACATTGTATAAGAGTGTCGCCTTAGCATTTTGCATAGCGCCCACTGAGGCGCAATTATTACCGGAATACGGTATGTTTTAAATGTGGCTGTTTTAAATGTCGCTTTAACAATCTTTCACTCATATCACAATGTAGCAATGAGCTAAAAGCTCAAGTTATTTATATATATTTTTTAATTGTCTTCAAAATCCTAATACAATTTGACCTGATAAAAGCAAGGTCATAGCTTATCAGTAATCCTCCCATGATTCCAGACTCATAATCACTTTTTAATTGGTTGGAATTTGGCGATCAATTACACATAATCTGAACCCAAGTTCACAGGTACTGGGAGGTACAAAACAGTCATCTGTTTTTCCTAGAGTATAAAACCTTACCTTGGATACTATACTTTGAGAACGTGAACTCTCAAAAGTTTTAAAAGAACTCCATATCACTGGCTGACCATTTCATGTAACGTCATCTGTAAACTCAAATTAATTTGTTTGCTGTTTCCCGACCCAGGACTTCATAAATGGGTAGGTAGGTAGGTGATTTTTTTTTTTTGCCAAGGACAGTCAACACCTTAAGAAATTAACGAAAAATATACTGAAGATAGCAACAAAAACAAATAATGTTAAAGAATTGCTATAAAAAGCTTTGGGAAGGGCCCTTTTTCGTGGGTAGGTAGGGAAACAACAAACCAACAATGTTTTATGGTCGGCCTAATTCTAAGGATTGTAGTCTCTCCAGTAGTGGTCAACTAACAATACTGTATTCTTCCAGTTAAGCACCCACTGCATACTTTACAAATTGTTAGTAACACTAGTCAAGTTTTGAAAATGACGTAAAACACCATACAAACAAAAAACAGTCTTAGGGTCAAAACTTGTAATTAAGTTTACAGTTGTTCCGTTAGTGTACTTATAAGGTGATATTTAGTACCAGGTTTATGGCACCTGAATAGAATTGCATATATATGTGCCTTACTATTACTACCAAGTTGGCTACAACTGTTGACCTTCCTACACCACCGTTCCAGTGCTCGTTCCTTACCGTTACCACAAAGATGGCACCAACTGTTGACCTTCCTACACCAACGTTCCAGTGCACGTTCCTTACCGTTACCACAAAGTTGGCACCAACTGTTGACCTTCCTACACCAACGTTCCAGTGCATATTCCTTACCGTTACCACAAAGTTGGCACCAACTGTTGACCTTCCTACACCAACGTTCCAGTGCACGTTCCTTACCGTTTATACCACAAAGTTGGCACCAACTGTTGACCTTCCTACACCAACGTTCCAGTGCACGTTCCTTACCGTTACCACAAAGTTGGCACCAACTGATGTCCTTCCCAGTGCACGTTCCTTACTGTTGACACAAAGTTGGCACCAACTGATGTCCTTCCTACACCAACTTGACAGTGCACGTTCCTTGCTATAATTAACACCAATGGTTTCCTTCCTACACCAATGTTTCAGTGCACGTGCCTTACTACCACCAACTGATGTCCTTCCTACACCAAGGTTTCAGTGCACGTGCCTTACTACCACCAACTGATGTCCTTCCTACACCAATGTTCCAGTACACTGCTTTACTACCACCAACTGATGTCCTTCCTACACCAAGGTTTCAGTGCACGTGCCTTACTACCACCAACTGACGTCCTTCCTACACCAACGTTTCAGTGCACGTGCCTTACTACCACCAACTGATGTCCGAAGCTGCTAAAACACTTGATTGATATTATCAGCAATTTTTGGTAATTGTTTCTGATGACCACTCAGTAGCAGATCTGTTAGGCTCATCAACCTGCTTGGCATGCGGCTGGTTAATTTTCCACCAATTTACTCAGTTAATACTACCTAGATTATGCAGTTGGTATCTCCTATCCAGCCTACAGCCGGTCAGAAGCAATAAATCCGAGGCGTAACACACATACCTGCCTAATCAGGCACTAATTGTACTTGGTCCAATGGGGAAAGAAAGGTGCTGGTTCTATTTTCATGTTTTTGGCCAGAAATGGTGTGAAACACAGGATACATTATTCAGGCTTCTGTTTTATCAATTCATTTATTTTATAATTCTTTTATAGTTGTTATTATTTTAACGTATTTATTCTGTGGTCGAATGGTTAACAACGTTTCGTTGTAAACCTTCGCCTCTCACAACTGTGGGTTCGAATCCCAATGGGAGCTCAACTTTTAAGTGAGGAAGTGTGGATGGGAGGTGTACAGTACTGGTTCTACCCAGGAAAAGTGGGTGGTGTGGCTCCATCACAAAAACTCGCCTGAATCATTTTAATCTATGTAGGACTCAATTCTCAAAAGGTTTAAGTCACCCATCCATTTATCCGGCTTCTTTGCGTATTTAAATTAATCTGACCCATATATCGTTGTCACACCGACAGGCGACCTTGAAAGAACTCTGCCCTTAAGCATCAGTGCTGTTTGATCAGCAGGCTCACCAACTTTACTGTATCCAAAGTTTATTTTTGACCAATGAAATCTTGCATACTTATGTTTCATTGACAAAAGCATCATGACGAATTTCAATACTGATGTTCACTTCACTGTAAAATGTATTATTTTCAGCGGTTACTTTCCGTTTTTTTTCATCCGAGGCCGACCATAAAAAATTGTTGGTTTGCTGATTCCCTACCTACCCAAGAAAAAGGCCCTACCCAAAACTTTTTATAGCAGTTCTTTTCTTTAAGATATCTTTTTGTTTTACTATTTTTAGTATATTTTTCTTTCATTTCTAAAGGTTTTTACTGTCTTGGCAAAAAAAAAAAATCACATACCCACTTATAAAATCCAGGGTCGGGACACAGCAAACCAATATATTTTTAAGGATGGCCTGATCAATACCAAGTATTTCTGAAAAACGTTTTTTGAAAAAAAATATGCGAAATCTTCAACATATAACAGAAATGAGATTTTAAAAATGCAAGAGATTTGAACAAACTTGAACAGCAAGTTTCAGTTTCTTTGCAGAGGTCATCCCCTGCTCTTATTACAACACAACCAGACCAGACTTAATGTATCTTCACTGCTAAAATTCACCTAAACCTCAATACAAGTTCAAAAGTCAAACCTTTTCTAATAATTCATTTACAAAATTGACAGCTTTATCTCCATTTACAAGAGAAAAATTGAACATCCTCTGTTGTAAATTTATTTGTTATCAACCCTGGGAAGGTGTTGTGGATATTAAAGAAAGAACAGTGTGTGTGATGGGCCTGCGAAGTTCTTGTAAGTTATAATATTGTCTGTGTTTTGCATTTTTAAATCTCCTTCTCCCCCAGTGGACTCCCATTTTCCATATCTTATCTCGATGTACATGGAAGATGAGCCTGGCATGTTCATGCCTGTTAGGCGCCATATATCCTTTTCATGTGTTGGTGCACCTTTAAACCCAGTTCAATTCCCTCAGTGGACTAAGCAGACTAAACAGTCTGAAGATTATGTCAAAATAAAGTGTTTGTTAGATTCTCCCCCTTTTTTTTTGTAAAATTTGGGGTGGGGGTAAAAGTATTTTATTTTTTTGTTTTCTATCAGTTTTGATCCAAAAATGCTGTTATTTTATGAAAATTGAGGTCCAAAGCCACTAAAAAATTTCGGAGCAGTCCAAAAAAAGCAGGACAGGAGGCCATGAGAATCTAGTACTTTTCTTTTTGCGGCCTTAAATTACTGTATGAATCGTAAACTTTCACTACCATAAGACAGGTAAAACAAGCTGGCGATCTGGCGATGTGACACCAATCAGATAAATGACAAATTATGTGGGCTCAGTGCAAAACTATTGTACCTTAGTTTTAATTTATATACATACAATAGTTTCGCTTTTATTATGATATCCTGGTTCTTCTTGTTACCGACCCCATTATTGGCTTTATTTACTATGATCAACTTTCTAAGCCGTGCCATCTGATTAAAGCTCAAAATGCTAATTTAGCCGATAATTATTTAAAGAGTCGGTCACCTTTCATGTAATTGCATCCTTGTTGGAAATAATTACAGAATATAGACAATTTGACAAATACAGAGACTAATTTCTCTGCTTAACCTAAGATGGAGGAGATATGCTGGTAATTTGCAGGCGGCAAGAAAAAAGAACATCAAATGAAATGGTAGCTTTATTTTTGGATTTGAATAATAGTTTTTTCAAAGTAACTAGTGCCTTTTGTTCAAATGCAGAGGCATCAATAGACGACTTTGACATTACCCGACAGATAAAAAAAGAAAGATCTAAAGATAAAAACACTTAGTTTGAAACAGTAGTGTCAAAGATGTCTCATTTCAGAATTAGAATTAATTCATTTTATCGTGAAATATCTCTTGTTTAATATTAAGGCCCCAATTTTAGTGTAGGTTTTCCAAAATTTCAAACACCTTTTGCATTTTTTTTTTTTAGAGAATATTGCTCTCGGAACATTTCATAGTTGTTTTAGAATATGCAGGTTTCCTGGGCTTCCGACAACAAACCTGCATCGGAAACCCCGTGTTGTTCCCGGGTGCCCCGTTTGGTCACGGGACAAAGAATAGGGCCACTGCAGATCCCTTTGAAGGGGTAGGCAGAGGGGTAGAATCCCCCCAAATTCATGTTCATTTTATCATTTTTTGTTCATGTTCATTAAAGGTCTTCATCATGATCCCTGCATTGTTTCAGGTGCCATCTCGCTCACATCAAAAGAGCAGTGGCAGAAAAACAATAAACGTGGCTCAAACGTAAATGGAGTTTTTATGACAGAATTTGCAGCAACTCTGCAGTTCAGGGTGAGAAGGTTCTAGGCCTATTTTCCATATTTTATCTCGATGTACATGGAGGATGGGCCTGGCATGTTCATGCCTGTTAGGCGCCATATAACCTGTAATGTGTTGGTACACCTTAAAACCCCAATTCAATTCAATTGTTGTCGGAAATAATGGCTTTAATAGACTTAATTCATCATGGAATAGGATTCTCCTGAGTTTTACCAGTCACATGATGTAGGTACAAACAACTTCTACCACTAAGTCTGGCACGTGCAATTTACATGTAAGTTGAAGGCCGTAAGCCAAAGAGTACTGCCATTGTTTTTACAAACCAATAAAACAACAAACAGTTGAATGATAAAGGCCAAAAATAAATCATAATTCAATTAACGTTGATGATTCAGACATTGTATCAGTTTTAAATACAACCATGGTAAATAAAACAATTAGTGCACCCAGCAGTTAAATGATCAATCAATGTCATAACATTATTATAAGATGACATTATAAAATGATTGACATCACCAGGGAAGAATGTAAAACACTCAGATGTATGGATGTTCGAGGTGACAACGGCAAGATAAAAGTCAAAGTTGAAAGGAAAAAGTGAATTTGACATGGGAATAAATCTGAAAAAAATGAATGGTGTTTTTTTTAAGAAATAGTAATAAAATATCTAAATTCCAGACTAAATAAATCAAATAAATGCAAGTTATACATAATAATGTAGATTATTATGAACACAAAGGAAAGTACATGTATGAAATTGCAATATTAATATTTTTGCCCAGTATCACTGTACAGTATAAATTAAAGGGAGTATAGGGCTATTTCTATGTATAATGTACTTTTTTTGTTTACCTAATTTGGGAGGAAAACATGGGCATTTCTGCACTTTTGTATTAAAAAGGGGTATATCAGATTTTTTCTAGAATAACTTTAATTAGCCCCCCCCCTCCCACCCCTCCCCACCGTTTATGCAATAGTGCCAAGCTGGAGTGCGTAAAATCTCATTTTAGTGAACGTCTGTGACTTGCAAGCATATCTTTCAATTTCAGATGACCGATGAAAAAACTGTTTATACATACCTTCAGCATTGATATTCAAGGATGAAATTGTCGCAATGACGAGGACAATGATTCCGAGCCTCAGTCGCGTGTCCGCCTCCATGGTTACACTAGGCAAGATTATATTCCCAATTGTGAACACGTGCACACTACTACATCGCTTAAGGTCTTACAAATTGTGCTGAAAACACCGATAAGTTCTATCACACTCGAATTATAGATTATATGTGAACAAAAAGTCACTCATTTATCGAACATTTTCAAATTGTGCTTTGTGTAAGTCAAAACTCGTATTCCAAATCACTTTGCTGAATCACATTTTATAATAACATTTTAATTTGACGGCTGACCTCAATATTAAACTCCAGTGATACGTATAATAGACAATAGAGCGGATTTACTCCCGTTTATAAACAATAACGTGATAATTATGTTTTTCAGTTTTATAAACAATAGCGCAAAATTAATGGCGGTCACTCTGTTGTGTAACTTCCACCACTGCCATCAGCTACAAAATACTTCTCCCACAAATGTTACTTTCCAATCTGAAAAGAGAAAAACATCAAAATGTAAAATGTTTAGCATGCCAGCTGTTGACAGGTGAACAAATCTGCATATAAATTAACAATTATAAGGCAACACAATTTATGAGATAGATATACTGGTCCAGAATACGAGGCCTGACACAAATAAGATCCCAAACAAGTATATATAACAGAAAAAACGTGCCTGATATAAAACAGTCAAAGTTCCATACATGAAGCCTTGACTTTAATGTCGCAAACAAATTCAGATCAGATTTTTCACTCCTGACTTACTTATGTTCAAATCGTCTTTTTTTCCCCCAATTTTATAGTCCAAACTACTTAACATCGCAACCAAACACTGGTGTCAACCACCTACACAATGCATTACCAGTGTCAACTGTCCTGGCACATCACTGTCCGAATTGGGTTATTTTTGTAAACAAACTTTGTCTTAAACAACACAAACATCTTCAGCTAAGGAAGGGGGAATGTGTCAAATACCGACAATTTTGTACCAATTATCTGGTGTCCAAAACAATAACAGCCACAGGGCTGACAAGTCAGCCTGGATTAGCAGTTCACCATTCCACGAAGCGTGAACTTCACACAGAACCGAACTCCCTGAGCACTGTCAACACTTGATTCAATTTAAACTATCCATAATCACTGCTTTAATATATTATAATTTTCTATCCATTCGATCCATAGCCTATTATTATACATATTAACCCTTAGCTCCCTATGAATGTATAATGGACTATCCTTTCTAAACTATCCTTTAAATTTGGACCATTCCATTTATGTTACAAAGGGGTTAAATGACCGATGTATAACCCTGATCAGCAGGTGACATATTAATAAATTATTAGGTCTGTGAGGAAAACTAGTATTATTGATTATTAAATAAGCAACAATGAAACTTTACTTTTAAAATTCTTTCAAATACAAAACTCTTACCACTGTTAAAACAAGCAGTCTTTTTCAAAACACCAAACATTTAACAATGTAAAACCACAAAATTGTTCCACCCACCTAAAACGACTTTTCTGGGTTTTATTTCCAACTAAACTACATAATTTTGTATTCCAAATTATGAAATGGCACGTTATTACCTCCAATGAATAACACTCACAAAATGTGTGCTCAGTGACTTAAAAGTGTCCTTCCTCTTTATTCCTAAAACGCATCTTCATGATTTTGAAAACTTCCCCAACTGTTAATGACAATCTTCCCACTCGGTGTCCACACTGTAGGCTATTCAACAACAATAACTAATAGAAACACTTTAAATGAATATTAAAGAAAAATACAACAATTTCCTGTTTTAATACCCAACAGAGGTGTCAGTAATATTCACCTCTGGTGCAGGCTAAACACTTCCTGCCCGTTGGGGTCTCCTTTTCCAAAATGACCATCAATAATTTTTAAATTAGCTTGGCCAAAATGTGGATTAAATTGGCTTAGCCCTTCTAAATTGGCAAAAAAGTGACCATAAACCCCCTGTGGAGTAGTGATTTCCTCCACCTTATAATATGTCAGCTCCCATATCCATTCAATTTGCTAAATGTGATGGGGATTTACTATTTCCTGTCCCTTTTCTTTGATAAACTTGGCTCCTGGCCCTTTTACCACTTTGGGTCAATAAAAACACCACTATCAGATGTCTTCCCTTTCACAGATGTGATGTAATAACAGTGGTAACAACAAAAGCATTATAATGTGACATGAAATATGTTTTTATTTATATTATGTAACACCTCTCCATATGTGTGCAGAGCTTTAAATAACAATATGACAACCTTAATTTTAATGCACGAAACCCCCAAGAACACTTTTTAAATTTTCTAACACTTTTATTTTAGCATTTGTTATTAATAATACATACATTCTAACACTTTTCTTTAAACAGTTGTTATTAATAATAATAATAATAATATCTTTTTAAGACATTAATTATAATATTAAACTTACACAGCTCTTTAAAAACCTCCTCACAGTTATTACATTTTAATATTTAAAACAATATGCTATTAATTTACAGCTATTTATTCATGTAAGAACAACTCTCTGCTACCTATCCAATATTGGTTCTGCAACATATCCAGCATGGCCTATGGTGACATAGTCATTATCAGACAACTGTCAGGAGAATTAATCCTACAGAGAGCCTGAAAAGACTAGTGTTGGTAATCCAGCACCTGTGTGCAGTATGATTAAACATGGTTCATAGTTCCGGCCCATGTTGTGGGCACCAACAGCGCCTTGTGCCATACTAAGTCACATAAAATTACAAATGGTCCATAGTAAACTGTATTATTGCCATTGGTGTATATAATGATGCTGTATTACTGCCACTGTGTATATAATGATGCATGGTTAAAGGGAATGTAGCGCCACAGCCAAACAAGCTTTATTATTGAGAGTTCTGAAAAACTTGGAAAAGGGTGAAAGAATTATCAAAATCTGATGATAAACAAAAAAGATATGACCATTTAAAGTTTGTTCTAAAACGAATATGGGAGCTGCCATTTTTAGAACTATGATGTCATAGTTCCAAATTACCATATATGGAATATTGATCAAAATCAGTTAAAGCAAAGAAAGTCGCTGCAAATGAATGCAAAATCCTTTACTGGTCATATAGAGCATTATTGCCATTAAGTATACATATTTTTCATACAGTAGCTGTCATTTTTTCCTATTAATCAGTAATTTTTCATATTTATAAATATTCCATATATGGTCATTAGAACTGTGATGTCATAGCTCTCAAAATGGCGGCTTCCATATCCGTTTCAACAGAACCTTCAAATAATCATAACTTCTTTGTTTATCATCCGATTTTGAAAATTCTTTCACCTTTATTCATTTTTTTCAGAACTCTCAATAATAAAGACAGTTTGGCTGTGGCGCTACATTCCCTTTAAGTAAACGGTATTATTGCTATTGGCGTAAAAACTTCTATTATAGCCCTCTTGATGTTGGGCTAGCAGCAAAGTGGACTAAAGGAACAATCTGATAATCAAAACATTTAGCTTATACTTATATAGCCTAGTGTCAAAATCAAACTTTCAGATTAAAGAAGCGACCTGATTAGCCAATCAAGTATTAACTGACAGGATTAAGAAAATCAGGCAACAATTATCGTACCTGACCATGAGATTTGGGACATATTTCTACGCCAGAATCAAACTTTCAGATTAAAGAAGCGAACTGATTAGCCAATCAAGTATTAACTGACAGGATTAAGAAAATCAGGCAACAATTATCGTACCTGACCATGAGATTTGGGACATATTTCTACGCCAGACTTTAATTTTTAAGCACACAGTTGTGTGGTTAATTGCAATCAATTGTAATTCCCATATGAATGTTAGAATTAGTGAACAATTTGAAATGTCAAATGTTATATACTTCCAGATTATACCAGTTGGCAGTTCAAAGTTGAAGCATCGATATATTGGTCAGCAAGGAGTATTAATTGACCAAAAACTGATGGTCAGCAAGGAATATAAATTGACCAATAACTTAATTACTGATCAAAGAAAACGTTCAATTACTACAGTTTTATTGTATTTTACAGCTGGCATATAGGCCAAGATAAAAACTTTTTTATATTATTTTAAACAAGTTTGTATTATTCGATGAATAGTTCAAACCATTGTTTTTCTGTCATATTAATAATTGTTGAATATTCATAACTTTCACATGACATCATCAAAATAATTTGACCAATCAGTGATCAAGAAAATAAAAGACCTCCACATTCTGGTAGGGGGTAAACTCGGTGTTTATCGTTGGTGCTCAACTGACTTTAGCCCTTTATAAAACTAGTTTGTAGTGATAATTATATTAAAAGCTAGTGTACATCTATGCATCTTCTTTTGGTCGTCCGATTTTAAAACACCAATATGGATACATTTAATTTAAATCATGGTCTAATATTTTCATTTTTCAAAAAGAGATTGAGGATAAAGTCCGAGTAAACCCCTTTATTTTCACCTACTGAATATCTCAACCTACCGGAAGTTGACTCAGTGTATGTGAAAGTTATGAATATTGGCTATTTGCACCAATTACGTATTTAAACCTATGATAGAATAATGAAGCTCAACATTTTATTACTTTTTATTTATTACATTATATGCAAGCAGATTTAACCTTTAACCCGCTAAGCACGGCTATAATAGCCTTTGTGTCCACTGTAAACCCAGATCAGCCTGCAAGTTACCCAAGGTTCTGTAAACCCAGATCAGCCTGCAAGTTACCCAAGGTTTACAATGTACATCTGCTGATCAGTCATTATCCCCAACACACCCCTTTGTCAAATAAATGAAATGGTCTTAATACAAAGAAAGAACAGTCCATTACCTATATGTAGGGGGTTAAGGATGGGTTTAGTGTCCAATAACTTATTCAAGATCACAGTGTGTCCCTTTAAGTGTCATGCCTATTTTTGTCATTTTATATTTATTATAAATAAAAAAATCTTTCTGTTAAGCACTAAAAATATAACAATGTTTTTTTTTGGTGTAAAAATAGGACTGGTGGGAAAAAATGGGTTTAAGGTGGGGGTAAATACGGTAATAGTTTATCTTGGCAATTAAAATTCCAGAGCTTTTTTCTTTCTTGTTTTCCCCTTCATAAACAGATGCAGATCATCTGTGTCTTACCCTAGCAAAATTACTTTCTTTTCCCCATCTTTGGCCGACTTTCCTGGTCCAGGAAGTTTTCCCCGTTTATTTTGAGAACTAGAGGGCTGGCGTGGCGCAGTCGGTAGCGCGGCGGATTTGTAACCGGAGGCCCCAGGTTCAATCCTCCATGATGCCACTGAGTTTCGTCGGTGCTCTATCCTCTGAGCACGTTAAAGAACCATAGGAATCTATTCGATAATAAGAGTAGGGCAGGTTCCCAGATTCCTATATATCCTTCCCCTCTCTCTGGGGCGGCACTAAATAACCTATACTGTGTTGATGAGCCGTTAAACAACATTCAATTCAATTATTTTGAGAACTGTGACCAACTGAAAAGGCCTTTTATTCTGTTTTATTGCCAGGTGTCATCAGATAAAAAAGCTCTATATTTCTGAGCAGTATGATAAATTTATCTGTAATACATCTATACAGTACGAATTATATTTACAGCAGAAATCTATAAACTAGGGCATTTATGATTTATTTGAGATTGTACCAAAACCCATCCTTTATTCTCAGTGCTATCTGATATCCATCTAAACAAGCAACCACTACATAAATGCAGTGACAAGTGATGCATCCACACAATCTTACACACATTTTCAAATCCCAAACTAAAAAAAAAATTAGCTTTATAAATTAGTAAGATGAAGACCAGGAGAAATGAATGCATGCTAGTCAGTCGTTAACTGATAACAGAGGACAGTTACAACAAAATGTCTTTTGATAATTATCAGGTCATGTCTTTGCAACTTGCATGGGTTGTTTTATGTTTATAATAGTTGTGATATGTTTTTTTGTTTGTATTATTTCGGGCTTTCTCTATATGTCCATTTTGGGAAGGAGCCATTATAAGGTATTTTGTGACAAATAATGGGCATTTGGACAAGAAAATTTACATGTAGGAGAAACTTGAAACAAATTGGGAATGGTTTTAAAGAAATTTGTATCGGGAATGGGACACCTAGAAAAAGCCCTGTTAGTGTTTATTCAAGAATGTGGAAGTGTGCGTGTGTGAGTTGGTGCTTTTTGTTGTTGTGTTATACTTTGTAGATTTGTTGCGGTGTGTTGGTGGGGTGGGGGGGTGGTGGGGTGTACCAGTGAGCTCAAACCCGTTCTATTCACTGGGCTATTGCGGCCCCTTGGTTGCAAGAACAGATAATTAATATTCGTTTTGTATATATATTTAACACAGTTTGGTGAACAAGTGACCACAAAAGTTGTGTATGCAATCTCTCTATTTGAATATAGCGTATAATCACTAATAAATGCCCCTCCCCTAATAAACGCCAACACCCACCCCACCCACCACACTTTTTTGTTCAGAAATATCAAAAGATGCAAGTTAATCTGTTTTATTCACAATGTAACACATAAAATCACTAAAAAACTTAAAATCCGATGCATTGATCGATTGACATGCCGACTTTTGTTTTCTTGATAAAGAAAATCATTAAATAATGTCTAGTTTAAAAGTTAAATTATGTACTTTTGGTCTCAAATAAAAAACAATTAAAAAAATGTTATGCCCCCGGGGGTGTTTATTAGGGATTATACAGTAGTGGAGTGAAAGGTGAAAAGTGTTCCATATTAATGGTGAATAAATGTTTGTGTTGTCTTTCAGATAACATTTGATGTCCATAATGTGTAATCCAGGTAGCTGTTATTATTAGACGGTCATGTATAAAGTTAAGTAATGCTGAAAATATTTGATTCTAAACACGGTACCGTGGGAAAATGCCTGCAAATATGGCACATCGGCCAAGTTAGACAATAAATTACCCCAATCTTCTGAACTGCAATATAATTACAACTCTCTGCTCTTCACTGTACTCTCTCAAGTAGACAAATTTATTAAATTACCACAATCATTTTCAATAAAGGTCAAAGTAGATGTAGATAATTTTTGACATCTTAACAGAAAGTTGACACCTAACTTGTAAATTACGATCCTTTTGGACCTGGAAGGTCACTTTTACACAATAAGACTCAATTTTATTCATTTCAAATTTCTGATGTTGTGATTTTTGATAATAATAATTTCAATTATTCTAGCTTTCTTTTCTTCCTCCTTATTTCTGAGAGAGATAATGATTCAAATGCAACTATTATATCAATAAAGGTCATTTTTATCAAATACTTTTTTTTAACAATTTACCAGTTTCACAGGTCCAATATTTTTATACATTAGAAGGTCACACATAGATTGTTGGCGCAAAATAAGATTAACTATCAAACACTTTGATATGGAGATAGTAACCAACAGAACCTAAAAAGAATAATTGCCCGCTCCTTGGATGACCAATTTGACCAATTCCTACAATCGACATAGGACAGTCCAAGAGACACACCACTGTAAATCACCTCCTAGAATTACATTTCTAAAAGGGAACCCTTTCATGAATGGAGCCCTAGTTTCAAAAAGAGATGCCTTTAAATGAAGTAATCAAAAATCACACCCAAATATTTCATGATTTACAAACAAGGCCAAGCATAACAAATTGTTGGTTTTTACGGTCTTCATAAAAAAAGAACAAACATACCTACCCTAACCCACTTACCCTAGACTTGTTTTTGCATATTTTAAACCGAATTTAACATATCATATCCCTGATGATAACTCTTACAAATTAACACCCAGGCTCACCTCAGCCATAAAAGGAAGGTTTTACTTTTTACTTTGATATCAGTGCTTGTAGGATCTTTATCACAGTGCCTTTAAATGCTCAGGACTTGCAGGATCTTTATCACAGTGCCTATAAATGCCCAGTGCTTGTAGGATCATTATCACAGTGCCTATAAATGCTCAGTGCTTGTAGGATCGTTATCACAGTGCCTTTAAAAGCCCAGTGCATGTAGGATCGTTATCACAGTGCCTTTAAATGCTCAGTGCTTGTAGGATCTTTATCACAGTGCCTTTAAATGCCCAGGGCTTGTAGGATCGTTATCACAGTGCCTTTAAATGCTCAGTGCTTGTAGGATCGTTATCACAGTGCCTTTAAATACTCAGTGCTTGTAGGATCTTTATCACAGTGCCTTTAAATGCTCAGGACTTGCAGGATATTTATCACAGTGCCTTTAAATTCTCAGGGCTTGTAGGATCTTTATCACAGTGCCTTTAAATCCTCAGGACTTGCAGGATCTTTATCACAGTGCCGTTAAATGCTCAGTGCTTGTAGGATCGTTTATCACAGTGCCATTAAATGCCCAGTGCTTGTAGGATCATTATTACACTGCCTTTAAATGATCAGTGCTTGTAGGATCATTTAAATGCTCAGTGCTTGTAGAATCATTATCACAGTACCTTTAAATGCTCAGTGCTTGTAGGATCTTTATCACAATGCCTTTAAATGCCCAGTGCTTGTAGGATCTTTATCACTGTGCCTTTAAATGCTCAGGGCTTGTAGGATCTTTATCACAGTTCCTTTAAATGCTCAGGGCTTGTAGGATCTTTATCACAGTGCCTTTAAATGCTCAGGGCTTGTAGGATCGTTATCACAGTGCCTATAAATGCTCAGTGCTTGTAGGATCGTTATCACAGTGCCTTTAAATGCCCAGTGCATGTAGGATCATTATCACAGTGCCTTTAAATGCTCAGTGCTTGTAGGATCTTTATCACTGTGCCTTTAAATGCTCAGGGCTTGTAGGATCATTATCACAGTGCCTTTAAATGATCAGTGCTTGTAGGATCTTTATCACAGTGCCTTTAAATGCCCAGGGCTTGTAGGATCATTATCACAGTGCCTTTAAATGCTCAGTGCTTGTAGGACCATTATCACAGTGCCTTTAAATACTCAGTGCTTGTAGAATCGTTATCACAGTGCCTTTAAATGCTCAGGACTTGCAGAATATTTATCACAGTACCTTTAAATTCTCAGGGCTTGTAGGATCTTTATCAGTGCCTTTAAATGCTCAGGACTTGCAGGATCTTTATCACAGTGCCTTTAAATGCTCAGTGCTTGTAGGATTGTTTATCACAGTGCCTTTAAATGCCCAGTGCTTGTAGGATCATTATTACACTGCCTTTAAATGATCAGTGCTTGTAGGATCGTTTAAATGCTCAGTGCTTGTAGGATCATTATCACAGTACCTTTAAATGTTCAGTGCTTGTTGGATCTTTATCACTGTGCCTTTAAATGCTCAGGGCTTGTAGGATCTTTTATCACAGTGCCTTTAAATGCTCAGGGCTTGTAGGATCTTTTATCACAGTGCCTTTAAATGCTCAGTGCTTGTAGGATCTTTATCACAGTGCCTTTAAATGCTCAGGACTTGTGGGATCTTTATCACAGTGCCTTTAAATGCTCAGGACTTGTATTAGTTCCTTTAAAGGCTCTGGGCTTTTATTACAATATAGTAAAAGGCTCAGGGCCTTAGTTAATGCTTTAAAGGCTCAGGGCCTTATTAATGCCTTCAAATGCTCAGGGCTTTCATAAGTACATTTTAAGAGGCCCTGGCTCTTTTATTACAGTGCCTTTAAAGGCTCAGGGCTTTCATTAGTGCCTTTAAGGGCTCAGGGACTTTGATAAAGTGCATGTAAAGGCTCTGGGACTGTAAAGCTTTGGGTCGTATCCCTCATTGCTCAATCTGCTATAATCACTATTTGCAAGGAAAGTACAATCCCCAATGAGCATTCAATGCAATAACAGTACTGTATATTTTATCAAGAATAATTATCTAATAGCCATAAAATAACGCTTACTAGAGATATAATACACATTCGTTCAAACGGTAATTAAAAAAATCTGGTGTTGGTGTCGTGCTTACCATACGTTCTAGCCAAAAAAACTAACATTAATCTCAGGTTGAATGTTTCAAGTTATAATTCCAGAAAGCTGGTAAGAATTATACAATCCAATAAACAATCATTATTAAATAATGAAGTAAAAGCCCACCTCTAATTAGATAGTATTTACTGTTTAACTGTTATGATCTACTTTAGATGGGAATTAGGAAGTGATACATGTATCAACATATTTAAATTCTATTTTTAGTGGGAATATATTTCCATTAATCTGCATTTAAATTGACTGGATATTTTGTAGTCTTCAATTTAGTTCAAGAAATACTGCAACAATTTAAACCCCTTCAAACATGCTGGATATTCAACCTTCCACAAATCCTGATTATTATCAATTAACAACAACTGACTGCTAGCAAAAATCTTGGGAAAATGCAGCAATCCAGCAATTGTGATAAAACTTTCTTTCCATCCTATACCCGGCATCAGTACAATATAGCCTGTTTGTATGCTTAATTAATTTCACAAGTTTGTGTACTTAATATTGAGGCCCTCCCATGGGGGTCAATGTTCCCTTGTTACCTGAAAATATGACCAATGTTCCCTTGTTCCCAAAAAATATTTTGCTTTGTTCCCCAAAACATGTTTTAATGTTCCCTTGTTCCCCAAAAATATTACCAATAACAAACAATGATCCCTTGTTCCCCAAAAATAAATGGCCATGCTCCCTTGTTCTCCAAAACCCCTGGGAGACCCTCAATATTTACTATTAAAATTATTCCTTAATGCTGTATCCACTCAGGGCTGTTCTGCGCTGTCAAAAAGGAAATCTTATTGGGCCTAAAAAAAAAATTGTGGGGTTCTGGTAACATGTTCAAAATTGGTAGGTAGGGTAGGTCGGATTTTTTTTGATTTTTTTTTTAAGGATTGTTTTTTATGAACGCAAAGATGCACTGAATTATGTACTATAATTACTGTAATTATAATTGTTTTCTATTTGCTCTTCACTTGTGTACATACATACTTTATATTGTTATTTTTATTTTATTTTCAAAATGGACCAAAAAAACGTCAGAGTCGGCGGGTATTCGTAGGTAGGGTCGGGTGACCCGAACCACACAATTTTTTTTTTAGCCCTTAGTCAAAACACGTAGATGGCCGGACCGACGACAGATGGATGGCCGGACAGAAATCACCAAACTATAAGCCTGGATTTGCTACGCAATTTGGCTAAAAATTGAATTAAAACAAGTGAACAAACACACACTTTTAATTACAGTTGAGACAACTTTCTCAATCAACAAATAATCCCATGCTTCAAAAGCAGACCAGCGCCACTGAGATGTTTCGTCTTTAATACAGGAAGCACGTCTTGGCATATATACTGTACCTAAAGTTTATTGTATAAATCATTATTTGGCAACATGTGTACCTAAAAACAAGCGCACCCTGTCCGTATTTTTTTCTCTAGATTTCATCCTAAACCAGGTTTTCAGAGAACTCTCAGAATTCAATCATCAGCTAAAGAATTTGTTTAATATTTTTAAAACAATACATCATCTCAAACCATATGGGGTGTCAACAAGCATGAATTTTGCTGTTTTAAATTAGTCTAGTTAGATTCACAGCCTATGCACCGATATGGTTGGGAGAATATATAAAAATATACCCAAGATGATAGATTTAGTTTTTCCAAACAGTTTATTTTTACTATTTTATCTTGTTAGCTGGCATTGATGGTGGCAGAACAATTTTAGATTTAGGTTATCCTGGTGTATCAGCAAAATCTCAGAGAGATAGGACATTTTATGAATGAAATGTTTTATCTATTTACCTATATAATATTCTTCACAATGAAGTTTCCAGCCAATTCCACCCACTCCACCAGTCAAAGAAAATACAAATTAAGCAAGATGGAAATAAGTGAAATAAAATGTTATTTGCATGTACATCATATTAGGTTATATTTGGATAGCAACCTCAGAGAGAGACAAGATGAAGTATCCCCCTGACAGAATGGCCCCACCAGGGAGCGAACCCGCGTGGTGCAGAGCCTGAGGCATGTAGCTGTAGCCAAGGTTAAAAAGGTGCTTTATCTGGTTGATGCAGGTGCTTTTGTTTCTATAGAACAAAGAAACTAGACCAGAATTATACAAAAATGACTACTGCACTGGTTTAAACATGTTACGTCATTTTCAGCACATTTTAGGCTAAATGTGATGATAAATATTTTGGAGATGAGGCAGACCATCCACTTTTTCCTGGGTAGAACCAGTACTGTATACCTCCCTGCCATCATTATGAATCAACATTTTCTCATTTCTCAAGACATAGCCACATGCAGAGAATCTGCGTGCAAATACTTGTCAGCCAAACAAAAACAACACATCATCAACACTGTAGGTTAGTTACATATATCTTTGAATTTAATATTTGTCATTGACTGCTTCTTTGTTTTTGCCATTTTTCCATTTACAGTAGCCTGCATGGTAAAAACTATTTTATTATTAAAAACAAATGCTGTAAAAAAATAAACACTGAAAAACAGTCAAGAAAGCTATTTAACAACAAGTTTAAAGTTTTAGATTAAAAGCTTCATCTGAGCTTTACCATCATCGCAGCCTAGATTCAATTACAAAGACAGTTTTCCAGGGATTACTGGCTGATGGCACGCTTTTCCAGTTCCTGCTTTTCAGCACCCTGCTCTCCAGAAACGTTCAGGAATCTAAATATTTATGTTACACACCATGTGTGATCCATTTTAATTTTCCTCTATAAACAAAACCCCTCCCCAGCTATAAATTGTTTAACTCTTGTTCATCCCTCTTCCTTTGTCATACCAAACTATGTACATTCTTCAGTGATCTGAAAGACCATCTTTTCAATATTTTTTATTTCACAAACAAGGTTGTTCCCTTTTCAAGAAATAATTCATGTAAACAGAAATTAAAATTTGCAGACTTAAAGGAACACTCTGCAATCTTTAAGGGACATTCGGCAATCTTCAGAAATCTTAAAGGGACATTTGGCAATCTTTAAGGGACACTCAGCAATCTTTAAGGGACACTCGGCAATCTTTAAGGGACACTCGGCAATCTTCAAGGGACACTCGGCAATCTTAAAGCAGTACATTCGACAATCTTAACGGGACATTCGGCAATGTTAAAGGGACACTCAGCAAGCTTAAACGATACTCAGCAAGCTTAAACACTTTTTAATTTTGTCTTCATTCTTCTTTGATGGCTTTCAATATACTATTGGTCAGCAATTCAGTATCAAATATGCAAAAACAAGCTGCTTAAACCATTCAAAGCGTTATTAATAAGATTTTCAAATATGCATGCATGTTTAATATGAAGAAAAAAACGAATGGGACACTGCCCGTATTATTTTTTTTAGATTTCACTGTGTCCCTTTAACATGTTATAATACTCTCATGTATGTAGATTGTGTGGATAGATCTTAGAATGTTTTATCTCATTTAAACAACTTGGTTAAATGATTTGTTCCCCCAAAAATACTCAAATCTTAACACAAAATGAATTCATAACCTGCCTCCACCTATAGTAGACAATTTCCAAGTTTACTTTTCAAATAAGAGTTATCTTTATGCCTTAATCTGCCTGAAATATTAGGCGACAGATGGTATGGTTTTGAATAAAAGATTCATAATTATGGCTTGAACATCGATTTTGCCTTCATTTAATAGTAAGTCATACTTCTCAAGAAGCATATTCACAGATATAACTACATATAATACAAGTCATAAAGTAATGTATACCACATAATCATTTCTCTTATTGGCAATAAATATTTAATTATTATTTATCAGAGCAACATTTACTTTTCAACTATTTGTTAATTTAAAACTGGGTTCCTTTTAAAAGGCCCTAAATTATCTCCCTTTGTCCATATACATTAAATTTTGAAAGCTGTTGTTGATTTTTTTAAACTAAATTTTGCTCTACTTTGTTGTTTAATACCAAAAACATCTTACTGAAAAAAACATTAATTATTAAGAAATTCTGTTTTACTCTGCAATCAATATGTAACTTATATTAATTATATATTTCAGCCAAATGAATATGCTGTCATCCAGAAAGTTGCAAATCGGAACGATCTAAAGAAATGTTTTACTTGTGATATAGATATACTTATCCATTTATCTACTGTTTAACTTTCTGATTTTCTGATATATCTAGTGTTTAACTTTCTGATTTTCTGATATATCTAGCTGTTTGTTTATATGCGTGAAGAAACTCTACACTACTTGAGCTGTTTGAGAAGCACTTGGTTTATACAATAGATAAAGATATATCTAATATACACTTCAAATTGATAACCTTTATTCTTCCATCAAATTGACACCTTTTCTTGATCTGTAACCTATCAAATACACTACAGACACAATTGTACAATAAATATATGTAGAAGATCACATGAATAAACTGTTAATAGTGGATAATAAAGATTAATATTTATCACATAACTTACGGTGTGGGAGTGGAATAACATCATTATATATTTTCGATATACCACTAGTTATATAAGTATGCAAATAAGCCTAGAATGCACTGTCAAAAAAAAAATCATAATGACTATGATCCAATTCCCCCAGTTTTATGTCGGTTTCGTGTGTTAAAGCGACAGGCAAAAATACAATAACAGTCGATATGCGAGTTATGTGGTAAATATAATCTAACATTCGATCTCATTCATCATTGAATTTATTAGAATTATATAATGCTCGACAAGAGCCTTGCATTATATCATTTTGTCAACTCGTTTAATAAATTCAATAATGAATGAGTACAGATGTAAGATCCTCTATATATATTCTTAAAGTTGATAACCAAATTGACACCTTTTCTTGATCTGTAACAATTAAAATATACCACAGACAGACAGACTTGTACAATAAATACATGATCGATCTGTTACCAATAGACGATCCTCCATACTTCAGTTCTGTTAATTTGATAGATTTTACAAGTAAATCTGAAACATGCTGGTATTTTATTGCAGTTGTTAATATCAATGAGACATTTTATTTCTCTTTTCATGATTAGAATTGGTAATATAGAGTGGAGACAAAAATGTTCCTTCAAGTTTTGTTGTTGTTTTTTTTCTTTTTGTTTTGTGATTGTGTTTGATAGCACTGAATCTGTTTTCTTGATGGAAAAAAAACTAATGCTCTAATAATGTATACTATAGCAGAAAATCTCATCAAATCAGGTCTTCCAACATTAGGCCATTATGTGGGGATAGGCCACAAAGAAAGAATGTTATCTTCTGTGAAATAGATCCCTTATCAGCATCAAGCAATTCTAAAACACTAAAATAAATCCGAAATTCCCACAGATGTGCAAGGATCATAGAGTACTCTTACAATAAGGATCTGTGTCAAACAATAAAATAAATATCTGGAAAATGGTTTTATGTGAAACAAAACTTCTACGTTTGCTTTACTTTCAGTAGTTATTGAGGGTATTAATTTATCTAAAATATTTTAATAATTTAAAAATAAAACCATTTTAGAAGAGGAACTTCAATGTACATGTACAAGGTTGTGTTATGTTTTTAAACAAAGTGGAAACAAATATGTAACAACCAAATCATCTAGACAACAATGAAATATCATTTCCCCATGTTTTTACGAAAATGCTGTATCCAGTATCACGGTTGCAGGAGAATATGGTAATATTTGCACCTTCGTGGATATTATTGCGTTGGCATTCATTCTTGAATCATGATATCTGATATTTTTCTTGATTAACGAACGAAACTAAAACGTCTGCGCACATACTAAAAACCCTAAAAAACATTTTGTATATATATTTAATACATTACTCATCAGAAAGTAGGAAACTTACAACTTCGGTTGGACTACATTGCAAATTGCAAAATCAAACGTTTTCACCCATATTAGTTTTTGTACATGTGACCGCGACAAGATGGCTAATTTTTTTTATCAATGTATCCTTATTGCGTTTTGCGTTTTGCGTTTGCAAATTACGGCTCTATTTTAGCGCGCTGCTAAAAAAATCCTGACATAAATCATAAACGACAATATGTGCAATACATTATGAGAAATCACTAACAAGTTAGACAATGTAAGTCTAACTTCTAAACAGCATTCACAACAATTCAATAACAATTCGGATAACGGATTAACAATGTTTAGGCCCTATCCGGATATTCAACGTTTTGGTGCGTAAACCCATCATGGTCCCATGTGAGCTAGGCTATTGTTGCCATAAATTAGCAATTAAAAGTTGACAAACAAACAAAAATACGTACGTCTTTATAACAAATAATCCGAATTAATGCACGGTAGTTTAATCCGTAAGAACAATGCACATTAAAATCCAAATAAATCCTTCAAACGCTAAAATCCACGGAATTCAATACAAAACACCTACCAATTTACATCCAAGTTCACTCTGTGTACTTCGTCAAACTTACACAAATTTCGGAGTCTCGGGTCACGTGGTTGTTTACCCATTCCACGCTTATCCTGACGTCACACCAAGCAGCCCAGCCTCTTACCTTGTGCAAACAATCTGAGCCAATCACAGCGCTCGCTCATTGATCGTTACCGTAGTCACTGATTGCTTGACAGGGTACACGCAATTACAGTATTACCGTACTACTGCTACTCGTTTTTATCAGAGTGAATCATGATATACTTGAATGTACTGTACCTTGCGTTTGACAAATTACACACTGTGACGGGTGCGCAATATGGAATAGTAGGGGCCCCGAATAAACTGATATATCCAGCACAATTATGACAGGTGATTTATGGACCCGTCGTCAATACCCCACACCCGAGTCACGGTTTAATTACGCGCTCCTCTTCTAGCTTAAAAGGACAGACGGCAATGTTGATTTTTTTAAAAACTCTCTCAATCTTTAATGTTAATTAAAATAATTGTATAAAGTAAATTATTTTTGTATATAATATATATTATTGGTGAAATGTAATCAACAGTATGTAAATTATATAAATTATATATATTATATATAATTTACATACTGTTGATTACATTTCACCAATAATATACATACTGTTGATAACATTTCACCAATAATATACATACTGTTGATAACATTTCACCAATAATTTACATACTGTTGATTACATTTCACCAGTAATATACATATTTACATTTCACCAATAATTTACATACTGTTGATTACATTTCACCAATAATATAGGCTACATATTTACATTTCACCAATAATTTACATACTGTTGATTACATTTCACCAGTAATATACATATTTACATTGCACCAATAATTTACATACTGTTGATTACATTTCACCAATAATATAGGCTACATATTTACATTTCACCAATAATTTACATACTGTTGATTACATTTCACCAATAATATATTCAAACCTATGGTAGAATGAAGAAGAAAAAATGGAAACTCAACATTGTATTTAAAAATGCAAGCAGATTTAAAGTCAAAATGATCCTAGATTCATAAACCAAGAGTCTGAAGAGACTAATGCTGGATAAAAACTTAACGATTGCCATGTGTCCCTTTAACAGGACTTGAGGCAATCTGAGCGAATGACATCCCGAATCACCTACTTCTTGTGTTTCTCAGTTTTATATAAAATATTTATATGTGCACTAAAAAATTGGGCCACATGTTCTGTTGGTATGAAGAAGCGTCTCCGTGGCCGAATGGTTAACGACGTTGCGTTGTAAAGGACTCACACCACCATTATCTCCCTTGAATACTCGTGCCCTACAGATGAAGGAGGTAGATAAAAAAAACAAGTTCGCTTTCTTACATTTTACAGGATACATTGATTTATCTTTACCAGGTTCTAACTCTACAACATTTTTGGAAGAGATCACAGAAAAATGCATGTTGATGTAAGATTTCTAGCTAATTCTGCCTCATTTTACACATCATGGGTCTAATCACCACGTGGTTGTATTTTTGTCTAAATTTTGATAGGTGTGACACCTATCAAAATTTAGACAAAAATACAACATGAAATTAAAAAAAATTCAATCTGGTAAATATTTGTTAAATGTGTTTTAAATTGCAGATATTGGATCAATGAAGAATTTAAGCATAAATACATGTTGTAAAATCTGTTTATCTCTATGCCACGAACAAAAACATTACAATGGGACCCTATTGAAAATTAATTATGGTGTGAGACGTTAACCTTCTTTCACCGCTGCGGGTTCGTATCCCACTGGGAGCTCGACTTGTAAGTGAGGAAGTGTCGATTTTTGCGGATGGCGGTAGGTGTTCAGTACTGGTTCTACCCAGGAAAAGTGGGTGGTCTGCCTCCAACACAAAAAATCGACCGTCATAATTATATAACATTTCATGTGTTGAAAATGACGTAAAACACCATACAAACAAACAAAACAAACTGTTGTTATGAAAACTGGCTGTTATATTAATTATATGCACAACCGCAGACATTAATAATGTTTATATTAGGTCTGTGGCACAAATGAGCAGTGACAGAAAAAAACATTACCTAAACACTACTGAATAATCCAGGGGCAACTCCTTATTGCGTGAACTTATAAAATTATACTCTTACTAGTGAACAATTAGTCAATATTCCCAGTAATTTAAAACTACAATTTATTGATTAATAAAAAAGACTGTGTTATAAAAATGACATCTAAATCAACGACATACACACTCCGTTTGAAACATTGTTTAAATCAATGTTCGAACTTTGTGCGGAAAGCCTACATAACATATGATTCTTTGAAGAATACACTTTAGGCCAAAAATAAAACATTGTTAGTTTGCTGTTTCCCTACCTACTCACTAAAAAGGGCCATACCCAAAACTGTTTATAGCAATTCTTTAAGATATATATTTGTTTTACTATCTTTAGTATGTTTTTCTTTAATTTCTTAAGGTTTTTACTGTCTTCAGCAAAACAACAAAAAATCCCGTACCCACTTATAAAATCCTGGGTCGGGAAACAGCAAACAAATGTGTTTTTAAGGATGGCCTTATCAGGGAAAGTTCATAAAAACTTTATTCACGATTGGAAAGGGTGAACTTCTCAAACTCGGAAGAACAAACGGAAGTGGTTCATGAAGTCGCCATATTAGAACTATGACGTAAAAGTCATAGTTTTAAATAACTACAGACTATAACTATAGACAAATAGATATATGTTTTTCAGGCTAAAAGTCGATGAGGATACCGTGAACTGTTTATAGCAATTACAATTATAATTAAATGAATAGAATTAAATGAAAAGAGAAGATGATAAGAACAAATACATATATATGTTACGTTGTAATTTCATTAATAGCAATGACAATCACGGCAACTGCATGAAAACCGTTTACAAATATGTACCACTATTAAAGTCTCAAGTGTTTTATGTATTTTTTCCAAAGAAAGCAAAACCCTCGTCAAATAAATCAGTTCCGATTTGCCTTGTATATAGTAAAATCTAAGCGACCCCAATAATGCCACATGATGCGTGTGTGTGTGTGTGTGTGTGTAGTTCTGAGGTTTATAGTCAGCGCGTAATTAAACCGTGACTCGGGTGTGGGGTTTTGACGACGGGTCCATAAATCACCTATCATAATTGTGCTGGATATATCAGTTTATTCCCTACTATTCCATATTGCCTATTCTTCAAGATTGCAATGCATGTGCAAGTTTTGTTACTTTCCAGTCATAGATATCGTCAGCAACTAATTATACATATCTATTAATAATCGCGGCTTTTAAATGTCTTGAAGTAGACCACATTTGCATAGCAGGGACAACATTGTTTCGAGGTTTTCAAGTTCCAACAGGGTTACGTTGAACCAGAGATCTTGAACACTTACTCTGATCTCACATAATCTGACACAAGGTAAGACTGCAAAATCTCGTTCTTCATTTTGTCTTCTTATATTTAAGACAAAAATAATAAAATATTATCACTGCACGCTGGGTATTGTTCTTTCAGAAGTTACACATTTCAACAAAACAACAACAAAAACAACAGGAAGTAGCCATAGTCGGACATTTTAAATAATATTTTTTGATTTTTTTAGTAAACACAGACATATTTTGAAAACACTAATACATTGCAAAGATCATTTTCCCTAATGTGAGACCCTTTGCAGACGTTTGTGTACAGAAATGATTATATGCAGTTACAAATGAAAGTGCAGACGTGACATGTTCAGTATTTTCTTTATGACAAACACCAGTGCGAATCCCTGGTTTATTACGTCTCTGGTTGAACTCTCGGTATGTTCACCTCCATTGAGTTTACTGCTGCTCCTTTCAAGATAGTTCTTTACGGCGACCAGTTTATTTATTTTGCGAAAAGAACAACTTCTAAATAGTAAAGAAAACCTTTTAAATAGCAAAAAGGTGTGACATAATGTAGTATGGTAAACAGAGCCTCTGGCATGGATGCTGAGTTTTGAAATGAACATACAGACTGTGGCATGGGTACCGATTTTTGAAGTGAACATAGTCCGGCCCTGTGAGATGGGTGCCGAGTTTTAAAGTGAACATATATATACCGGCCCTGTGGGATGGGTGCCGAGTTTTGAAGTGAACATATGCCGGCCCTGTGGGATGGGTGCCGAGTTTTGAAGTGAACATATGTCGGCCCTGTGGGATGGGTGCCAAGTTTTGAAGTGAACAGATGCCGGCCCTGTGTGATGGGTGCCGAGTTTTGAAGTGAACATATGCCGGCCCCGTGGGATGGCTACCGAGTTTTGAAGTAAACATATGCCGGCCCTATGGGCTATGTGCCGAGTTTTGAACATACCGCCGAACCTGTGGCAGAGGTACCAAGTTTTGAAAGGTCGATTGTAGACAGTTCATTACCTTTGAAAAATACTTTGTACAAAAATATATATAGTATAGATGCCTTATAAACATTTTTAAAATCAATGATCGCTTTGTTTAAATTTTGTGTTTCTACAGTTTGACTTAAAGCCTATTTCTTTGTTTCTGGGTGTTCTCGTTATACTTCCGCAGCCGTTTCTTTCATAATAAACCGAAGAGGCATGCTGATCACACAAGAATTGAGTATTATTCTAGTATTACGAAATATCTACAGTCGTGCTGTTTTACAATTGTTGAAGAGGCAGTTAGAGGAATATTGCAAGCATGATTAATGTTCATATAACAGGCAATAACTGTACCCGTAAGGAGCATCCCGCCGTACGATCGCACAATCTTTCCCAACTTTTAACTTAACATTTGATGGAATCCGCGGGAGCCATCAATAAAAGTGTGCTAATTCACTTGGGAGAACATTTGAACAGGTAATACAATAAATCATTTAATTGCGCATAGACGTTCGGTTTTTGCTTTTTGACTGGAATTTGGCAATACCTTGTGTATAGTAATAAAGATATCCAAATTGTCGGTTGCCATGCCAGAATGCATGCAACATGCATCCTGCAATCTATGTTTAAACATTGTGTTTATTATCAAGCATTCATATTAAATAGGTTGATATCAGTCGGGATAATGACATTTTAAAAACTGAAATGATTTTAAAAAATAAAACTTTATGTATGCCAGTCCTCGATATAGTGAGCCTGCATCTTTTCTATTCCACTGGCATGGTTTTCGCGATGGCTGTTAACGGGACTAGAGGCGATCTCAGATTACGGGTGTCATTCCAAATACAAATTAATCCACCATTTCATATTTAAAAAAGTGCATATCTATAGACCCGAGATGGGAACTATTTGCAATGGTGTTCAGGGAACTATTGCACGAGGTGTAAGGGAACTAGTGTAAGATGTATAAGACAAGTTCAATGTTCACAGTCATATTCGAGGAATGTATGTTTCTTTCCACCGATATTTCATAATAGCTGTTTTAATATTATGCACGCCAACGACATACACACTATTGCACGTTAATTAAATACGCTATTACATGTTCACAAAATGCACGTGTGCACGGTTTTGCAAGTTATTTAAAGCACGAGGCTGACTAATTCGTATATTTTGGCATATAACGATGTGGACTCAAAAGGCGTCGTTACATATCTGCTCCTTCATCAGCCTCTTGAAATTTTGGGGTTTTCTCCCCAAAACGATTCCATTTTAGACCTTATAGTTTCCCGATTTAGTACTCGCTCTCGGTCACGATACTAGGTTGAACAAGGAATGATAAAAAAACACGATGCCTGCTATTTAAATAGGGTCTTTGTACTTATCCAAAGTTGACTTGGTAGCTTTAAGTACCTATCTTAAAATGTAAGTGCCATTTTCAAAAATGTACAAGACATTTTACTAACAAGTGCTTTTGTCATCTGCATCAAAGAATGAATGAATGGTGTTTTAAGGCACATAAATAAGCCATATTGTGCGCACAAACTGATGAACAAAAATAATTTCAAAAATAAGCCAAAGAAAAAACAAGCCAAAGAAGACCTTTTAAAATTCAATTTCCCTTGTTTACTAGAGACTAGAGTTATTCTTGGAAATTTAAGATGGAGTCAGGTCATTGATTGATTCAACATTTCTCTACATCTGTGGCAATCCCATATAGCCTACATTAATATATCTTAAAGGGACACATGGCAATACTGATTTTTTTTTTTAAACTCGCGGCGACCCATTGGTTTTAATTATTTTAAATAATTGAATAATTTAAAGAAAATTGTGTTGTACATTCTCTGATTGTTGATTATATTGTACCAATACTATTACTACGGAAGAACAATCTCATTAAAATCATATCTCTAATTATGCTTTGATACTCTTCGCTACCAGCGGAGTATCGTAGCGTGATAAAGGGTCCGATTTAAATGAGATTGATGGAAGAATGACAAAGAAAAATTGAAAAACCCTAAATTGTATTTCACTTTATTTGATTATACGCAAGCAGGCCCGGTTTAATTTAGTGCAGTGGCATAGCAGATGATTGGGTTATTCATTAATATGTGTTTTTCGTCCATATAATTTAAACTTCCTGTGAATTTCAGAACGTATACACGACTGGCTATATCTTTCTGTCATTGGCGCGTGCAATGGTTGTGATGTGGAATAAATGAGTTATAAAACTTGTAACTTTATTGAAAATAGTTAGCCCTTCCTCACCCAGTTGTTCTTGGCGGTTGTTTCATGTGGAGTGGGATATACATGTATGCATATTAAATGAACACACAACAATCTGGATTCCTTTTAAAACTTGCGGCATTCCGTTAAATTTTCTATGTAATTTACATCAATATTATTACTAATTACTTGAATCGGTGAACGTAAAGTGATAATTGCACAAGACTATAGATGGATTATATTGCATAAACCTATGGCAGAATAACGAACAAAACTGGAAAACTCCAAAGATAATTCATGGCTGCCCAACATACAACATGTTTCATGACTGCCCAGCATACACCATTTTTCATGGCTGCCCATCATGCACTATGTTTAATGGCTGTCAAACATACACCATGTTACACAACATGTCATGGCTGTCCAACATACACCATGTTTAATATGGCTGCCCAACATACAACATGTTTAATGGCTGCCCAACATACACCATGTTTAATGGCTGTCCAACATACACCATGTTTAATGGCTGTCCAACATACACCATGTTTAATATGGCTGCCCAACATACAACATGTTTAATGGCTGCCCAACATACGCCATGTTTAATATGGCTGCCCAACATACAACATGTTTAATGGCTGCCCAACATACACCATGTTTAATGGCTGTCCAACATACACCATGTTTAATGGCTGTCCAACATACACCATGTTTAATGGCTGTCCAACATACACAATGTTTCATGGCTGCCCAATATACAGTTTCATTGCTGCCCAAAATAAATACATTTCATGGCTGTCCAATATACAACATGTTTCATGTCTGTCCAACATACACCATGTTTAATGGCTGCCCAACATACACAATGTTTCATGGCTGCTCAATATACACAGTTTCATTGCTGCACAAAATAAATACGTTTCATGGCTGTCCAACATACACCATGTTTAATGGCTGTCCAACATACACATGTTTAATGACTGCCCAACATACCGGTACAGTGTTTCATGGCTGCCCAACATACACAATGTTTAACGACTGCCCAACATTAACAGTGTTTCATGGCTGCCCAACATACATGTTTCATGGCTGTCCAACATACACCATGTTTAACGGCTGACCAACATACACGTTTAATGACTGCCAAATATACAGTTTTTAATGACTGCCAATATACACCAAGTTTCATGGCTGTCCAACGTACACAATGTTTCATGGCTGCCCAACATACACCATGTTTCATGGCTGCCCAACATAGTGTTTTATGACTGCCCAACATACACGATATTTCATGGCTGCCCAACATACCACATGTTTCATGGCTGTCCAACATAGTATTTCATGACTGCCCAACATACACAATGTTTAATGGCTGCCCAACAAACACAATGTTTCCATGCGCCATTTATTCTGAAGAAAAAAATACATTGACCATTTGAAGGTTGTAAGGGTCAGTCAATTGAGACTATCACTGTGCGAACATTATTAAAATTCTGGATTAAGTTTGGAATTGAACTGAATTGGGTTTTAAGGCGCACCAACACATGAAAGGTTATATGGCGCCTAACAGGCATGAACATGCCAGGCTCATCCTCCATGTACATCGAGATAAAATATGGAAAATGGGCCTTCTCAACCTGAACTGCAGAGTTGCTGCAAATTCTATTGTACAAACTCCATTTACGCTGGAGCCACGTTTATTGTTTTTCTGCCACTGCTCTTTTGATGTGAGCGAGATGGCACCTGAAACAATGCAGGGATCATGATGAAGACCTTTAATGAACATCAACAAAAAATGATAAATGAATTTGGAGGATTCTACCCCTCTGCCTTCCCCTCCAAAGGGATCTGCAGTGGCCCTATTCTTTGCCCCGTGACCCACACGGGGCGGATTAAGTTTGGAAGGACATACCATTGGAGTAACCTATAGATTCAGTGAAAACAAGTGTGAAGACTTCATTATAAAACAGGTTGACAGTTTAACTGGTACCTGTCAGGCATTACAATAAACACCATTTTATGGTTTTCAAATTTTCTTTCAGTCTATTGTTTGAAACAGTTTAGAAAAACAATAAAACCCACATAAGCATTGTAAAGCTGACATTGTTGAAAATTATATTAGCACATGACCAAAACATCCTTTATGGATGCTGTTTTTATGCTGATATAAATAGGCTTACTGTATTAATTCACCCCATGGATTTTACTAGTTGATCCTAGTTCATATATACTCAACAAAAAAAGAAACTTCGGCAACTTTACCCATACATGTAGACACAACATGAAAAAATATTTTGTTCGGTCTTATATGTTAATACCTTTGTTAAAAGGCCAGCACTCATGAAAACAATTTTCCTTGAATCAAACTTGTACGCAAAGTTATTCCCCTTGTTTTGGTTTAAATAGCATTTCCGGGTCTTGTGGTTTAAACTTTGATTTAACAGTTTTGTTCTATTGAAATAAACAGAAGATAACCCTAGCACCAAAAAGACGGAGAAAGTAAGCCGACCTGTTCACTCACTTTTGCGCCATACAGCTTTCAAGAATGAATATTTTCGGATTACCTCCCTTTATAATACAACTATAGTGATTTCGCAATTTGAATAAAACATGTTTTAGCAGCAACACACTTACTCTGGTTTTTAATGATTATATTGATCAGAATGATTGAGTGATAGGTATATAATGATGAAATTGTATCTAGATTGGTGTACAAAGTGTAACAAAGTCAACCCTATGCAAATCACAGCTTAAAATGCGGAAGTTTCTTTTTTTGTTCAGTATATAAAGGTCACTTTTAGGCCACTAACATCATATAAAACAGTCTATTATTTCATTTTAGGATTGTTTTTCGTTTCAGATTTGTCATTAAAGGAACTAACCTGCTAAATAACGTAAAATTACACGACAAAACCGTCTATCAAAACTGTCCAGGTCATATAATAGTGTACAAGTGCAAATTAAAAGTAAAGGATTTTTCATAGGGTCTTAAAATTCACGCGATTGAATGATTAAATATGCGTAAAATGAATTTTGAGTTGGTAACTCTTAATTTGACGCTCCAGTTTTGGGGTTTGGCCCGGCTGGTTAAAGCCATTTATATTATGTCTATATAGTTAATTCTCAAAATATGTAAGTGATTATTTAAGTTATACAGGCGCGTATCCAGGCATACGCACGTAAGCCAATGCGTACAATTCGTCAGCAAAAGTGAAAAAATAAAAGTTCCAAAAGTTCCAAATATGCAATAAAAACTGAAGGCTGAGGTATGGGCTAGTGTCAAACAAAATGCCATATTAACGCTGAAATATAGCTTGAGAACGCATCATTTGCCTCCTAATTTTAAAAAATTTCTTGGGGGAGGCCAAATCCCCACCGGCGGGAAGGGGACACCCCCTCCCACACCTACCCCCCACTCAAAGCGTCGCTGCTCGGATCTCAGCTACGCTTCTTATATCTGGCTTACATTTCAAAATGCTCCAGGTACGCCCGTTATATATATACCTCGTTGCCAGTAGTTTAAGGAACGGTGCTCATGTTGGTAACTCTTAAATCGACGCTCCAGTTTCGGGGTTTGCCCTGGATTGTTAAAGCTGTTTATATTGTGTCTATATATAGAGTTTGGATTCTCCAAATATGTAAGTTATACATAATCCCCAGCAGGTTTAACAGTGTACATCTGTTCTTAACTCTTAACCCGCTAAGCACGAGTATAATAGCCTTTGCGTCCATTGTAAACCCAGATCAGCCTGCGAGTAACTCGCAAGCTGATTCTGCGAGTAACTCGCAGGCTGATCGGGTTTACAATGTCCAGTTGCTGATCAGTCATTTTCCCCCAAAACACCCCTTTGTCACATAAATGGAATGGTCTTAATTCAAAGAAGGAACAGTGCATTATATATATGTAGCGGGTTAAATTTGGCTGTTGATGGCAGGATAGCTACTTTAAAGGTCAGCAAGAACCTCCAGACCCTAGTAAGGTTTGAACTATCTGACAAACAGCAACAAAAATACAATAATACTAACTATAAATGTTAGTTAATCAACTTTATTATTCTGTTTATTAAATGTCTCATCCAAACACTGCTCACTGAAAATCGTGCAAAATGTTCAATGCACCAATGCACTTGATTGTGTATAAATATTACATTTCTTAAACAGTTAGGGGTGGGGAGATTTACCCCTCTGAAGGGAGTTAAAGGTGGGGAAGATTTTACCCCTCTGACGGGATAAGATGTGGCCCTATTCCTGCCCAGGAAACAAACAGCTAAAATAAATACAGATATAAAGGAATGAAACTCACAAATTAAGAAAAGATAATATTTGAAACATTTTAATATTGTTAAATGTACCATGCATACTATATACATGTACATAATTATATAATACAACATCATAACAAACTAAATGTATTTCATTATACAATTAATTTTACATACATACAGTATCCAAGATAGTGTAACTGCATTTGCATATCTGTTTGACATGTTTGCTGGTTATTATACAATCAAATGATAATTAATACATAAAAGATGACACTTCACACACTCCCTTATTTTTCCTTCTTTTTTCTTCTTAAAGGGACTGGAGGCGATGAATGTCACTTATAACCATCATACTGTTTTTCAGCTTTGAATACATATTTAAGTGCACTCTGTGAATGTGTCCTCAGGTTATGTCAAGTTAATTATTCTAATTGAAAGAAAAGATTTGGGAGACTGCTATTTGTCTTTGTACAAGTTCTTGTTTTGTGATAGAAGTACATTTGTTATTGAATTATACGTAGGTACAACCAAAAGCAAATATAAATAAATCGTTTTTGCTATTTTTAATGTAATAGGAACTTAGATGGAATGCCAGACTGTTGTAACTATATATAAATAAAGAAGGAGATACAGCAGTTTTGCTTTCACTCCGATGTCCTATACCTTATGTATGCTTTCTGAAACTATTATAGATCTTTTGTTCAGAGCACTTCAGACAAAGAGTTTTTCGACTTTTAAGAAAAAAACTATTACCTAAATAATATGTATATCAGTGAAACAGACATTTTTAGTGGTAAATTAAAATAACTTACTTTTCGAAATCGATTGGGAAATGTGCGAAAGTTGTTTTTGAAAAAGTGTTGTCAATGCAAAACTCTGCTGCATCATAAATTTGAATTATTTTTTTTAGAATTTTAATCCAAAATTGACAATCTTGATTGATTAAAACATGCAGAGTCCGGCTAAGTTTTCTATATAACTTGCCTATTTACAATCATTAATTTTAATTACGTGTAAACGAATAGTTCAAAGCCAATTGTTTTTACATATTATTAACTGCTGAATACATTGCACCAATAATATACAGAGGGAAAAAAGTTGAGCAAGTCTTTTAGATGAAATCAGACTGTATACAAGATATACAGACATTTTGGGACTTTACGGGCTTGACCCCTACATTCATTTATTCATTACATCATTAAGATGATCGACTGTTATTGATGTGTGTTTAATAAAATACTGTGTCTATGGCAGTAGTTTCTTGATTTTACAACCAATAATGTATTATTTCCAGGGTGTAACAAAAACTTGCTAATCTTTTTTCCCTCAGTATATATTAAAACATTTGAGAGTACAATGAAGAAAACTGAAAACTCAACATTTTATTTAATTAGTAGGTTTAAAGTTAAAATGATACTGGATTAATAAATCAAAGTATTATTTTTAATGCTTGATAAAAACTTTAAGATTGCCGTGTGTTCCTTTAATGTGTTGGCTATAAATTAAAACACTCTTAAAAGTTTTATAGCAAAATATTAAGGCTAACTGAAGTTATTTGAGACTTCTTAATTTTCTGCTGTCTCAGCAACAAGGAATTTACATGGGACAAGCCCCATCAATAATGCATTTGGGCTGTAAAAAACTAAGGTATTTTTATTGACCTCTAAAAATTCCAGTTCCAATGATATATAATTATTCATATTTTTGCTGAAAAACCTCTGGCTGAAACAAGCGCCCCAACAATCATGAGATCTATTATAGATCTCTATAATCTGGTCAAAACGAAGATCTTAGTAAAATAAAGAACTTTGAATTTGTATAAAATGTGTAATCAATGTCCATGGAGATGTACTTCTAAATATAAAAGATAAGAAGATTTTGTTTTTGTATTTGATTTGTAACCAACATCAGCATTAAAGGAACACACGTCAGCAATCTTGATTTTTGATTTTTTTGCAGAGTCTTTTTAGTTTTTCTACTAAAGGCATTATTGAAAATCATTATTAAGATTTTTTTCAGTAGTTCAAAGCAAATTGATTTTGTATTTTACTAATTGTTGAATATATTGCACCAATAATATATTAAACCCTGTGGTAGTATAACAAAGAACTACTGAAACCTCCAAATTTTATCTATTTCAGCATATGCACGCAGATTCAAAGTTACAATAAATATTGGATTAATAAATCTAGATGATAATGTTGATGCTTGATAAATACCTCAAGATTGCCGTGTGTCCCTTTAATAACATAAAATATTTCTACAATTTGTTTTAAAGTAGCCGTTTATTACTATTAATAAAGAGGTGATTTTAATACATACATACATACTGGTGATTTTAATACATACATACTGGTAATTTTAATACATACATACTACATACATACTGGTGATTTTAATACATACTTACTTGTGAAATTAACATAAAGAAATGATAATACTACCTTTTTCTCCTGAATTACTTTCCTCTCAAAGATATAGCATCACAATGCTTTAACAAGAACTTATTACACAATCGCCCATAAAACTTTGCCTCAAAAAATAAAGCACGTTTTTTAGAACGTTTTCTCCGGGAAGAATATATCTTTTCTCACCAAAATGATTGGAGTGAATTTTATCAGGTGCCTACCATTTTTCAACACTATGTTATAGCATCCGAAGGAAGATGAATAAAATTCAGGGAGCAGCAATTGTTTATATTAATTATCACTACATGAATGAATTCAGGGAAGAGTAATTGTTTATGTTATAATATCTCCTCACCATATAGTTTACAAGAATCTGATATCGGAAAACTGTCTGATTCAGCTGTTTTGAAGGGAAGTACCAACAAAAAGTTATTCAAGACAAATAATATACAGCACTATTATAATATTTATTGCAGAATTATTATTTCTTAATTTTCTTGAAAGTCTTTTTTAAAGGAAAACAGGGGTATCATGTTTCTTAAAGGGACACACGGCAATCTCGATTTTTTTTCAAACTTGTGGCATCCTGTTTTTTGTGTGTGCATAACTTGCAACCGTCTCAATATAGCCCAAAACTTAAAACAACTTCTTTTCAAGAATGGATAAGCAGATTTCATTTTTTCCCCCAGAAATGTTAGAGTAAAGTTAATAGTTTTTGTACAAATTAAAGTCCTCAGGGTCAAACACATAGGGTGAATATCTCAAAAGATGTAATGTTACATGATAAAAAGTATCATATATTTGTTTGTCTCATATGAAAAATTATGAAACTCTTTGAACAATCTTAATATTTATTATATGCTTTCCAGTGAAATAGTGGATTTTATGACTAAAATAAAACCTTATATTTTCATTGTTTATATTTCATATGTGAAAATACAATATATTTTCACTCAAAATGACGTCATGAGTTCTTTAGCACGAGTGAAAATATTTGAGTTTTCTCACTCAAAACAAACAAATATCCTCTATGTATAAAAAGCTTAGGATACTACAAACTATCAATAATAATACACTGGGAGTACCATCATTTTCTTACAATGGAATACAAAAACCTGTCTGCCACAAGCGTTTTCTGATTCTTCATCACAATACTACATACGTCATATGATAATGACGTCGACATCCTGTGACGTCATTGCCTACCTATGTAAACAAACCAGTCTCCTATACGTGCTATATTTTACGAGTATTCTTATGAATGTATATAATAAAAGGATTATTACTATCAACAGAAATATGTGGGGTCAGTAAGATTTATAGGGGGCGAGGCAATAGCTGAGTCCCCCTATATATCTGACCGACCCCACATATTTCTGTAGGGGGTCAGTAACAAACCCAATAACTGATTGCATCGAGCACCCTTTTTAAGGCCCATTTTAATGGAGTGTCAACGTCATTGAGACGTTCGCGCAATTTGACGTCATGACGTTGACGTCACGACCGGTGCAGTTTAAAAACATTATTAACAGAGGATCTTACATGAGTGCTCATTCATTATTGAATTTATTAAACGAGTTGGCAAAATGATATAATGCGAGGCTCTTGCCGAGCATTATATCATTTTTGCTAACGAGTTTAATAAATTCAATAATGAATGAGAACGAATGTTAGATTCTATTTATCACATAACTTATACATCAGAAAACATACTTTAACATGGACGTCATTAACATTGTGTAATACCTGACTAGTGGAATATCGAAAATATTGAATGGTGTTATTACACTCCCACACCGCATGTTATGTGATAAATTTACTTATTGTTTATTTCTAACGCCTTAAAGAACTATTTGCAAAATGATTTAAACTTTGAATCGCAATTGTAGTCCATATTGTTTTAGTGACCCTCTATGAAATCTACTGACCCACTATAGAAAAATAGGGGGTCACCACATAACCACACTCAACCAATGAGATGCCTAGAATGTTATGCGAGGTGCAATAATAGAATAAGTGTTCTGGAAGCTTGCATCACCTCTTGTGGATATGTCCACTCGCTCTGCTAGTAATAATCCCCTATTGTATCACCTTGTTCATATTTTTTCATCTGGAAGAACACTCATTAAGATCTTCTTTATCTATCTCCTAGAGCAATATGATACAAATATCTTGTGCACCAAGAACAAAATTAATACAACATTCTAATGCATCTATTATGTAACACGTTGCTCCATTGGTCAACGTCTCAAAGTTGCGACCGTAAAATGCCCGATCTACCGTCTGAATAGTATGTGACGTCACATAACGCAGCAACAAACATACTGGCACCAGTGAATTTGAGTTTTCATAAAAAAACAAGTGTGTAACAGTATGTATGATTTTATTTTATAATTGTGGCATTTAAATGGGAAAGCATTAGAATTGAGATAACCATGCTAAGATTTTTAATCTGGGATGGTATGAGGTTGGTTTTGCAGTCTGAAATTGCATTTTACGGCTCTGCTAGTATGTCACCATAAAATGAAATTCCAGACCATAAAACCACTCACATACCATCCCAGATTGAAAATCTTAGCATGGTTATCTCTTAATGTTCCTGTAAGCACGACATTAATTTTGAATTTAAACAAGGGAGACTTATTCACAAAATTTAACATAGAATTTTGTACATCACCTAAAAATTAATATGACATTGAATTTAAAGGGGAAGCATATTGAAAATCGCCCAGACAAGTAATACTCACTGTAAAAAGGTATTAAAACAAAAGTGAACTCTACAGCCAATGGCCAACAAGGCAAGGCTTTGTGCTAGACAAGTTAAATTCAGTAAAATTATCTTACAACCTTAAAAAGCCTTTTTTTGTGACAGCACCCTTAAGCATGTATTTCTTCAAAAGGGTTAGCCTTTAATATTTTGTGTTACACAGAATAGTGATGCTGGCAGGTAGGGACTGCCATCTGTCCAGTAGTAACAACATTGTTGCTGCATTATGCAGGTACGGACTGCCAGCTGTCCAGTAGTAACAACATTGTTGCTGCCAGGCTACAATAATTATAAGCAGTTATTTAGAGAAATTTATTTTCCTTGGTTAAAAAGCTGCTAGTCCTCAACCAAATGCAATAACTTCTAAGCATGGTAAGAAAAAGCCATGTGAACTACTTTTTGATTTCCCCAAGTGCCACCTACTCCCAAAAAATGAGCGGACGCAAACTTGAAGAGCTGAATCTCTCTCATTTCAAGCAAGCTGTTCCATCAGTAGAAGCCCAACTGTACTCAATTTCAAAGCAGGCTTTACCGTCTGTTTAAAGAAACTAACCTGCCAAATAACAGCACAATTACACTACAAAACCGTTTATCACAACTATATCTAGGTGTTCAGGTCATATAATAATGTATATGTACAGATTAAAAGTAATGGTTTATTCACGGGTTCTAAAAATACTCGTGATTGAATATGCGTAAAATGATTACGAGTTGGGAACTCTTAATTCGGCGCTCCAGTTGTGGGGTTTTGGCCTAGTTGGTTATAGCCATTTATGTTAAGTCTATAGGATTCTCAAAGTAGGTTATATGTATACTTTGTCGTCAGTAGATTAAGAAACGGTGTACATGTTTTAAAATTTGGCTGTTGTTGGCGGGATAGCTACTTTAAGACCGACTGCACTCGACTCCAAAGCAGGCTGTACCGTCTGTTTAAGACTGACTGCACTCAATTCCAAAGCAGGCTGTACCGTCTGTTTAAGACTGACTGCGCTTGATTCCAAAGCAGGCTGTATCGTCTGTTTAAGACCGACTGCACTCGATTCCAAAGCAGGCTGTACCGTCTGTTTAAGACTGACTGCACTCGATTCTAAAGCAGGCTGGACTGACTGCACTCGATTCCAAAGCAGGCTGTACCGTCAGTTGTAGCCCACCCGACTGTACTCGATTCCAAATGAGTCTGCTCAATCAGTAAACCCTAATGTACTCGACTCCACATTAATAGATGTCCCTGAAAATACAAAATATCATGTTTATTACAAAGAATACCGGCATATATTACACATATATGAGGGGTAAGGTGGTTCGCTCACTCAGACAAGAGGGTTTTCTCCGGGTTCTCCAGTTTCATCCCATATCAAGACTACATTGAAGCTGTCATCCAAGCCATTGAGAGTGATTTGCTGTTAATTGTTTAACTGATGTGAAATAAATAGTTTATACCTTTTTTATATATATATGTATTACACAGACAAGAGTTTGGGTGTTATTTTCCATTGCCTTTTAGTGATAAAGCTATCAGGAATAAGATTAGGGGTCCAGGAGCAAAGCTGTAGGAGATCTTAAGGGGACAATGCATTCTAGTGGGGCCAAAGCATTATAGTTACCAATTAACAGTCAAATTTTGATTTGTAAACAGCAGCTCCAGAGAATTATTTTGAATTTTTGGCCGATGCAGAAACTTAAATCATCGTGTTTCTCCTTGTTCATATTTGCTATTGGTCTGATTTACTTCTGAAAGAACATCTGAAAGTTGAGCAGTTTAACCCTTAACCCGCTACATATATATAATGGACTATTCTTTCTTTGAATTAAGACCATTCCATTTATGTGACAAAGGGGTGTTGTGGGAAAAAACGACAGATCAGCAGCTGGACATTGTAAACCCTGATCAGCCTGCGAGTTACTCGCAGGCTGATCTGGGTTTACAATGGATGCAAAGGCTATTATAGTCGTGCTTAGTGGGTTAAGGGTTAAAAAGTGTTCAAAGGAGCATATTGCCTACAAATCATTTCTAGGTTGTTTTAAAAAAATACTATGTTTGTAATTTGAAAGATTTGTTTTTTAAATCTCTAAATTTCCAATTAAACAAGCACATGCTAGTTGTTCTCTTAAACATTATCATGACTACTGTGAAATAAAGCATCTTCAGTTTGTTGTTGTTGCATGTTTTGTAATAAAGGAAAGGTTAAGTTAATAAAAGATAACAAACAGATGGCTGTTTAAATCATCAGAGTTTCTTATAAAAATTTAATCAAGTTAAATAGGACAAAATTTACAATTAAAATGTCAAATATGATCATCTTAACTTTTTGTTTAAATTGATAAAAGATGATGGAATGGTTGAATTTTTGTTTAAAGAGCGCATCAACACATTGTTTAGGTTATTTCGAGCTGCCCCACCCGGTGGCAGAGCCAGAGAGCTGCCCCAGAGAGTGTGGAAGGAACGATAGAAATCCTGGAACCCTGTCATAGACCTACATATACATCTATATATAGGTTCATCATATATAATTTTATCGTAGTTTTCATTGGCTAAAAGGCAGTATGAACTACTGACTTTAGAACGTTTTCTATCCGGTTCAATCTGGTTTTTGCGGTCAATAGTCTTTTTTTGCAGGTCAATAGTCTGCAAGAGAAAGACGTTACACTTTCCGATGACTGACATCATGCATGTAAACAAGTAAGCAAAAACGTAAGCAAACTAATGGAGTTTATACGATTCAATATAATAAAACAACTATCTACTTTTGTTTCAGTTTCAGTAAATAGTTAAAAACTATTCATCCTTGAGAATGACTATTGATCCTCAGCTGTAAACTATTAACCTCAATTTCATCTTGGTCAATAGTTTACTGCTTCGGGTCAATAGTCACTCCCTTGGATGAATAGTTTTAACCACTGACCTCAACAGAAGTAGATACTTGTATATTATGCTATTGAATAGATTACTATTGTACTTTAACGGCTCGGTGGATAGAATCAACCATATTAGTATAATACAGGTTGGAACCATAGGAATCTATTCGATAATAAGTTCCCGGATTCCTATGTATCCCTCCCCTCTCTAAATAACATATACTGTGTTGATGAGTTAAACAACATTCAATTGCTTCAATTATAACACAGGTTGAGTGTATCCAAATGTCTTGACTGCTTTATTGTATACTGAGAATAAAAAAAATCAACCGAAAAACAATTAATTTCCTGTAATGCAGATTGAGTCATTCATCAGGCTGAAAAATGCTACCCATTGTAACATTTAAAACCATCACTATATTAAGACTTTTAATTGTAAAACATATGTAACACATGATACTAAATTTTACTTCTTATGCCCCCTGTAGCTATGAGTCATTTAAAATCAAGTTTCATTTAGGTAACAACTGAAATGACCACTATGACATATCCAGCTTGTATAAAAGTGCCACCTTTTAAAACAAACACAGATTTTCAAACAAGGGGACCCTCGTTTAACAAGAAAGAAAACGTTACCAGACACTGTAATTTGTGTTTTAACTTGTAAACAATAACTAACGCCCCCACCTATTTTGAGTCATACACAATCGCTGGTCTGTCTTTTGTTTTAAAACCGCGATGCAAGGCTTTAAAAGTCTGCACTGAAAACATTATCTATTTACAATTCAAAACATCAAAAACTATTTTCCTGTTTTTTGTTTTGTAAATGGTCTGTCAGGAGCTGTCAAAATGAAGTCATTAAAGTCAAACAAGCAGTCTTACACATGATAGGGCCATAATAACAGCTTTTTTTTCTGTTCAGGGCGCCCAAAGTTGGTCACTTCCTGATGATTTATACAGATTCTAGGAATTCCTCTTTTCTAAAAGGTGTTGGGCATTGGAGTACTCCCATAAGTCTGTGCGTTAATATAAATTTGAAGGAGTAACTTGTTTTCCCCTGATTTTACTAGAGCTATGCGATTGCAGTTTTTGCATTAAAAACTGTTAAAAAAGGTGATATAGTTAACTCTCATTATGGGTCCGAGTATTAACTTTCATACCCCATCTCCAAGAAGCGAAAATGGGGTTGGCTGGGGTATGAAATAAAACATTAATTTCGGCTCAAAACCTTTGCATATTGTAAAATTTAAACATTTAATAGATCATTGTCAACAGGTTATGACATTTTTTCAGTAAAAAATGTGTTTAAACATATTTTATTGTCGAAATATCCGTTATGGAATCCTGCTAATAATTATAAGCTTTCCTATCAAGTTTAAAGTCGTTATCCTGCCAACAACAGCCAAATGTAACAACATATATACACTGTTCTACACCTACTGACAATCAAGGATTCACATGTCCGAGTTTAATGTCGCTATCCTGCCAACAACAGCCAAATGTAACACCATATAATTATACACTGTTTCTACACCTACTGACAATCAAGGATTCACATGTCCGAGTTTAATGTCGCTATCCTGCCAACAACAGCCAAATGCAACAACATATATACACTGTTCTACACCTACTGACAATCAAGGATTTACATGTCCGAGTTTAATGTCGCTATCCTGCCAACAACAGCCAAATGTAACAACATATATACACTGTTCTACACCTACTGACAATCAAGGATTTACATGTCCGAGTTTAATGTCGCTATCCTGCCAACAACAGCCAAATGTAACAACATATAATTATACACTGTTTCTACACCTACTGACAATCAAGGATTTACATGTCCGAGTTTAATGTCGCTATCCTGCCAACAACAGCCAAATGTAACAACATATATACACTGTTCTACACCTACTGACAATCAAGGATTTACATGTCCGAGTTTAATGTCGCTATCCTGCCAACAACAGCCAAATGTAACAACATATAATTATACACTGTTTCTACACCTACTGACAATCAAGGATTTACATGTCCGAGTTTAATGTCGCTATCCTGCCAACAACAGCCAAATGTAACAACATATATACACTGTTGTACACCTACTGACAATCAAGGATTCACAAGTCCGAGTTTAATGTCGCTATCCTGCCAACAACAGCCAAATGTAACAACATATATACACTGTTCTACACCTACTGACAATCAAGGATTCACAAGTCCGAGTTTAATGTCGCTATCCTGCCAACAACAGCCAAATGTAACACCATATAATTATACACTGTTTCTACACCTACTGACAATCAAAGATTCACATGTCCGAGTTTAATGTCGCTATCCTGCCAACAACAGCCAAATGTAACAACATATATACACTGTTCTACACCTACTGACAATCAAGGATTTACATGTCCGAGTTTAATGTCGCTATCCTGCCAACAACAGCCAAATGTAACAACATATAATTATACACTGTTTCTACACCTACTGACAATCAAGGATTTACATGTCCGAGTTTAAAGTCGCTATCCTGCCAACGACAGCCAAATGTAAACAGTCTATTAAATCATTTTAGAATTATTTTATTACTAAAATTTTGTGATTCTTGGTTTCATGAAACTCATTACTTAATGAGTGATGCATTTACACTTTCTCACAGCAATTTAAACGCTCAGAACACACAGAGTTGCATCATAGTGGCATAATGTGATGTCATAATACCAGGCTGTGATGTCATAATACCAGAAAGTGATGTCATGATAGAAACAACCAAATGAAAATATGAATGAAGCTTTCCGATTGGTTGAGTGATAAAAATTGGACCAATGAAACCAGTTAATTTAGAAAGATGAAAAAGTTCAATATATTCTTAGAACTGACTGAGCTTTTACTTGAGACTGAGTAATGTCTCAGGTTCTAAAAATGAATAACCACAAAATTCTAATAATAAAATAATTCTAAAATGATTTATGTAACAACATATGTACACTGTTTCTAAACCTACTGACAACAAGGTATATATATCTCTCTAACTTACATATTTTGAGAATCACAACTTTATAAAACACAATGTAAACGGCTTAAACCAACCAGGCCAAACCACAAAACTGGAGCGTCAAATTATAACTCTATAGACACAACGTACATCACATGCATAATGACATCATCTATTTCCAATCTCGTGCAACATTACATAATCATTCTTAACTTGTTAATAAGAAGTTTAATGTCATTCTTTAAACACTTTCCTTTATAAAACTGTGACCTGAAATAAAACCAGATTATAACTGTTCCTCGACACCATAAATGTACATCTTCTCAGAAGCCGTGTACAGCGAGAACAATAACTACCAGACACGACAAGGCAATTAAAGAGGAACGAAATGTCCATTCTTCACATCTTTTGATACGAAAACCATAAAAGTTTCACCTACAAACTTGTACCGCCCAATATATCAGAATATATATACTTTTATGGTGGTTTACGGTCATACAGCTAGGATACAAAGCAAATTCTACTGTCAAGTTTGATAAGAGAAATGTCGACTTTTAAACATTATTCCGAATTTTATGGAAAACATTTTGCATACTCAAAATCATGAGCTTTCCTGTCACATTCTTCCATCTGAATGTTTTATTTCTGTTTCTTACACTTTTAAAGCCCCATGTGGTTCCCGGGCAAAGTATAGGGCCACTGCAGATCCCGTTTGAGGGGTAGGCAGAGGGATAGAACCCCACCTTCCTCCACCCCAAAATTCAGTTTATCATTTTTTGTTCATCAGCAGCTCATTAAAGGTCTTCATCAAGACACCTGCATTGTTCCCCACCCCACTCTCTCCCACTCCCCCTTCCACACACTCACAAATTCAGTTTATCATTTTTTGTTCATGCTCATTAAAGGTCTTCATCAAGACACCTGCATTGTTCCCCACCCACTCTCTCCCACTCCCCCCTCCACACACTCACAAATTCAGTTTATCATTTTTTGTTCATGCTCATCAAGACATCTGCATTGTTCCCCACCCACTCTCTCCCACTCCCCCTTCCACACACTCACAAATTCAGTTTATCATTTTTTGTTCATGCTCATTAAAGGTCTTCATCAAGACACCTGCATTGTTCCCTATCCCCCTCTCTCCCACTCCACCCTCAGCACACCCATACATTCAGTTTATCATTTTTTGTTCATGCTCGTTAAAGGTCTTCATCAAGACACCTGCATTGTTCCCTATACCCCTCTCTCCCACTCCACCCTCAGCACACCCATACATTCAGTTTATCATTTATTGTTCATGCTCGTTAAAGGTCTTCATCAAGACACCTGCATTGTTCCCTATACCCCTCTCTCCCACTCCACCCTCAACACACCCACAAATTCAGTTTATCATTTTTGTTCATGCTCATTCAAGGTCTTCATCATGACCCCTGCATTGTTTCAGGTGCCATCTTGCTCATATCACTAGAGCAGTGGCAGAAAAACTATAACATGGCTCCAGCGTAAATGGAGTGTCTACAATAGAATTTGCAGCAACTCTGCAGTTCAGGGTGAGAAGGTTCTAGGCCCGTTCTCTATATTTTATCTCGATGTACATGGAGGATGAGCTGGCATGTTCATTCCTGTTAGGTGCCATATAACTTTTTATGTGTTGGTGCACCTTAAAACCCAATTCAATTCAATTACACTTTTAAAAACATGTGCACTGTGAGATTTTAAGCAATAAAACAAAGAATATGTTGGATGTGGAACATATTTGTGCTTGTATTGATTGCTGATGGTTTTAATACAAGTCATTTGGTATTTAATAAGCAACATATTGTTATTATTTACAATGGCCTGGCATTTTTTGTCATATTATGGATGATGTTTATATAGCAGAGTTGCCTAAAGAGGAAAATATGGTTAGAAATTAAAGATGATTTAAATTGAATATGTTAATAATAATCACCAATTCATTTAATATTGTTGCTTTAAACATGTTTTTACATGGCCTATTGGCAGGGCAACTGCCTCACATGCCGATCCATTGTCGGAGGTCGTGGGTTCAATTCTGGCCGGGTCATACCAAACCTTTATAAAAATGATATTAGCAGATCCATTGGTTGACATTCAGTATAAAAAAAAGGTAGTTCTAGGAGTGGGTGGGGTATTATCATGGTGTGGTATTCCAGGGTGGCAGCACTATAAAGCTGAGCTGCTACAAGTAGTCACGGTCATGATTTGTTGGAGAGATTGTTAAAAGCCATGTTAAACCCCATACATACATACATACAAACATAAAACAGGTTCAGTCATAATATTGTAGTGGACCCTTTCTATTTTATTTTGTTTACAATTTTACTGGGTATACAGCTATAGTTAATATAGCTTTAGTTATATAATCTTGCATTCCAGTTGTCACAAAACAATCTTCATATTGGTAGCCATTGAGGTGGTCAAAACTGTGTCCTGAGGTATGGTCAAGAAACCGGCTATCTAAGTCATTGTCCCACACTCATATGTCAAGTGTCAAGCTGGGTGACAGGTCGAGCTGAAACAAATTACGAGGCTGAAGGTCCTCTAATATAAGTGTGCCTGCTATTAATATATGTCAACATGCTTGTATCTAGGTGTAAAAACATCTGCAGAGGTTTGCCATGGGCCATGACCATGTAGTGTTTCATAGTATAGGAGGATGCATTTGAAAATAAATCTTAAAACGAAAGCATGACCTTCATTAATATAATATGTCAACATGCATCTATCTATAAGAGCGCGAAGCAAAACATCTTATGGCTTTTCAATTTAGTATAGCCAAACAAGCTCTGTTAGACTGAGAGTTCTGAAAAACTTGGAAAAATGTGAAAGAATTATCAAAATCGGATAATAAACAAAAAAGATATGACCATTTGAAGGTTGTTCTAAAATGGATAAGGGATCCACCATTTTGAGAACTAGGATGTCATAGTTCCAAATTACCATATATGGATTATGGATAAATATCATTAAAGCAAAGACAATCACTGCAGATGAATGCAGAATCCTTTACTGGTCATATAAAACATTACTGCCGTTAAGTATACATATTTTTCATACAGTTGCCATCATTTTTTTCGCTATTAATCAGTAAATTCAAACTTTCATATTATGATAATATCTTCTTTGTTTATCATCTGATTCTGATAATTCTTTCACCCTTTATCAAGATTTTCAGAACTCTCAATAATAAAGATTGTCTGGCTGTGTCCCTACATTCCCATTGACATAAATGTGTCCTTAATAGAAAATAAGAAGTCACAAATATTGCTGCCACATCCCAGACCTCATCCCATGATGGGACATTAATTTTATTGTTACATAGAACACGATTTTTAAAACAAGAGGCCCAAGGCTAAAACAGCTCTTATAGATTTAGATAGATATAGTTCTCTTCTCCTATAGATTTAACAAAGGAAAATACAATATAGCATTTTTCAACAAATCAAGGGCCATAACTCTGTTATTACTAACAAGATCTAGCTGGTTTTCAAAATTGTCCAAGATTTCATTGATATACCGCGCTTTGCACAACTAGACATCATACTGAGGCTTCCTGCCATAGAGTTTAATTAACATTGTTGAAGTGATACGGGAAATAATTCCCGAGTGAGAAAGATTCTTGCGATATAGAAACAAGTGCGTTTTCGCACGAGTTTCTATATCGCAAGAATATTTCTCACGAGTGAATTATTTTCCGTATCACGACAAAAATGTTAATTAAACTATATAATATATATTCTGTGATGAATTTCTTTCCAATCGTCTTTTGACACAATTATTCCTTCTTCTGTCACTCCTTTGGCGACAGTGCGGAGTAATATTATGACGTCAATTCGTGACGTCTATCGTTTAGTTCATAACATTTGGCTACTGTGCTATCTTGCGCACTAGGCGAGATAGCACAGTAGAGGAAGGGATATGTTATAGATTTTCTCAAACTGGGAAATTTCTATAATTCATCACAGAATATATAATATACTGGATTAATAAAATCAAGGTATTAGTTGTAATACTGACCTAAATCTATCACTCAGGGTGATGAAAAACCCCGCTTAAATTTAAGTCAAACAAAGGGCCATAATTCTGTAATAAATTAGGCAATCAACAATGGGTGATGTAGAGGGACATAAGTTCATTAGTTGTTACGTGTATATGAAGTTTGAGAACAATCCATTCAAAACTGTTTGAGGAATGCAAGTAATAAAAATGTGTTAAGTAACGCGATGCGACATGATGGGACAAAAATATATTACGAGACGGGATGCCACGCGATGACACTTTACGGACAGTGTGATTACTATATAGCTCTCACTTCACTTTGTAGAAGTGGGGTATAATAACTTCTGCTGTGTGTCCCTTTAATTGTCCGTTATTGTTTCATAGGAGAGGAAGCATTTTGTTAAAAGCGATCTTCACAGAGTGAAATGGCTAATAAAAACTTCTTTTTTTTAAATTTTTGTTTCAAGCTTGTGTTTCTTAATATTTTCAAACTCTTCCCATCACCTGTGAAGGCTGGCTACAGAATTTAAAGGTCTACTGCAAACACAAAAGGGTTGTTTTTATAAAGCTTTGAACACTACATTAGTCTAGAACAAAAGACTCCAGGGACAAATTTTTATTTTAAAGTTCAGTTGTTACATAAAACAATACAAAAGTCGTTATGGTTTCAAAGCAATAAAGATTAAGTACCATGATAATGCAAGCTCTCATTGTGATGTTGATGAATTTCCTTTAAAACAGCTATATATGATTTTTAAGGTAAAATGCGGTTAAAAAAAGCCGTCTCCACACAAAATATATCGAGATGATCAGGATAAGCATGATTCATCATTTCCTACGCCCAAAAGCACCAGTCTTATATATCGAGAGTTGAAAGCAAAGTTATGGTATCTTGTTCTTTATATATACATATATTGACAATAGTTTCAGGTTCCCCACTTGGACAGCACATCCGTGGCCGGGATAGTAAAGACGTCTAAAACTTCCTCGCCTCTCACCGCTGCTGGTTCGAATCTCACCGGGAGCTCGACTTGTCTAGTGAGAAAGTGTTGATTCTTACAGAAGCAGAAGGTATGGTCAAGGTAAGGTTACAGGTTACAGTGCGATGGACAACGACGATCGACAAAGTGATACCTAAGTGTCTGCCATGCCATGCAGGTGACACAGAAAGGAAGTCCTAATAAATATAATTTATATACTTTCAATGTTAGATACAATCCTTTAAAATACAATCAAACTAACTGGTAACAACAGAGAAATGTTAACGCTTATATGAATTTGAAGTATGTGTGTGCATCTAACAATTAATAACCAGTCTTATAACATGACAGTACCGGGAGATTTAACTTTGAAGTGAAAATTTGATGGTTTAAAAATAACATCGGTTTATAAAATATGACACATAATTTAACTTGAAAACCATCATTTTTAGTAAACAAAGTAAACTTTTCTTTAAACTACCACATATTCTGGCTTATTACCAACACAGAGTGACACTATAGGGTCATTAAGTCGACAGTTGTATACTGAAACCCCCATTTGTTCATCATTGTTATATCACAATAATAACCATGTGGTCCTAATGAAGGAATTGTTGTCAAACGGCCCATCATCACATTGTCTGGGTTACATCCAGCAGCCCAAGAATGGAAGGATACATAGGAATCCTGAAACTGTGCCCTGGTCTTACTATCGAACAGACTGAAATGGTTTTTAAACGTGCTTGGAGGATGGTTTGTTTGTTTGTTCGTATGGTGTTTTACGTCATTTTCAACACATGTAAGGTTATATACGACGGTAGATTTTTTTGTGGTGGAGGCAGAGGCAGAGGCAGAGGCAGAGGCAGAGGCGAATGTTTACAATGCAACGTCGTTAACCATTCGGCCACGGAGACACTCGAAGGTCATGGACTCTAATACATGGGAAGGATACATAGGAATCCGGGAACCATGCCCTGCTGTTACTAGCTCACAGTTTCCTATGGTTCTTTTTAACACGCTTGGAGGATGGATTCTGATATATGGGACTGCCGAGTTTATGGTCCCATCCAACAGATGAGGCTTAGGAAAATGATTTGCATAAGGACAATTTGAAGTAACACCTTGGCATCAGTGAGGATCAAACTCGTGATCTGCTTGTTACCCTGCTCAATTCCCTGCCTTATGAGGTTTGTCTACAACACAACAACATCAGGGGTTTCCAACCCACCCTTTTTTATTGTTCATTCTCTTTAAAGTCTTTCTGAAAACCAATTAATTTTGGTCGTAAGTGACCCTTTTCTTTTTCACAAAATATTTGACAAGCAAAAAAAAAAGCGAAACGCCCACGCTCAATTACACCAAAACATACAGCATTGTATGTTGGTTGAATTTAACCCCCCACCCCCGACACACACCTTGTATGTCATATTTCGTCATGCTGCAAAGAAAATTCAGAGTTTTGATTGGTTGTGTAGAAATTAGCATGTCTTTGTGTTGCGACGTTGACACTGACGGTTTCTCAATGTCTGCCTCGTGCCTCTGGTGAATGAATGGTGGAGATTGGGCTACCCATTAGTTTTGAAAATCTCTGCAAGCTTTGACCTTGCCCTTGTCCTATGTAACATGCCAAGACAGCAGGGGAAATCTATGAGGTCTTAGGTTAATCCAAAACAGTCAGAAATTCATAACATTGGATTCTGATAACTGTTATAAATTAATCCACGTTACTCATTGGCTTTGGTTACTGTTTAACCTCCGGTAACCAATAAAAACATTCATTTATTAATCGGAAAATATTTGTTGGTTGTTGCCATCATGTCTTTGATTAATAGATATTTTGGTTGGTAAGCGTTGTTAGGATGATAATGTCTCCAACATGAACACAATGTTTGATATGAAAAAAAACACAGAAGCCAAAACAAGCAGCCAACAATTTTATTTTTGGCCAGTGTATGGAGCCTTGAGGTCAGACATAAACTGCCAGGGGAAAATATAAGTGAATTGTCTAACGGCTCATCAACAAATTATAGGTTATTTAGAGCAACGTTAGAGAAAGGAGAAGGATACATAGGAATATGGGAACCTGCCCTACTCTTACTAATAAATAGATTCACATAGTTCTTTAACTTGCTCGGGTGATAGACTCCGATACACAGGACCGCCCGAAGACAAGTCCAAACTCAAAACAGGCAAAAGAACTATAACCCATTCACACAATTACTTTAAGATACTCTTTATTACAAGTGCAGTATGAGTATTAAAAATAATGTGTTTTACATCGCAATCGTCTCATCTGAAGTGGTTGTTGCACTTTTCATTCTCGAATACACACTTTAAAGCAAAGAAAATCACTGTAAAATCATAAATAAGCAAACAATGTATCCATTTTACACTTTGTAACACCCAGTTTATGTCCACATCAGATAGACAAGGCTAAGGGAAGTGTGTTGCCTAACGACACATTGAAAGAAACCCCGTCACACTTAAGTGAGGCTTGAACCCCTGATCCCCAGAACCAGAGTTTACAGCGTGACCCCCATGATCCCCAGAACCAGAGTTTACAGCGTGACCCCCATGATCCCCAGAACCAGAGTTTACAGCGTGACCCACTGGGTTACCACGGCCCTTTTGAAATCCTCGAGAAGCTTCACTAAATTACACACTGTACAAAGATTTTCTAAATACTTTATTCAAAGTATACATTTTATCTTTCTTAAAAATTTGAACTTTTCAGTGCAATCTCTTTTTGTCTTGTTCAAAGTACAAACCCCTCAGTTGCACTTTTTAGTGCAATCCCATAATTTTTGGTTATTACCTCTTTTTACTGAACACTCTTCCTGTTGGGAAAGAAATCAATTTTCTCCGATTAACTTTAATTGTGGTCAATTTGGGCTCATTATAAACGACTGGTTTAATACATTTATATTTTTAGTCAGAAAATTGGAGCAGAAGACATTTTTATCAGAGAACCATCCCAAAATATCCATCATGTAGGGAGTGGTGATACTATTGTTACTAAATGTAAATAAAAAACAAGATACCAGATTAATTGTTTTGCACTCAGCCCTGGGTATAAGCTTCCATAAAATTAAAAGTTGTGAAACAAATATGCCTTAATACAAAAAAACTGGATAAACCAACAAAACACTGTCTTCTGCTGTGGTAAAATTGTTTGGTCTCATAATTTAAGAGTAACTTAACCCACGACTGACTAAACATATATAATCTAGTTTATCAAGACCTGAGGCTAAATTTTCACTTTTTGTTTGAATTAAGACATATTTGGGTATAATTGCACAGATATCACACTATATCGTCTACCTTTTCTACCTTTAAATCTTTACTTATCAGCGTTAAAGCTTTTAAAGGACAGGAAATGATCTAACGTAAATGGTTTGACGCTACCTATAGTAAATAGACGGGTTTGATAGACAGGTATTTCATTGATAGGCAAAACTGTATCAAGCTCCAGATGGACTGCCTGAGCATTGCTTTGTCAATTGAATATTTCAGTCACGTTTTTCCATCATTTTGCTTTGTGATTTGACTGAGCGAGATAATTTACTCCACCTATTAAATTTTTCAACACTTCAATGCATTTATGATATAGAGTATACATGTAGACTTTAAAGTTTCTATCCCGCCATCAACAGACAAATTTTACAACAGATGTACACCGTTTCTAAACCTATTGACGACGAGGTAGATATATAACTTGCATATTTTGAGAATCCATACTCTACTGACACCATAATAAATGGCTTTAACCATCCAGGCCAAACGCCAAAATTGGACATTCGAATTAAGAGTTACCAACTCATAATTCATTTTACGCATATTCAATCATGGGTATTTTAAGAACCCATAAACCAATACTTTTAACTGGAAAACGTACATAATTATATGACCTGAACACCTGGATAGTGTTTTGATAAAATAGTTTTGAAGTGTAATTTTGTCGTTATTTGCTGGGTTAGTTTCTTTAATAAAAGAAAAAGATTTCTAGGTCTGCAAGAAGTTGAAAACAATAAAATAGCTTCCGGAGAACAGTTGAGCATTTTGTTACGGTATGCTCTGAATCAGGAGATCACATGCTCGGGGTCATTGGGTTACTACGTTGTTACTTCGGTGTGACCTTAGGCAAGAAACTTCCCCTGGCCTTGTCCGACGGATGTGGACATAAACTGCGCGGTCCCATGTATCGGGGTCTATCGTCCAAGCAAGTTAAAGAACACAGGCATTTGACTGATTGTTAGAATATGGCAACGTTTCCCCATTTCCCATGTATCTAGGGCTGCTCAAAATGACCTTTAATGTGTTGATGAGCTGTTAAACAACATTTAAATTTCCGAATAGATAAGAATAAATAGGGCACAGAAGATTGGTAAAGAGAAACCTGAGTTACAGTGTGAAAACAAAGGAGAATATAGAAAAAATAATGTTTGATATGAAAATAGAAGAACATTTGGCTCACCATTGCCTATCTACATGTGAAACCTAATTTATTATTACGACTGGCAAAGAGAAGCTAGAGTCATGTAATAAGCAGATAACAAACAAATCTGATTTTGTAGCAATGACCATGAACTAACTGTTGGCCACATATCTAACCATTGTCAAACTAGGCATGAAGTTCCAGGAATGAAGTATAGTTTAGGTACCTTGACACATTAACTGGTCATTATCAAGGTTAAAACTGTGAAGTTTCATGAACATTTGTCCGAAAACATACTCGTCTGCCTCGTATATAAAGTTGAATATGTTTTCACACAATTTTGTTCAATATCACAATAACACAAACTGAAAACATTTTTGAACAATTCTTCTGAAAAGAAATTCGAAATTCCAGTTGCCAAACAGAATTCCAGTTGCCAAACTGGATGGATAGACAGAATATATTAGCCAAATATGCATAAGTGGACCTGTAACAAAATTATACAATTTGAGCAGCTGAATTTTTTTTTTATCAGTGTTAAAATGAAATCATTCTTGCATTCAATACCAATATTATGTGTACCAGTAAGTAACATATTAATATGCACTTTAGATTCTCATTAAGATTGCTACACGCTTGTGCAAGTACTTAATATGTGTTTAAGGAACTACTTTATTGAATGAACATTAACACAACAAATAAATTACTATTTTTTCATGTGAACAGCCAAGAAGTAGTTCTTACTATTTTGTATAAAACTTCAAGAATGTAGCGCTTAAAAGGTTTGTATGTGCAAATTCCAAAAACAAATGGCCAACCAGTGTAATCGCCACTTCTAAGTATCGATTAGATTATACAGATAATAGAGTTTCGCAGCAGATTTGTCTTAACTTTCTAGAAAGAATGCGTCAGATTAGTTCACTGCAGATTTGTCTTTATAATACAATTTCTGAAAAATGTCATACTCTGAGTTAACATTAATGAAAGGTGAAGTTTCGCTAAAATCCCTCAAAAGAAACTGAAGTCATTGAGCTGAAATGATATTTATTTTAACAGTGACCTTGACCTTTGACTAAATGACCCGAATATCAGTCACAAGCTTTCTTTCAATCAGCCGCACCTCGTGGTGGCATTTTGTTAAAATCCCTCTAGGAAAACAGCGTTCATTGAGTGGAAACTTAGTTTCTATTTATAGTAATAGTGACCTTCGACCAAATGACCCGAATAACAATCCAAAGCTTTCTTTCCATCAGAAGCACTTTGTCGAGAAGTCTCGCTAAAATCCCTTGAGGGAAACTTAGGTTTTTGGGTGAAAAACAATTTTCTTTTTTAGAATAATAGCAACCTTGACATTTGACCAAATAACCCAAGCTTCCTTTCCATGATCCACATCTTGTGGTGAGGTTTCATTAAAATCCCTCAAGGAAAGCTAAAGTTATTGAGCGGAAACCACTCGGTGGGACAGATTGACGACATCGAGCAAACCTGTAGCCTGCTTCGGTAGAAACCTTTAGGGGTCTAACAAGAATGCTTTATTATATACGGTACAACTTAACTTATCTAACCCACATACCTGGATACCTGGGGAGGGTATGTACATGAATAATTGCTCAACCAAAATGAGTACAACCAAGGAGTGCACAGGTAAATGAAAAAGCGTATCGGAGCATTTATGGTATTGTTATCGCTGTCGTCAACTAATGACAGGAAACGAAAGGGACAGTAACCTATTCATTGCTTTATATATACCACATGATACTTACCTAAATGATACTTAAATTGACGATTTACTCTGATTTAATCTTATTTTGATGGCGTTATACTTATATGCTTATTTAAGATGTGCAAATTTGTGTCTGTCTTTTCACCAAGTTTAAATTTCGTTGAATATTCTTAAAAGAATCTAGTAGTGTGTCCATGGGACACGGATGCCCCCCAATGAAAACAATCAGTGAGAAACTTAAAATTTGACAATTAAAGGGCAGTAACTCTGGTAATACATGGTCGATTTAGATGATGAATCGATATGCCCATCTTGACATCACCGGTAAGCAACCGGTAAAGTTTCGAAACAATCGGTTGAAAATGCTAGGAGAAGATAAACACACAAGATATGTTAGCGTAAAATCTGACGAAACAGGACGGTAAATCCGGTAATACAAGGTAGGTTCTGACGACGAATCGATATGCACATCTTGACATCATAGGTCTCTAACTTGTAAAGTTTTGAAATTGTGGGATGAGACAGACACACGGACGGACACGACTAATGATATATGCCCCCTCACCATTTAGTGGTGGGGGGGCATAAAAATATGGAGAAATTTGACTGCAGAATAGCTTTAGCAGTGAGGGTCTAATTATAATAGTAGCTACAATTTCAAAGAAAACATGATTATTTCAAAGAAATATGAAAAGCGAAATAATTTTCACGTCAAACTGACCATAACACAGGAAATGACACTTAAAAAATGCACAAAAAAGAAACAACTGCAACACAATACAGCCAGAACCAGCGAGTAAACAGGAAAGAGAGATCACAGACAAAACTGGCAAGGCTGGAGCCGGAACATCTTAAAAATAATTGAACAAAAGACAAGAACAGTAAAATACATGTTTGAACTTGAGAGCAGCGAATTCATCACAAAGAGCGAGGAAATGTACCACAGAAAGTATGTTTGATATTTCTGACAACTGATTGGAAATCCTATCACTGTCACTCAGTCAGGAAACCTTCTTTACTGGCGGCCATTATCATAATAAGCCAGCAATAAGTAAATAAGTGGGCAATTTAGATAAAACGATATGCTAATACTTACTATAATGTGATAAAGGGAGATACATTAATATTTATTTATGTGATAAGTGCCTCATAGGCAGATTTTACTACACCAGAATTGAAGTCTCAGGGAGTAGATTGTGATTTAGGAATCACTGGATATTGCTTTGATAAACCATAGGTGTTGGATCATTTTCATTTTCATTTAATTGTGCGTGTGTGTTGGGTGTGTGGGGTTGGGTGGGGGCGGGGGTAAATTTTGGCCTGGGTGGTTAAAGCTGTTTATATTGAGTCTATAGAGTTTTGGATTCTCAAAATATGTATTTTATATATATACCTCATTGTCAGTAGGTTTAAAAACGGTGTACACATGCTGTAAAATTTGGCTGTTGTTGGCGGGACAGCTCAGTTCAAATATTTTAACATAAGGATGGTCAGAATGATTAAAAATTTGGTTGTCCCTTGGGTAAGCTTACTTTCCCCAGTACTGAAATTCTCAAATTACTGGCCATAAAACATGTTTCAAGTGATGTCCAGAAACTGAAAACCAATTCACACATATGGTCAACCTTTAGGGCCATAAGTGATTGGACAAATCAAACAGTTTATGTTTTATGACAGGAAAGACTACTTTACATTATCACCTTAACATCGGCTTCCCATCTGGGAAATGAAATAGTCAAATAGTAAAAATAATAAAAATAATTTTAATAGGGATACAGGTTTCCATTAAAACTGACAACGGCAAACAGATCTGAATTTTATATGTTTGAACTTTTATATGTTTGAACATCCCGTTCCACTTATGCATCCTCATTATTATTATTTTGAAAGTATGATCATTTTATCTGAGAATTAGGCCATGCTAATTAACAGGAGTTATAATCTTCTTTTGAAGAAAGTAGACCAGGATTTCAAAGTGTAAGAAATGCATTGGGCCTAAATTCAAATATTGTTTTTTGCCCTTTACCTGCCCAGCAAAAAATCAATGGGTAGGTAGGTAGTAAATTACTTTATTTTGATAAAACTTTATTTTCTTGCATGTTTTTTTTTTTATAAATGATATATTTTAACATGTATTTTTTCTACCATGAATGTTAATTGCGTGTTTGTAATTAATATTTAAATTGTGCTATTACAATACATAACACTGTACTGTAAGGTTGACTGCTTTTACATGTACCAACTTTGTACACTTTTGTCGAAGAAAACAAAAATAAACAAAAAAAACAACTGGAAACACAAATAAATATTTTGGGACAGGGCTGAAAATTCGGGTCGGTAGGTAAAGGGCAAACAAGCAATATCTTAATTTAGGCCTTGCATAAACTACATTGTTATTTGATAATTTCATTTACAGTCAGAAACTATTCTGCAGATTACTGGTCTAAATCCAAAAAACTGACTTCATACACCTCTCTAATAGCTGTCTATCATTCTCAGAAAATGGAGAAAAAAAGTTAAATCATTTATTTTACATTATGATCAATAGATTTCCAACACACCATATTCATTCTTATTTACTACCCCAACCCCTCTCACCTAGTTTGTTTGAATGTTGATTTCCTACACACCATATTCATTCTTATTCACTACCCCAACCTCTCTCAACTAGTTTGTTTGAATGTTGTTTTACGTCATTTTAAGCACATGTTAGGCCATAAATTATATGACAGTAATTTTGTTTGTGGTAGAGGCAGACCACCCTATTTTTCCTGGATAGAACCAGTACTATATACATCCGCCATCCGTAAGAATCAACTCTTTATCCCTTAACAGGTCGAGCTCCCAGTGGGATGATGAGAGTCACCTACTGGTATGTACATGCAAGACAAGCTTGCATATGGTTAGACTATACCAAGACAAGCTTGCATATGGTTAGACTATACCTGGAAGACAAGCTTGCATATGGTTAGACTATACCAAGACAAGCTTGCATATGGTTAGACTATACCAAGACGAGCTTGCATATGGTTAGACTATACCAAGACAAGCATGCATATGGTTAGACTATACCAAGACAAGATTGCATATGGTTAGACTATACCAAGACAAGCTTGCATATGGTTAGACTATACCAACACAAGCTTGCATATGGTTAGACTATACCAAGACGAGCTTGCATATGGTTAGACTATACCAAGACCAGTTTCCATATGTAAATAAAACATGTTTTAGTATGTTGGTTTCTGGTAAACACAAAGGTCTCTAAGAAAGCTGAACTTCAAAACAGAGAGATAGTGTGTGTATATGGTTATCAATGCTTTCCAAGTTATGACCCAGGGTCTATGTCTCAAGGGGTGGGGATGGACCCCAGGGCCAATGCTGGTTGGACAATTTATCTGTGTGTTCATGTCCAGTAAGCTTATATATGGTTATAGGGTGAGGATCTCAACAGTTTCCAAGTTATGACCCAGGGGCTATGTCCCCAGAGCTATAATGCTGGTTGGATGGTTCTATCCATCTGTTCATGCCCATTAAGTGTACATAATTATGCCCCCTTCCCGAAGGGGGGGCATATTGCTTTGCACATGCCGGTCTGTCTGTCTGTCTGTTGTGTCTATTAGTCGGTCGGTCTTTCGGTCGGTCGGTCGGTCGGGTCGGTCGGTCGGTCGGTCGGTCGGTCGGTCCATCCAGAAATCTTCTTGTCTTTGCGAGAACTCAAGAACGGCTGGCACTACAAACTCGAAACTTGGCAGGAATGTTTGTGTCATGGTCTAGTTGTGCACCTCCCCTTTTGGGTAGATTGGCATAAGAAATATGGGTGCCATAAAACATATAAAAAAAATGTTGGTCGGTCCATCCCAAAATCTGCTTGTCTTTGCGATAACTCAAGAACGGCTAGCACTACAAACTCAAAACTTGGCAGGAATGTTTGTGTCATGGTCTAGTTCTGCACCTCCCCTTTTGGGTAGATTCGCATAAGAAACGTGGTTGCCATGGTAACAAAACATGTAAAAAAACACTAAAAATCGCCTGTCGTCGCGCTAACTCAAGAACAGCTTAAACTACAAACTCGAAACTCGGCAGGAATGTTTGTGTCATGGTCTAGTTGTGCACCTCCCCTTTTGGGTAGATTTGCGTCGATATGTGGTTGCCATGGTAACAAAACTTGTAAAAAATCACTAAAAATCACTTGTCTTCGCGATAACTCAAGAACAACTGGCACTACAAACCTAAAACTAGGCAGGAATGTTTGTCTCATGGTCTAGTTGTGCACCTCCCCTTTTGGGTAGATTCGCATAAGAAATGTGGTTGCCATGGTAACAGAACTTGTAATTTTTTTTTTTTAAAAATGCTTGTTATTTTTTAAAAGTATTTTTTTTTTCATAGGAAACCTTGGCTTATGGGTTCAATTTTTGTTAATTTATTTATTTTTATTTTTTTTACAATCATCTCTTGTTGTTATAGTTATAGGATATCTCAATGGTTTCCGAGTTGTGACCAAGGGGCTATTTCCCCATAGGTCCCAGGGCCGAAGCTGGCTGGATGGTTGTATCCATCTGATCATTGCCAGTAACTGTATGTATGGTTATAGGGTGGGGATCTCAACGGCTTCCAAGTTATGATCCAGGGGTGGGGATGAACCTTGGAGCTGATGCTGGTTTGATTTTCCCTGTATATAAGTAAAATATTTGACCCCACTGTCACTATTTGAAGAAACTTGGTAGAGGACCATAAACTTTATATGGTAAATGCAAAATATCAGAACTCTATGCCTTATGGTTTTGGAGAAGAAGATTTTTCAAGTTTTCCCCATTATAAATCTAAATAAAACATGCAAAATTGCCATATACAAACTTTAGAACCCCTGGGCACAGCCATTTTTGATTTTTACGAAGACAACGAACAATAAACTTGATAGTTTTGTAGCCAGTGATCAACTCTAAAAAGTGTTTGTCAAAATCTATCTCGACGTTCTGGAGAAGAAGATTTTTTTAGGGTTTTGTCTATTTTCAGCAATGGTGGCCATCTTGAAAGTCGGATCCAAAAAAAATACAATTCTTCTGTAAGTGCCAGCCAACTCAAGAGCATCCATGGGAAAAATGAGTAAAAAAAATTGGTCAACAGTTTTAGAGAAAGTGCTGCTAACAGACGCCAACACCCACACCGCCACGAAATGCTATCACATATTATGCCCTAAAGTGCTAACGAAGATTTTTTTTTTTAAAAAAAAACCACTCTCCTTTTGTTAAATGCAAAGCCCCCAGGGGCATTTAAATGGCAGTATACGGTATAAGAATTAACCCTATAAAAAAAATTAATTACAAATCTAATAACCACAACTACCTAACTATGATTCAACCTTCGACCACAGATTTGTTGATACATGGCAATTGAGATGTTTTGTTTTTTCAAAACTGAATTACTTTAGTAATTTTTTTTAATGGGTTTAAAAGGGCTTCTCGCTAACTTTGAATTAGCTAATGTTGTTCTTACCATGTAGAAAGATCAAAATATCGAATTTAATCCTTATATTTACATTATGTTTGTTCTATCTGTTTTCAGACTTTGATAATGTAAATACACTGTATTTGTGTCAAAAATAGTGTTTTAAGCTGTAATACAGTACTATTGGAACAGCGACGTTGCCAACATTGCACGCTGTTTTATAGCAACTTACGGCAATTAGCATGAGAACGTCAACACTACGTTACGTCACTCAAAAAAAAAAAGTTCATCAAACGAATTAACTGCACCGTTTGTTTTAGCCCTGCAAGAATTGTTGTTTATTGCATCGATAATATATTTAATCTATGGTAGAATAAACTAGAACTATGACTAAAGGTTGTGAATACCCCCGCTTTTTTATTTTAAGTCCAACAAAGGGCCATAATTCTGTAATAAATTAGGCAATCAACAATGGGTGATGTAGAGGGACATAAGGCCATCAGTTGTTACGAGTAGTTATGAGTAAATGAAGTTTGCAAACAGCCCATTCAATACTAGTAATAAAAAAGTATGACACTACACGACATGACAGGACAAAAATGTATTGCATGATGGGATGGGACGCAACGTTACGAACAACGCGATTCCTATATAGCCCCACTTCACTTTGTGAAAGAGGGGGTACAATTAAACCCCAAACTGTATTACGTATTATTTAACTACATGTAAACAAATTCAAAGTTAATATTTGGACACTGGATTAATAAATCCAGGTGCTAATTTTAATTCTGGTAACTACTTCAAATTTGCCTAGGGTCTTGCTATAAAAAACATTTTCTGTTGTTTGTTTCTTTAAAGTTATTTTTTAAGTGCAAACATTCACACTTTATAGCTACCAGATATTTCAGCTCAGGTTACGTGTTATGATCATATATTCTGTTTTGACGTTGATGCTTTTCGATCTTTTTTAAAAAGGAACTTTTTGTGTGTTCCACAAGTCTCTCATTTAACCATACATTTTTAAAGCAGTTTAATTTTGTTGACGTTATAATAAGGAAATGAAATAAAAAATATTTGAATTTCAGCTGATTTATTTCTAATTAAATTATTTCCAACTAAGAGTTATCTAGTCTGAGAAATGGTAGATTTTTGTAGTTTTTAATATTTTGCTTGCATCACACAACACATATAGTCGGACCTGCAGTTCAACGACAAGCACCATCTGATTTAGTTAATTTAATTTTAGTCAGTTCTATTAAACCACTTCTGTCCCTTATTCATTATCATATCTCGTCCGTCGGATGGGGACGTAAACCGGGCGGTCCCGTGTATCGGTCTATCAACCGAGCAAGTTAAAGAACCATAGGAATCTATTCGATAATAAGAGAAGGGCAGGTTCCCGGATTCCTATGTATCCTTCCCCTCTCTCTGGGGCGGCTCTAAATAAGCTGTACTGTGTTGATGAGCCGTTAAACAACATTCAATTCATAGGTGTTGTCTACTGGTGGGTTAGCTGTTTGGTTCAGTATATCATTTCATTCTAAGCTAATTCACTCTAAATGCATCAGGCTCTACCAGAATGAGAAAAACAGATATTTTTTAAATTACTAATGTATAGAGTTTTTCATGTTGGATACAATATTAATGCTGATTTAAAGTAAAAGACATCTATGTATAAGTATAGTAAGATAGTCGTACTCATAAAGGTTGTTTATTAAGATACTCTTGTTATTATCCCTTTTTTTAAAAATCCTACAACGTTGCAAAGTTCATTTTAGAATCAGCATAACAATTACAAACAATAGCATTACAAATCAGAATAGCAATTATAAACAATAACACGTTCATATAATGTTCTCCCAAAACCATTAAATAAGAAATAAGTGGCACATTGCTTTTAGATTTTTAAAACTAAGGATAAGTTCATTTATTTTTATGAACTTTATTCAATCGTTGTGGAAAGTGCTTAGAGTTTTCGACTGTTTTAGGTCATTCGGCAGATTGTACCATACAACTGGTCCTGAATATGTAATACATGTACTTTGTTTAAACAGTTCTTTGTGCGGTTTAAGAATAATGAAAGTGTGAGATGACAGAGACCGCAACTGAGGTAAATCATCATTTACAAGTCTTCTTTGGAATATTTCATTTATATAAGAAGGTAATGGGGATGGGGTACTTTGTACATAAGTTTTGATGTTCTTAAAGTAATGTGTTCCAAAACAGACAGAATTTTTAAATCATTCATACTTTGTAATATATCACTAACATCATAGTCAAGGATTATTCTACAAGCACGCTTTTGAAAACGTAAAATTCTATCAAGATTTGTTTGGGATGTACCACAACATTACAAAAGTCTAAATGAGGCTGAATAAAAGTTTTATAAAACTGCACTCTGTGAGCTAGCGTTAAGAATTCTTTAACCCTAGAAAGCAGCCATAGATTTCTTGATACTTTCTTAGAGATGTAATCTCGATGGGCAGACCAAGTCAGATTGTTGTCTACCAGAACTCTAAGAATCTTATCTTGCTTTATATTATTAAGAAGATCAAAATTTAACGTTAGATTGAGTTTTTCATTTTTAAGAGATGATCTCTTTTGATGACTTGTTATAAGCATTACTTTTGTTTTATCCGTATTTATGATCATACCATTTTCTTCGCACCACATTGAAAGCTCTTGAAGAGCCTCTTGCAACTGATGCTCTTTTGAGAATTCAAACCTCTATATTAGTGGTGGCAGATATGAATGGTAGGGACTGCCCAATCTCCATTGATGCCGGTACTAAGAGTGCTACATGGTATTGTATTTTTTTAGAATATTACATGTTTGCTACTTTCTATTTTAAAAATGAAAATCATGATAATTGTGTTCTAAATGACAGTTATGTCTATCATTGTAAACCTGAACTGTGATATTAATAGTAAAATATGTTGTATATTTGTATGTGCTCTAAACTGTGATATAAATAATTAAGTATTAATTTGCTAGTCTTTTGACCAGAAAAAAATATTTGATAATTTACAATAAATTTAATGGAACATTCTTTTATATAATGCAGAATTAGGTATGTTACCACATTCTTAAAATTTTGCATCCTATTGCCAACAAATTAACCACCCATAAAAGGACCCCAATGGAAATAAGCTTTCAAGCTTTATGGGCTATCCTTGGGTTAAAAGATCCCTTTGAATGTAAATTATTTATTTATTTATTAATCTTATTTCTGTTCTTTATACAATGGATTAAATGAACATTATACTACATGTATTTTCAAATTCATGGACAACACATTTTAAAACTAAATTGGAATGAAAGTGCATGACCATATCTTCTGTCATATAGCAATAATAAAACTCTTATTAAAATAATAATAATAATAATAGACTTTATTTATTGAGGGTAACACATTTAGTTTGTGAACTAATCTTCCATTTGGCCCTCTAATTTACATATTTACACAGGTTTACAATATAAACAAAGAAAGAAAAAGAAAATAAAGTTGACAATTAAATTTGAAACAGACATGCATTATATACATCATGTACAAATACTGAAGCTAAAAAGAAAACGTTCACATTTGATATGGTAAATAATTAGACTGTTTCAATTTTTGCAGGAGAAATCTAAAACCTGTGGCTCTACCAGAATGAAAAAAACTGATTTTTTTTTATAATTACCGTAATGTATAAGAGTTTTTCATGTTGAATACAATACATTTGATAACGTGATAACTGATAGAATTTCTGTGATAATTGATAATAGTCAGATTCTTAATTATATAATACGTTTATCTGCAATTTATTTTCTCATGTTATATAACTTTGTATATGGATATTTTACCAGAATAAAATTGAACTGAATTGAACTGAAAGTCTATAGACACAATATAAACAGCTTTAACCAGCCAGGCCAAACCCCAAAACTGGAGTGTCAAATTAAGTTACCAACTCATAATTTATTTTACGCATATTTCAATCACAGATATATAAAGAACATGTGGATAAACCTGTACTTTTAATCGGCACAAATTCATTATTACATGACGTAAACACCTGGATAGAGTTTTGATACATGGTTTTGTAGTGTAATTTTGCCGTTATTTGGTGGGTTAGTTTCTTTACTAATATCATATTTATAAAGCACTTTAATTTCCAGTTTAAACACTCTCATACTTATAATCCTTTTTTTCCTGTATTATGCACATTCTTTCATAAAATCTGTACACATTTCCAGTTTGAACACTCTCACATAAAATATTGTGTGCACATTTCCATGTGTAGCTTTAAATGGAAATAGAAACATCACAAGGGCATTTTTACACTGATCTTAAGTTTGTTTTTACTTGTTAGCGATATGCAGTCCAAATAAGTTGTTTCAGGAATGATTTCTTGAAGTGTATGGCCATGCTTTTCTTGGATCAGGAAGACTAAATACCTCATCGTCTTCCTTTGTAATCGAAAATGTTGACTTTTTTGTATCAAATGCTCGCAAGAGGGTCAAGTATTCATCCATGTTTTCATCTATAAATGCCATCCATGCTGGAGCTCCAATCAGTTTTATAAAGATCTGCCCGAAGGCCGTATCAACATTTGATCCAGCAAGAGCTTCTCCTGTTGCTCTGTACAGTTCACGTAGGTTACCATTGGCAACTACTTCATGTGCACATATGTCTGTTGTCCCACCCCCGAGATCTGCAAGAATGTACCTGTGTCCTTCTGACAGAGTTTCTGTCCCTGCGCTCTGGTCTTGTTTGGTTTTCTTTATGAGTGGTACATCTTTACAGAACAGGGAAGCAGCCTCTGGTTCCAGAACCAACTGAAGATGATCCTCTGCTATACCAGCCTTTAAGGCTGCCTCTTTCATAAACTGTTTGGCAGAGTCCAGTCACATGGCAGGTACTGTGATGATCCAAAGCAAGTCTTTGCCTTGAATTTTGGCAATGGCATCTCCTATTGCTTCTCTGGCATAATTCTTTAAATGGTGTATGACCATTTTAAAGATCACCATTGCAGACATTTTTCGTCCTCGACTGTCACGAATTTTTACATCTCTCGTTAATTTCTTCATCGAAAAAAGTTTCATCTTAAATCTCTCGAAGTAAAATCAGTCACTATGTTCATCACTGTCAGCAAGTTGGGCGTATTTGTTCTCAGCATCAAATCAAAAAGAATGAAAAGTTTTATCTTGACTCAGCATAACTGTTGTTGGAAACTTGTACGTTGTAAACTTGGAGCAATCTCTTGATGTATAAATCTTCTTGTAGTCATGACAATATGAATAAGCAAATCCAGTAAATGTTGTTCCAAAGTCAATGGCAACCACTGCTACATGACTCAGATTAATACCTTCAGGCTTCATGTCTTCAGGCCTAAAGTCTTCAGGTTTAATGTTTTTATGCTTGGATTTTCGTCCAAATATTAGACTGGTGTGGTCTCTGCCTATTTGCTTCCATGTTATTTGCAAAACTTCACTGTAGCTTGTACAACTTCCTTATACAACTGCCCTTATGTGATCAGGTCAATTGAATGGGAGATATTACAGTATATATATATATATATATATATGATTACTACTTTGTCAAATGCACAATATACCCTTTCTTTTCTAATAAAGAACTATTGACATTTCTATATTCAAATTTAATAAAAACGAGATAAATGTACTTAAAGGTTTTTAAATGTCTGCATTTTCTTTATATAACTGTGTAAGCTTATTATGTTCTGTATGTGTATTTTGTACGTGTCCTTGTGTGCTCTACAATCAAGATATATGATATCTATGGACATAAGCAAGAAATCATCAACAAACTCCTAATAACTCCGAGGTGCGGTGTGCTGAGTGGGAAAGGGTTTGGGAGTAGGTGTCCCCTTTCCACAAGCGGGGTTGGTGGAAATGGGGTTTCAGGGGCCTACCCTGATATATTTGTAGTATCTTTGGACCAAAATGGTTCTCGTACAAGCGGTATTTTTTCAGGAATATAACATTTTATGCTCACAAAATCACGTTAATTTTCCACCGTTAGCCTCCTTCTCCCATATGATTTTTATTTCCTTTTTCAACTTTTTAGGATCTTTATTCTTTTTCTTATTTTTCCAAGTTACTCCCGTGAGTAAGGGAGTATGCCATGATTACTCCCGGGAGTAAGGGATTATGCCATGATTACTCCCGGGAGTTAGGGAGTATGCCATGATTACTCCCGGGAGTTAGGGAGTATGCCATGATTACTCCCGGGAGTGAGGGAGTATGCCATGATTTCTCCCGAGAGTAAGGGAGTATGCCATGATTACTCTAGGGAGTGAGGGAGTATGCCATGATTACTCCCGGGAGTTAGGGAGTATGCCATGATTACTCCCGGGAGTGAGGGAGTATGCCATGATTACTCACGGGAGTATGCAGTGATTACTCCCGGGAGTGAGGGAGTATGCTGTGATTACTCCTGGGAGTTAGGGAGTATGCCATGATTACTCCCGGGAGTGAGGGAGTAAGCCATGATTACTCCCGGTAGTATGCCATGATAAGCCCCTGAACATGGACTTCTTATAACAAGAGAGGCCCAAGAAGGTCTGTGGGGGCCTGAGGATACTCTGTTAGGTTACATACAGTGTTTAAATGAGAAATGAACATTTTGTTCTCAAAAACCCCTTATATTTACTCAACTCAAGGATTGTACAATGAGAACTATGGTTTAACATATATAATTGACAATTTTACATATTTAACTGAAGTAAAAAGGTTATTTCAAAAGCTCTGACGACAACGTAAAATGAAGGCCCTATCAAGGGTCTTAACTCCGATGTTACATCTAAAAAAAACACACTAATATTCCCTTCAAACAGACTTTTATTTAGTGAGCAATGCCTTTTTTCACTCTTTCTTTGAAACTCCCATAAAAATAATTTCATTGACACACAAAAAAACATCTTTCAATTCAAATGAAGTGGACACATCCCGGGGTTAATCAAAGTCAAGCCCCATTTGTATATAAAGCTACTTCTTCTGGCTGAGTAAAGCACCATAACCTCTTCAACCAATGTTCAAATTAAACAGCAAGAGACCACAGTCCCGCTGAATATATTCTCCTTTCATTTCAATTAATGTAAGATGCTTTCTCTCTGCCTATTCAAAACATGAGAGATGAATATATTATCATCTTATTCCAATTAATTTTTAGATGCTTTTACTACAAAAACAGTCAAATCCACACACCCAGACAACATAAGGAAAAAGCCTTTTCTTTATTTAGAGACCATCAATGGCACCTGGAAGCATGCTGTTCTGAAAACTTCTTCTTCACACAGATGAGCATATTTAGAAGTTTCATTGTTATTTTTTTCTTATTTTTTCAATGGATTCATAGACAAAACAATATAGTGTGTGCTTCTAAGGTCTGTAGTCCGTCTGCCAGCAAGTCAATGTTTCTTGTTTAAATTTATCATCATAATAATGTAACCAACAAATGTCACAGAAAGCGACAAATGCCCCTGAAACGGTTTACTCATTTGATCTTTGACCTTCAAATGTGACCTTGACCTTTGAGGTACCCACGTGATTCTTTGTGGTGAAGTTTCATGGAAATCCTTTAAGTACTTTCAAAGTCACGGCTGAGACAGTATTGTTTCAGACGGAAGGATGAATGGACAAATGCACAATTGCTATATGCCCCCTCCTTTGGATTTGTAGCACGGAGATACTTTTTACAGCTTCCTCTCTGCCACTTATCACTAAAGGAATATTTAACTTGTATAAATTTCAAACAATAAATTCATTTATGTTGTACCTAGTAATTTGTTGGACACACAGCAAGTTAATCATGTATAATTGCTAATGGTGCTTCCTGCTTTCAGGATGAGGTAAGGAGTGGCAGGAATCAATGGGACTGCTGAAAATACAGAATGACAATGGGTTTCTTCGATTTCTCGCCATGCCACTTTCGCTCTACCTCTATTTTTCTGGGAGATGCTTTCAATAACTTCTATGTTATATATCAGTTGATAGGCCACCAATTTTAGATGGGGTAGGGTAGAGGAGCGGTGGAGGGTAGTGGAGGAGTTAAGGGTGCCCTCTGGTGAATATCAGAACAGATAGAATTTTTTATTTCCCTGTTTTTTATGAAGACTAACATATTACTAGTTAGTTTCTGGAAAAATAATGATGGGTCAGTGATTTAACTTTTTCGCAAAATTAATCTTTAGTAATACACTCTCACAGTGCGGTTTTAAATTCTGAATCAGCTGCAAATTGTGTATGGCAACTTACATGTGTGTAGTGTGGTTTGCAGAACAGGTATCGATTTTCCGTCTTTTTTAATGTAATAGATCATACTTTAGGACGAAAAATTAAGGGTTGGGGTATTTTTATCACCATCTGAAAAATTAGTACATCCCTTGTCATTACCCCACCCAGTTTACTATAAATTGCATTTTTAAATTTGTGATCCATAAATTTTTCATGATAAAGGAACAGATAACTTTTTGAGATATTTTGTCTACAATATATACAAGACCTGAGTATCAGAATGAAAAAATAAAAATTGGGGGTCGGTGTGCATATAAGAAAGATATTCAATAAAAACTGAGAAAAAAATGTGCTTTTTTAGATTTCGACGAGCTCTGACATATAACGGCATAGGTCTGTAACAAATAATAGGAAAATACTTTTTATTCCTGTCTATGTATATGCTAACACATGTCTTTGTAATAAAGTTTAAATTAAGTGAATATCTTAAATGGTTTTTGAGAAATACCATCTTTTGTACCCCTACCCCCCATTTTGGCTTATGTTAAAAATTGTCAATTTTGGGCACAACATGTGAGGTCAAAAAAAAAATCTAATTTTTTTTTTTTTTTTTTGCACTAAAATATCCCTATTGGGCATAAGTTTGTTACTGTATAATTATTTTTTCCAGTTTTATTATAATTTTTGAAATATAACAAATGTAAATTTCCGGAAGTGCAAAAATCCAAAACCTCAGCAGAGGGCACCCTTAATCTGGATGAAACCTTAATACTGTCAACCTTTCATAGCCTTATCACATTGTGCTGCATTTTCCTATGAAGAATGCTGTTCTCTAAATTCTGGTAACAGAACATGTTTCCATCCTCTAACTGAACATTGATATTGTACTTTTTTGCGTACGCACACTCTTTTTGTAAATAGAGTTTACACACTTAGACACTTTCAAAGTACATGATCATTTGGCAAAAGGGACCCTAAAGGGAAAATATTAAATTTGAACAGAAAATGAAACTCGGGAATACAAAGAATGCATATAAAATACGATAAAACTGTCATAGGACATTCACTCGGTCAATACCAACTTTTTCTTAACCCTTAACCCGCTATATATACATATATAATGGTCTGTTCTTTCTTTGAATTAAGACCATTCCATTTATGTGACAAAGGGGTGTTTTTGGGAAATGACTATCAGCAGCCAGTTATTGTAAACCCTGAATAGCCTGCGAGGCGATCTGGGTTTACAATGGATGCAAAGGCTATTATAGTCAAGCTTAGCGGTGTTAATGCCCCCTGTTGGTGCCCCATGCCCTGTTACCAGTCAGTACCGACCCATTTCATGCCCTATAACTACTACTTCTGGCACTGCATCTGATACAAAAAATCACATTCAGAAGATTCAAATGCGTCATTCTTTCTACAACTTTCAAGAAATTTCTATATATAGCTACAGGTTGAAGTCTTGTTGAAAAAAACAACAACAATGGAATGCTTTTTCATGCCAAGTTTAAAAGTACCTGTTACTTCTTTTGGTACAAAACAATGAACTTATATAGTAGGCATTGCAATGCATTCCAGCTGAATTGCACCAAAATGCATAGAAATGAGCCCAATCAAGAAAATCATCCAAAAGAGATTTATGTAATCTGTTTGGCAGTACTTGCATGTAATTCAAGCAGGAGAATTAAGTGTAAAAGGATTAACGAGTACACTCGTATAGTAGTCAAGTAGAATAGTTTCCAAAATTTAATTTTAAGTGCCAAGAAACAATAGTTGAAAATTATTGATTTAAAACACTGGATTTACGTCTTAGGACTTGGTTGAACTCTTTGGATAGCAGTCACGCATCTTCATCTCAGATCTTAATAGATGAAATGCTGTTTTATTTTTCTTTGTAAAAATCATTTACCCTCAATTTATTCATTGAAGAATAATTGATAAAATGGAATATTCCTAACAATTTTTTTTTTACTATTTCACTGTTTTTCAGGAACAAGCGGCAATCTTAAAGTATTTTTTAACTAGAACAGTGTTCTACGGAACACTCGTGTCGCCTGCCGTTTGCTTATTTTACGTTATGGCCAGTTATGAGCTTGGTTAGGTTGCAGGTTAGTTTTATGAAAAGGGGCATAACTCTGCCAAAATGAAAGTCAGAGTTATTGGACATGTGTACCAACATTCCCTGAGGTAAGATGAAAATGTGTGTGAAGTTTTATGAACATAGGTCTACTGTTCAAGTTATAGCCAAGGTTAAGTTGCAGGTTAAAGTGTGATGGATCACGGACAACGACAACTGAAAAGTTTAATCCCAAAGTGTCTGCCATGCTACATGTATGCAGACGACACAAAAATTGTTTACCCTCCATTTATATGTACAGCATTGATCATTGGGTATATTCTTAAGTTGTACATCTTTCACATTTAGAACAACACATGGCAATCTTGAAGTATTTATAAAGCATTTTATACTGTTACCAGTTATCAAATATTTTTATAAAAAACACCCCTCTGATCTCAAATCCTGTATGGCTTCTGACCTGATGTCTTGAAACACATGCTTCTGTTTATAAACATATTTTGGGTGTCATGTTCTAATTGCACTGACATTTTCCAGTATTTGTCAAACAATATCAAATTTTGAAATTAGTTGAACCAGAAAGTTAAACTTTAAACTTCTTTCATCTGGCTAAAAACAGGACAGTGTTTCAGTTGATTCTGAAGGAACTTGACCTATTTTATTGCACCTTTCACTGAAGTACTAGAGGCCACTCTTGCCAAAGATAGGTGTCAAAATTAAAAACGGGGCTTTGAATCAAACTTAGAATGCCAAGTGCTCAGACCAGCGTGACTCTGTCAGGGTCTATTTATTTCAGTTGCATCCATTTTTTTAATACAGCTATTAAATTAAATGAGCTATTGAATATTTTTCACAAAAAAAAAAGAAAAAAAAAAGAAGATTAATATTTAGTGTGATCAACAGCTGAGAAACTTTATTTGTAAAATGTATTTGTTTAGCCACCAAAAGGTGACCCTTTTAGTCTGCTTGTCTAATTAGTGAGAAAGTCAGTGAGGACCTCCTCCTCCCACAACCTCCTCCACCACCAAAAACAAAAAAAAGAAGAAGAAAAGTCAATTCTAAATAAATAAAAAACATGTGAACGGCACAGGTTCGCAGAAAATTAACAAGCAATTTATTATTAGCATGTTAAAATCCCTCAACATTAACCCCAAAACAGTACTTGAAGAACTTTCATAAAAGTCAATATTTATTTGTTTGTTCCTGCTCACCTTTCCAACCAAAAATTACAATCTTTGGCGGCAACCTGTCAAGCATTGTCTTCAAGTTTCGCTTTTCTCCATCAGCTAGCATCTGTCTGATCTGGCACGTGTGCCTGTAAGCTATCTCTTTTCATATCCCATAATTCAACTTCCTGTCTTGGACACGTCTGCTTCCTGCAAGATAATATTTTTTATAAGTTTTGAGTTCATAACAATTACTCATGAACAATATGGACAGATACAAGACCATGAAGCCATTGTAATGAATGGGGCTGACCGTTAATGGATATTTGTTTAGAGGGTCCAAAAAAGGGTGATATGCATCTGATCTGGGCATATATACCGGGTAAGAATGAAATACAAAATGGGTTTTCCCTCAGATTTTTCACAATGTTTGTTTGTTTGGTGTTTAACGCCATGTTTTTCAGCACATTTTAGGCTATGTATGACGGTGGATATTTATGTGGTTGAGGCAGACCACTTACTTATTCCTGAGTAGATCCTGTATTGCGCAACCCCCGTCATGCATAAGAATCAACACTTCCTCACTTACAAGTCGAGCTCCAAGTGGGATTCAAAAATGCAGCAGTGAGAGGCAAGAAGGTCAAACACAGCAGCGTCTTTAACCTCTCGACCACTGAGGAGCTGTTTTTAAAATGCCAGAAAGGAAAATTTTAAAATGCACTGTATATAATCACAATTTTAGATTATTTTGGCTGCTTTAAAAAAAGGATTCTACAGACTGAGCATAGACTGAGGTAACCACACCCATGATTTTGATATATCATAACTTACTGCCATTAGCAACATCTGAAATAATCAAACCATCCTTAAAACACAGAATATTCAAAAAAATGCCGAAACCATATGTTGTTGGAATGTTGAACCTAACCAGTCTGTTTTTCTGACTGGAACCAGTCCAGAAATACAAGATGGCTGCCATTACTCTCTGACACCTAAATATTAAGATAATAACTTATTAATATGAAAACCATAAAATCAATCTCAAGAGAGGAAGTGAGGTCACACCAGTGTGATACGGAATTGCGTGTAAAACGCAGCATCCAGAACAACCTCTTGCTCTTCCTTTTTTTTTTGTGGAAAATATTCTTATAATTTTCTAGGCAATTCCATTTTAAAGGAACATACGGCAATCTTGACTTTTTTAAAACTAGCGTCCCTTTATATTTTTTTCATAACTTGTATTTGTTCAATCTCTTATATTGCATCAATAATATATTTAAACCTGTAGTAGGATAAAAGAAAATTTTAAAACTCAAAATGATATTTAATATAATTATGCAAGGTTTCAAGTTAAATGATACTGGATTAATAAATCAAGATGCTAATTTTCATGCTTAATAAAAAAAACACAAGATTGCGGTGTGTTTAATTTTTCAGGGCAATACACATTCATAATTTTCATAACTTCCCTGGTTCTATAGGGTGATGAATGTCACCCCGCACTACCCAGATCCCCTCCAAACAAACGTAGCCTATTCAACCCCCACCTCCACCCCTCCATACACGCACAACCACCTACAGCATCCCAATTTAATTTTCAATAAATACATGAAAATTGTCATAAATACATGAATATTGTCATAAATACATGAATATTGTAAATAAATACATGAATATTGTCATAAATACATGAATAGTGTCAATAAATACATGATTATTGTCATAAATACATGAATATTGTCATAAATACATGAATATTGTCAATAAATACATAAATATTGTCATAAATACATGAATATTGTCATAAATACATGAATATTGTCATGAATATTGTCATAAATACATGAATATTGTCAGCCTTCCTCTTCTCAAGGAAGTCAATTAAAATTGTCATAAAGCCATATAAATTTATTGCTAGATTATAATCCGTGCTCGCCCTGTTTTTTTATGCCGCCCCAGCAATTGTTATTTCTTAAAAAAACAAAACAATTAATACAATTTCACTTGACGCCGATTTTCTGAACAGCTTTCGCGTTTGCTAACCTGATGCTAAGAGCCTATCAACACATAAATGCAATTTGTGACCATGAACTTTGACCTACCGGTTTTGACCCTATAAGATCCTTCGAACAGTCAAGCTAAAAATTTCAAATTATTTGTAAAGTTTGACCCACGAGCTAGGTCCACAAAGGTGGGGAAGAAGCCTAGGGTCTACGCTGGTTGGATGATTGTATACGTCTGTTAATGCCCAGTAAGTGTATATATGGTTATAGGGTAGGAATCTCAAACATTTACAAGTTATGACCCAGGGGCTATGTCACCAGGGTTGGGGAAGGAGCCCGGGGTCTATGCTGGTTGGGTGGTTATATCTGTCTGTTCATGCCCAGTAAGTGTATATATGGTTATATGGTTGGGATCTCAATGGTTTAAAAGTTATGACCCAGGGGCTTTGTCACCAGGGTTGGGGAAGGAGCCCGGGGTCTATGCTGGTTGGGTGGTTATATCTGTCTGTTCATGTCCAGTAAGTGTATATATGGTTATATGGTTGGGATCTCAATGGTTTACAAGTTACGACCCAGGGGCTATATCACCAGGGCTGGGGAAGGAGCTCGGGGTCTATGCTGGTTGGGTGGTTATATCTGTCTGTTCATGCCCAGTAAGTGTATATATGGTTATATGGTTGGGATCTCACTGGTTTACAAGATATGATCCAGGGGCTATGTCACCAGGGGTGGGGAAGGAGTCCGGGGTATATGCTGGTTGGGTGGTTGAATCCGTCTGTTCATGCCCAGTAAGTGTATATATGGTTATAGGGTGGGGATCTCCATGGTTTCCAAGTTATGATCCACACCCTCATGTTTCACCTCGTGACCCCCGGGGCGGGTCCAATTCTGACCCCAGGGTCACCATTTGAGCAAACTTGGTAGAGGACTACTAGACGATGCTACATAAAAAATATCTAAGCTGCAGCCCTTTTTGTTTCGGAGAAGAAGATTTTGAAGTGTTTTCCCTATATAATACTATGTAATTTGTTTTTACCAATTCAAGGCCCATAATTTTGTCAAAATGAATGAAAGAGTTATGGGGATTGTTGGATAAGGTACAGAATTAGATGTGAAACATTAGTTTAAAATTTTATTGCAATAGCTTGAGTAGTTTTGAAGTTATAAATCTACTGCACAAAAACTTTAAGGTAAAGACATGACAATCAAAGGGCCATAACTTTGTCAAAATGCAAGGAAGAGTTATGGGGATTGTTGGATAAGGTGCAGAATTTGATGGGAAACATTAGTATAAAGTTTTAATGCAATTGCTTGAGTAGTATTGAAGTTATAAATCTATTGCACAAAAACTTTAAGGTGAAGCTGGGGACGCCGACGCCGTGGCGAGTAGGATAGCTCTCTCTATTCTTCGAATAGTCGAGCTAAAAAACTTGTTCCGTATGGTGAATGTATAGGGTACCAATCAACTAATGATAGCGGAAACTTTCACCATAATTATCTCCAATAATAAAACAGATGTGTCCAAGACAGGAAGTGAATTAGGGGAAATGACAATGATTTATATATAAGTCCTGTAATCTGAATCCAATGATAATTTTTTTTTCATTTGATATATATTAAAAATACTGAAGATTGTTACAAGAGCTGGCAGGGAGATGAATTCAAAAGAAAACTTAAATTTTGTAGTTCTAGACAAATCTGACTACCATCTGTCATGAGGAAATTCACGCTGTAACGATGATAGATAGGAAATGTTCCGTTGCTTCTGAGAGAGACGTTAACAGGAAGTTTGTTTTTCACTGTTTACAGTTTATAATATTTGGAGTTTGTTCATTACGCGAATAGACTTACCCACTTGTGTCGGAATTTCATTGTGTAAACACTTAACAAAAACTTTTGTTCTATCTTAATCACGCATTCCTTTCGTCAATGTGAAAAGATCATATGTTTTTGTTTACTATTAAATATTCAAATTGTCAGTCCCAGGCAGCAAATGATGCCCTGAATGTGAAAAGAATAACAGAGTTAGCTGTTCTAGGTCACATGACTAGCTCTATAACTGAAATGGTTATATGGCCTTTTGTGTTTCTTATATTTTGACCAAACTTTGTTGGCATATGCTAAGTATACATTTTAATAATTTTATATTGATTAAGGCAGACGACATCTTGTTGTTTTTAAAAGCAGATGACTTGTGGGGAGAGTGGGTGGTGACTTGTGGGGAGAGTGGGTGGTGACTTGGAATTAAGTTGTTGTTTAACAGCTCATCAACACACTTTTAAGGTTATTTTAAGCCGCCCCAGAAAGAGGGGAAGGAAACATAGGAATCTAACAACCCTGCTTCGCATCATACTTGGAAGCTGGTGGTCCATTTCTATGCCAAATTTGATAAAAATATATGTATGTATGACACAGGAAACACAGTCCTCTTTACAATTTTGTTCAAAAGGCGAGCCCTATTAACAAGAAGACGACTTTACATTGGCAGATATCAGGGGTGTACCAAATGTATATTACAAACGTTTTACCATTCGCCAGGAACTGGATTATATTTTACATCAAACAAATGGATCAGTTTACTTATCTATCTTATTGCCAGTGATGCTTGCTTACCTAGTGTTGGTTTCTGTCCCGAGGTAATGCAAGCCCACTTTTTCCCTGACAATCTTCCCAGATAATGCAACCCCACTTTCTCCCTGAAAATCTCCCCAGGTAATGCAAGCCCACTTTCTCCTTGACAATCTCCCCAGGTAATGCAAGTCCACTTTCTCCCTGACAATCACCCAGATAATGCAAGCCCACTATCTCTGACAATCTCCCCAGGTAATGCAAGCCCACTTTCTCCCTGACAATCTCCCCAGGTAATGCAAGCCCACTTTCTCCCTGACAATCTCCCCAGGTAATGCAAGCCCACTTTCTCCCTGACAATCTTCCCAGGTAATGCAAACCCACTTTCTCCCTGACAATCACCACAGGTAATGCAAGCCCACTTTCTCCCTGACAATCTTCCCAGGTAATTAATGCAAGCCCACTTTCTCCCTGACAATCTTCCCAGGTAATGCAAGTCCACTTTCTCCCTGACAATCTTCCCAGGTAATGCAAGCCCACTTTCTCCCTGACAATCTCCCCAGGTAATGCAAGCCCACTTTCTCCCTGAAAATCTCCCCAGGTAATGCTAGCCCACTTTCTCCCTGAAAATCTCCCCAGGTAATGCTAGCTCACTTTCTCCCTGACAATCTTCCCAGGTAATGCAAGCCCACTTTCTCCCTGAAAATCTCCCCAGGTAATGCTAGCCCACTTTCTCCCTGACAATCTTCCCAGGTAATGCAAGCCCACTTTCTCCCTGGCAATCTCCCCAGGTAATGCTAGCCCACTTTCTCCCTGACAATCTTCCCAGGTAATGCAAGCCCACTTTCTCCCTGGCAATCTCCCCAGGTAATGCAAGCCCACTTTCTCCCTGACAATCTTCCCAGGTAATGCAAGTCCACTTTCTCCCTGGCAATCTCCCCAGGTAATGCTAGCCCACTTTCTCCCTGACAATCTTCCCAGGTAATGCAAGCCCACTTTCTCCCTGACAATCTCCCCAGGTAATGCAAGCCCACTTTCTCCCTGAAAATCTCCCAGGTAATGCTAGCCCACTTTCTCCCTGAAAATCTCCCCAGGTAATGCTAGCCCACTTTCTCCTTGACAATCTCCCCAGGTAATGCTAGCCCACTTTCTCCCTGACAATCTTCCCAGGTTACAATGCTAGCCCACTTTCTCCCTGACAATCTTCCCAGGTAATGCAAGCCCACTTTCTGCCTGACAATCTGTTAAATCCTGTGGACATGCAGTTTCTTACTTATTCAATCTGAATTGGGTTTTTTCAAGTACCTGAGAGAGCTGGGAAGGATATGCAGGAATCGAAGAACCGTGTCCTACTCTTAATATTGAATGGATTCCTATGGTTCATTACCAGTGCGGATACGTAATGAATGAATGGTGTTTTATGGCACGTCGACACTGAAGAAATGAAGTAGTAATTAAAAATTAATGTAAATATATAAAGATAAAACTATTTATAAATAAGGGATGATATGGAAGTATTATAAATTATGTATATATGTAAATCAACAAATGCCCATCAATGTGTGTATAAACAAGTAAATATATATAAGAACATATTATAATGGTTTATTAAGTCTGATACACAGACTGCCTGGTTTACATCCTCATCTGATGGAGGATGATGCCAAGGGAAGTGTATTTTTTCAATTAGAACAAAAAAATAAAATGTAAATAACCACTCCTGGCTGATTGCTCATTTACCTCTCATACCAAAATAAAATCCTGTTTGTGTCAAGTGTTACAACATGTCTGACACAAACAAGATCCAACAACAACAACATCATCGTAACATCACATGACTAATGGCAGTAGCAAGTTTCATTCATTACACAACTATAAGACCTTGGGGTTATGTCTATCAATAGGCATGAACTTATTTACAGAGTTTAACTTTCCTTTTAACAAACTTTCAGTGATAGCAAGACGGTGTCTACTTGTAGCAGTGAGCTCAATGCTTGGACTTCAAAGTGCTGCCACTCTGGAATACCATTCCTCAGACATCTGACTCAATACCCCACCCACCCAACCTCACTATATCGACACCGTGTTGACCAGCACTACCCTTTATACGTAAGCTGGTGTCAAGCAAGGGAGCTAATAGAACCTTTGCTGTCACTGAGCTCAGTGCTTAACTTTACAGTGCTCCCATGCCACAGACATACAACATCATACCTCAACCAGTGACATTATATTCGCACCAGTCCAACCAGTCTCAGCATACCCTTACTTAACCCTTAACCGCTACATATATATATAATGGACTGTTCTTTCTTTGAATTAAGACCATTCCATTTATATGACAAAGGGGTGTTTTGGGGGGAAATGACTGATCAGCAGACATTGTAAACCCTGATCAGCCTGCGAGGGCTGATCTGGGTTTACAATGGACGCAAAGGCTATTATAGACATGCTTAGCGGGTTAAAGGTTAACTGAGTTGTTTAGCAATATAATCAGTTTTTGATTCATATTTAAAAGAATTAAAGGGATCGTTGCAGAAACATTTGATTTATGTCTCGAACAATGGAAGCTTTCCGTCAGAAGAAATCTGTCTTTCACAAGAGAGGCTGGTTCATCATTAATACAGGATTAGAATTTTAACAGCTCACACACATGCTGTGCTTCCATAAAATGCTAAATATGAAAAAGAAACAGTGAAACAAATGTAAAACACTTCTGAAAGTGTTTTATTAATAAGTTTTCCATTTCAGGGTCACTCTTGGCCACCATATTTACAAAGGGAAACAGGAAACAGCTTCGATAAAAAAAAACGTGGCAACTGTTTTTGTCATTTTCCTAATAATTATTATAAAAAATGGCATTAATAAGTGTTTATTTAATTTATGATGCTTACTTCGCAACAATTTTCCAAAGACTTCACATATAACCACTTAGTGTTACTCAAACGTTACGGATCATTTCTGCAGAGAGAACTTCCACAGCTGTTACTTTCATAGCAACTGCTTTGTACATCAGTAACTCGCGAAATTATTTCATCTTGCAATAATAGAGATATCAACTTTTCTGTGATGAGGCTTGGTTTGTTTGTGTGTTACTTGAGAAATTCTTATCTACCCAACATTCTATTTTATACAGTTACAAAGAAGGGGTGGGGGAGTATAATACCTTCCCATTACTTAAAACCTATTATAACTGGCACATCCATGGTCGAGGGGGTAAACACACCAAGATTGAAGCACTGTGGGTTTCAATCCCACTGGCAGCTTGACTTGTCAATGAGAAAGTGTTAATTCTTACGGATGTCATGAGGTATACAGTACTGGCTCTACCCAGGAATAAGTGGGTGGTCTGCCCAAACAACCAAAAATCGACTGACATACATAGCCTAAAGTGTGCTTAGAAATGAAGTTAAACAACAAACAAGCAAATTAATTAGCCACTACACTGGTACCACAACACTTTTTGCAGATAATTAGCGAATACACTTTTACCAGGACTATTTTCAGACAATTGGTCAATACACTGGTACCACAACACTATTTTCAGATAATTAGTGAATACACTGGTACCATACTTACTTTCAGACAATTGGCCTATATACTGGTACCACAACACTATTTTCAGATAATTAGCTAATGAACATTTTGTAAATAGAATAGTAGAGAATATATGTACATCAGACAGTATTATTGTATGTAAGTACGGTGGAAAGTGTTAGCGTTTAGCTTTGTTTGCTTGTTTGTGTGTTTTGTTATTGTTGTTTTTCAAATAATTAATATCCATTTTGGTGTTTGTCGATGTATTTTTTCAGATATCTATATACCCGAATATGTCATGATTTTTTATGCATGTTTTATGTTTCTTAATTATTATTACTATTATTTTGTCTGTGTGATTTTTTGTTTGTTTGTTTGAGTATTTAGAAGTCTAATATGAGCAGGCCTGTGGACAGAAGCTGAATGGGAGGTGGCTGCGTATACAAGGCCGTGTGAGGCTGGCTGCTAATTCTCTTATTCATTATGTTTAACCAATTTGCCAGTAAGTGTTGTAAATGTGTAAATAATAGAGGGCCACATGGAAGATTAGTTTTGTGACTAAATGTGTATTACCCTCTGTAAATAAAGTCTATTATTGTTATTATAATTAATACACTGGTACCAAACTTATTTTCAGATAATAAGTCAATACACTGGTACCACAACAGTATTTTCAGATAATTAGCTTTTACAAAGGTACCACAACTTTTTGATAAGTCGATTCACTGGTACCACAGCCATTTTTCATAGCCATTTTCACAAAATAAGTCAATACACTGGTACCACAGCCATTTTCATATAATACATCAATGCACTGGTACCACAGCCATTTTCACATAATAAGTCAATACACTAATACAACAGCCATTATCACATAATAAGTTAATACACTGGTACCACAGCCATTTTCACATACTTGGCCAATACACTGGTACCACAGCTATTTTCACATAACTGGCTAATACACTGGTACCACAGCTATTTTCACATAATTGGCTAATACACTGGTACCACAGCTATTTTTACATAATTGGCCAATACACTGGTACCAAAGCTATTTTTACATAATTGGCCAATATGCTGGTACCACAGCTATTTTCACATAATTGGCCAATACACTGGTACCCCATATATTTTCACATAATTGGCCAATACACTGGTACCACAGCCATTTTTATATAACTGGCCAATACAATGGTACCATATACATTTGCAGACAATTGGACAATAAATTGTATTACAACTTTTTCAGATATTAAAAAGTAGCCTATCTACATAAAGAAGGAAGTGGCCAACCACCGTTTCTTCAGCGGGTTTAAACTAATGCTTAGTTATACATGTCCCATGGCCAATGTTAGTTATACATGTCCCATGGCCAATGTTAGTTACACATGTCCCATGGCCAATGTTAGTTATACATGTCCCATGGCCAATGCTCGAAGAAAGATGTGGGTAGTGTGCATTTTTATTTTTACCACCATATTTTACAGTTGTAGGTAAGAAGTAGGAAGTGCTTTTGTCTGTTTCTTCATCAAGGTTGGACGCCAATTTGGTGCTAATATACATCTGTGTTCGAGATAATAAACATAATGAGGAGCGGTTCTCCATCATATTGGCATAAGTGGTTTGCTCTCTATGTATCCCAGATGGATCAGTTGCATTTTCGAGAATTTATGGCTTTTTTCAAGTGCTGCTCACTCAGTATGAGCTGAAAATAATTGTGTGGCAAAATTTTCAGTTATTCCTTATATTAGTTTTTTGTTTGTTTACTTCTTGGTAAATTAAATACATGACTAAAAGGGTGTTCCATGGAACACTTGGGTCGCCCATCGTGTGCTCATTTCAGCAAGTAACATAACTCTGCCAAAAATGATGGTCAGAGTTATTGTGAAGTTTCATGAACACAGGCGACAAAAAAATACATGAAAATAAGTGTTTTTTTCATCTTCACAGAATTAACTGATCCAAGCCTATGTAGTTGTCAGTCATATTTGGGGCCCATTCACCTTGCAAAATATAAGTGGTTTTTTCTCCTTGTATTGGTTAAAATATGCCTAAATGTTAGTTTTATAGTAAACTATAACCATAACATTTCCTTGATTTAAATTAAGTATTATAAATTAAGGCTTTGAAAAAATTAAAAATAAAAATCGCCTAGTTTAGGTTTATGAACTATTTTTTCCTCCTTTGAAGGGTCCCTGACTACCATTCCCCTAAAACCAAAAAACAACGACAAAACACTGCAAGCTTTTTGAAATTAAAAGAGGGCCCCTCCTTGTGGTATCTAGTTGCTCCGCCCTGAGAACGCCAAAAATTTGTAAAAAGATCAATTGTCTGGATATAGGTGAAAATAAAACCTTAGAAATAAAACCAATACCGGTACACATTGCGGTGATGATTAAATCGCTGTACAAGATTGTATCCATTCAAATGTATTTCCTAAACAATATGTAATGCATCTCAAATTTCATAGAGTTTAAACAAAATTCAATGACATTTTCTCACCCTTCAAACCACACTGGACATACATCCGATAAAAATCAGCAGTCTGAAAATGGTCGCCCATATCTATGCCACACTGATACAATTTTGTAACTGTGTATGTGTCCTTGATACAAGAGATAGGTATTCGTTAATAACCATAACAAAAGATTCGCACCGCTGTAAGGGTGCGAAAATAATTAAGTTACAAAATGTGATTATTTACTCGACGTCGAGACATTGTTCAAATTTTGCGAGAGTTCTTCGTGATGTTGCATTTCATTATCTGGTGTGCTTTTTTAAAAATAAAACAAAGGAAACAAGATTTTGATCGAGAGACTTAATAGTATTGGTTTTCGTGATGTTGCATATCATTATCGGGGTATCATTTTAAAAAATAAAACAAAAGCAACAATGGATCTCTTATCTGCGTCTAGATGAACCTGATCATGACTCTGAAAATGAGTCCTAACTCTGAGTTACGTAGATGCATGATCATTTGCAGTATCAACCTGTACTGCATCTTTTTTTCCTTTTTTTATCTTAGTTTTTTCAGTTTACACATTGACATTAGAGGATATTGAGAACAAGATGCAGCAGCTATGTTAAGTGAGACGTGTGGCAAAGTTTCTCAAATTCAGCTCATAATAATGGCAAACATAAGCGACAGATCCATGAATACTGGTTACTGGTTACTGTTTGTGACTTATTGAAATAGTTTGAAAAACAAAAAAAGAACATTACACTGTTTTAGCCTTATTTTAGAGAGCAAAAAACACAATTCTGGGGTGGGGAAAGCAGGGTTTCTTTGAATGGTGTTTTACATATTTTTTGTGCATTTTAGGCCATATATGACATCATTTTTTTGTTGTAGAGGCATACCACCTCATTTTATCTGAGTAGAATCAGTACTGTATACCTCCCACCATCCATAAGAATCAACACTTTCTCACTTTACAAGTTGAGCTCCCAGTGGGGTTCGAACCCGCAGCAGTGAGAGGCGTGTAAGTATTAAAATTACTATCCGGGCCACGTGGAGGTGAGAAAGGATGGAAGGTACAAAAAACAAATATATCTTTTTTAACTGATTATCACTTAAATATTAATTATAACCTAAATGAATTTATTCGATAACTTTGATATCAAAATGGAAACCAACACTTAGAATTCAGTTGATTTTTATATTCACATGGTCTACCTCTATTAACGAGACAGAGTGGGCACTGCCAGACAATGAAACTATTTAGTAGCCTTCATGAATTCTCGTTTACAATATTAATGGGTCAATAAAGCTGTTGACGACCATGATCACAGGGTCTACGTAGGCCACTCCCCATAGTTTACCGTCAACCATATCTCATGTAGGCATTAAAACCTGTTCGTCGTTCCCAAATAGAAAATCATTTTCAATAGGTACTTTTATAAACATTAAGGATTTACCCTCTATTTTATGTTAAAAGACATTGAAATCTTTAAAACGAATAAAACACAAATGATGACCGGAACATTAAAGACCATCATGAAACAGAGGCTTCAGGTTTTACATATTTTACTGATTCGGATACCATGACCATATATGGGACAATAAAACCAGAAAACAACCATGAATTAAATGATGGGGACAAATTTACTGTCAAAATATTACAACCTGTTGGTCAAGCAGTGGTCATCAATCACCAGCTCAACAGGTTTTGGGGTCAAGCCAGGGACATTGCAAGACCATCGAGAAAAAAGGTAAGCCGGCAATCAAACTGTGGCCTCTCCATATTTGTCCATAAAGACAACTCTTGAAAGACACCAAACAAAAGGATTGTCTAACATGCAAATAAAACATGCGTAAATGGTCAGCTCTGAAGTATGGCATTGTTGCCGAGTAAGGTGATATGCTTGAAGTGACCGTGCTTGCTGGCAACTGTGCAAGGGTCGTTACACGATTTACAGTCAAATATGGAAATATACGACTTAAGAAGGAAATGGACTGTCAAAGCCACATGTTGTAGATTTTTATTTAAGTGTAGTTCAGATCTGAATTGTCGTTGAATGGTTTATAAACACATTTTGCTCCCAGAGTGAGGGAGAGGAATATCACTGTAACATCCCTGGTATCAATCTCTACCCAGAGTACACTGTTCCCCATTTGACTCTGTTAACATCAAAGGAAGTAGGGCGAACGATTAGGTCACTTGATTATTCAAAATGTTATGACGATGTTTATAATAAATCATTTTGCTTGATCTAAATAATTTCAATTTTTATTTCTATGACTTAATTCTGTTTAGTAATTTTCTACTATCAAGCTTCGGTTTGAAATGTTTACATATGCGTTTCAATTAAATTGTTATCATGCATCTTTTCAAATCTTTTGATTAAATTGTTTTCATGCATTATTTCAAATCTTGCAACATCTGATTCGCAGATAATCTGAAAATTATATTTACACAAGAAATAAATAAGTTTCAGGCAAACATATTCCAATTTAACAGGTTTTACCAAAATCTTGTAATTTAGTAGTTAGCAGAGATATATGTTAGTGCAAGAAATGATAACTCTGCGTGGAGATTGCCCTTGTATTAGGTACCTGGTTCAAGGTCACACGCGGCAGTAAGGACCTGATCCCTTGAAACATGCATAGGCTCCATTACTGAGCTAAAATTGCAACATTTATAGGAAAAACACTCCAAATCAACATACCCCAAACAACCCAACAAAACCCCTTTCATTAGCTTTTGCTTTCGATCACTTAGTCTAAATCTTTCGATCATTAATTCTTCTGCCAGGCTGTATTCTTCTTTTATTCAATCTAACCAATTTTTCAACCCAATCCGAGGCGAGAGAAGCGCATGTGACCAGGTGATCCATGTCAACTGGACGACTTACTTTTTATGGGGATGTATTTTTTCCGACTGACTTGACCTTTTGTTAGAGGTAGCAATTATTTTATTAGCAGAGCTGAAATCGGATTTAGTTATTACTATTATTGTACTGCTTGCCAATTTGTCCAGTGCCACGACTTTTCGAAAAATAATTTCATATTCAAATATTCATACACTGGACAGAGTGGTTGTTAGTGGTAATAAAAGATATTGATGTCAACACATATCGTAATTAAGAAGTCAGTTTTCCAACAATTATATTTCTTCACATGTTGGTGTCAGAAAATAAATATTTTTTTAAAATAAAGCTCATCAATTCATATTACAAATAAAGGGGTGATAATTTTTTTTATCACATCCTAAAATGAAAAAGTCGAAAAAAGAGAGTAAATAAACGCCTTGTTTTAGAATTATATATATTTACAAATGAAAATATAAACAGAACTGAAATGAAATTTCAACTGTTGTTAAAATAAATTCACACAAGTTAATGTAGAAGACAGAAGGTATACAAAAACTCCTCTTGGAGGAAGATTGTGTAAATTTTATAATGACAGTATTGAGAATGAGTTTAACTTTGTAGCAAAGTGTTTTAAAATTAGATTTTTTGGCAAGTTGTCTGTGTTATTTTTAGCACATGTTAGGCCATATATGATAGTCGATTTATTTTTTATGGTAGAGGGAGACCACCCCATTTTTCCTGGGTAGATCCAGTAATTTACACCTCCCAGTACATGTTTGATATTGAATCAACAATTTCACACTTGACAAGTTGAGCTCTGAGTGGGATCCAATCCGTAGCGGTGAGAGGTAAAAAAGTTTTAGATGCAGCGTCTTTACTATCCCGGCCACAGATTCGCTTCAGGGCGTTAGAAGTTCCGATCAGTATATAATATTGAATATACTTGACAGGTAAATATATATGGGACAATTTCAATCTTGTCATTTGATTTTATAACAATAACAAATATTTGATTTTGTTTTATCTTACAACTAAACATTTTGATCTAAACGTGGTATATAGAATTATTTTTAATATTAAATTTTCTATAAAAAAAATAATTATCACCAGCTATCACGAATGCAGTCTACCTTATCTTTAAAAAACATGCTCATAAAAACGTGAATGAAGAAATGTGTTCCTTCCCCACTCACCACCCCTGATAATCGTTATAACAGGTGATTTACGAATATCAACACATGAACTTGAGACCCCACAAAAAATCATGGCAGCTGGTCTCACTTTCACTTAAATCCTATTTCCTGTTTCTCCATTTCAATGTTTAAAATGTTACGTTTAAAAGGATAACAAATGTCAAAGATTTTAAATTTTTATATTATCAAATTCGTGCCCGAAATGGAGTCATGTTAAATGCAGCTACTTAAAAGTCAGCAAAAGTTGTAATTTGAAATTTGATTTTCTTATAGTGAATTTTAATGTTTCCTGTTATTTTCCAGCTTGACCCACCTGTTTGTTTTCATGGTGTTGTCATAATTTTGACACGCGACAATTACCACTCGGGTAACAAGTATTCCAAAGGAAGTGGAGATACTATTCCCACAATGCAATATCCCCCACTTCATCATTTCACATCCTGCATATCTCTTACAATTTTATTGCTCAGATATAGGAATAGTGAAATGAACAATTTTATATATTTGTACAGGTACTACTGGACTTGGTGACCTTAAATGGAAGAGTTTCGGGATTTGAGTGAAGGTTACAAACTTCAAAAGATCTGCAGCATATCAATGTATTGAATATTATTCACTAATAATAACAGATAGAAAACATTTTTCTTCTAACTCGCGCATTCTCTGACATAAGAATCTATTGAAATGTAAGAGTAGGGCTACGTATCTAGATTTTTACCATATTTCCCCTTATAGTAGCCCCTACCCCCCACCACCCCTCCACCAAAAAGAAAAATTAACACCAAAAAAAAAAAAAGAAGAGAAAAATCAAATCTTAAATACTCATTGATTTTGAATGCATTTAAAGGATTTATAATGAATAACAAATGGGATTAAACTAATTTACCTTTATTTTCAAAATAAGAACTTCATAATAAGCAATAAAAAAACTAAAAAAATATGTGAAATTCTGATAAATATAACAGTTTCCTATTTTTTTGTTATTAGGTCTGTAAGATTTTCATTTCTAACCTGGAGAGTTTTTACATTAAAGAGACTCTACCTATATCTTTTTTTCCACCAATTGATATAAACTTTACTTAATTATAAAGAGGACTATGAAAAAGGTAAATGGCAATAATTTCACCACATGTAATATGCGTTTTGTTGGGGAAAAACAGGATTGAAAAGATCAGATTTTTGAAATTGTATTCGTAATTGTTTTAGACAAGCCGATTGCGGAGATTTTCCGATTTTATTCGTTTACAATTGGAACTGCCTCGTCGGATTGGCGAAGAGTTCCGATCGATTCGTTTACTATCGGAACTGCCCCGAATACCATCGTAACTGCCTCGTCGGATTCCACTATTACCGAGTACGGAAATTGGCGAAGAGTTCCGGTCGCCCCGAATAGTTTGTTTTCGTTCAACTGAATCGCATTGCGCATGTCCGAGAAAATCGTTAAAACTCGTAGTTCTCCGGCAGGAATAAACGGCAGGGCAGCATTTTATTCAAGATATTTTGATCATAATTAATAATTTACAGAACTGGAATACGAACCATGTTTCTTCTTAGAATACTCATAAAATAGCTTTGTATACATATAAATGCGGTAATATTGAGTATTTAATATTTTACATTAAAAATCGCGTAGATATAGGTAGTGCCTCTTTAATTTTGGAAGTGATTTTCTCTTATATTTAATTTACAACTATATACATTTAAATTTAAATTTCTGTTAAAAGACCATAATAATATATATCGCCTATTAGTAGTACCTCCCCCAAATGTGTAGGTGTTTAGTTTCTCCAGGGAGCACTACTTTCTCTAAATACAACTCCTTAATTAATTAACACCAAACGAGCCAATAATAAAACCAGTTTGGCAGCGCAGATCATCAGCCAAATCCCAAATCAAAGCACATCAAAGCTTCTAAAGCAGAGAAAATAAGGCAAACACAGATCAAAACTATCTATATTCTTGATCAACAGACGGACAAGAAACAATAACACAACTGTAATTAAGTCAAACAGAACATGGGGCCATTACAGGAACATTAAAATTAGTGCAGACAAAAACTTCCTGTTTGGAAGGAAAATCGTTTTTTGAAGATAAACATCAGAATATATAGACTGCAATGATGAAATATGCGTACCATTATTTTTAAGAAATAATTTACCGTATTTCCACTACACGTAAAGACTCCCCTAAATAGAGAAATACTGCATTTCTGTAGGTTTATTATATAATGTGCCAGAAGCATGTGGTAGTAAGACTTGAAAATCATTCAGTACCATGGGCCAGTACCAAGGGCTTGTACCAAGGGCCAGTACCAAGGGCCCGTAGATTAAAATGACTGAACTGTTAACATGACATGAGTGACATAGGCCAGTAGATAAAAATGATTGAACTGTTAACATGACATGAGTGACATAATAATGTGACATGCAAAAAGCAAGACGCATTTAAAATAAATTTTAAAACATATTGGAGTTCCAAAAAAATATAACAGGTGGTGAGAAAATCTTGCCTCAGCTGGGACTCGAACCTCTAACTTACCGTGTAGATGCTCTGGTAACTGAGCTGTTTGCATTGATTATTCACCATTTACCTATACCCGGTAACATGCACCTCCGCCAGACTGAATTTCTTATTATACAAGAGAATTAGACTGGCTGTCGTCTCAGTGGTTATAGTTTAATTTCATCAGAATCAAAATAATATCTTAACCCTTTTGCTGCCACAGTCGAAAACATTTATCTATGATCAGTGTAGGCCCAGATCAACATGCACACTTTGTGCAGGCTGATCAGGGTTTACACTGTTCGCCACTCAGTAAGAATGTTTTCCATATGCAATATATTACCGAAAGGTTTGCATTTAAATGGTAGCAGACGACATTTGAAATTTGGCGGCGAAAGGGTTAAACCCTAAAAATGTTTATCAGTCTTTTTCTGAATAGCTCTGAACCACTGATGTTTGAAGACGATAATGCAAAGGAGACTTAATCAGTGGCATAGCTGCCTATAGGCACTGTAGGTACTTGCCTACACATTGTCCCCAGAAATAAAAATAAATAAAAATGCAATAAAATGCAATAAAAACTGAGGTGGGTAGAGGGTGTAGAGGTATGGTCAGGTCATCAATTTTTACTCATGGTCTTTTCAGAAAATAAAGGTCGAACTGATTTCGCTCGCGGTCTTTCGGAACCAAACCCACCATGATTGTGCAAAATTTCGAAAGATTTTCAAAAAGCAAGTATTTATATTAATATTTTATTTTGTTCTGTTCCGATGTTTTTGTTGCGAAATCGCAGATAAAAAAAAAGCTTGAAATCACGGGTTAAAAACATATTGTTTGCTGCTAAAAATACCGTCAGAATGCAGGATTTGGCTTCCTTCTAAAAACAAAATCAAGGGGGAGCATGCCCCCGGACCCCACTAGACCTTGTGCCTACACACTAATTTAGGCACAGCTACACCCCTGTTAATGCAGACTATTTTATTTGATGATAGCTTGAGTTGTCTCAAATAGTACAAACATTAATAAACATAAGGACATAGCCAGTCTACGAGAGGTGTTCAACTTACAACACTTCCATTGTGTAACTGAATCAACTATATTGAAATTCTCCCAGAATAATTCCTTCGATATGAAACATAATGACATGAACTATCATGTGCTTCCTAATGTTGCTGCACCCGTATTTTTGAAAAAGGGTAGAGAATGATGTTTTGAAGCAAAAATCTTCAATTATAAAAATAAATGCAATACAAATTTTAACACAAATGCTTTTAAAATGTCGTTTAAGGTTATAGTATTCTGATATGTCCATGTCTGAACGTAAAAAAGTGTAATATGCATTTTTTTGTTGAAATGTTTCGATTTTCAAGATTTCAGCAAACTTAACATGAAATTCAACTATGAAAATGATTAAATTTACGAAAAATTGTAGTTCGAAACATCAACTTCAGGCATTTTTGTGATTTCCTATAAAAAAACAAGTTTCATAAGTTTCTTATAAGAAAAAATATATAACTTCAAATTTAGGAGCAAAACACACACATTTGCAAATAATGATAAAAATAATATAATTTTTTACCAAAGATATCTGTATAAGGTATATGATATACATCAACAATAACTGTTCTTTTTTTTTGTATCACAAAATATGATTAAAATAGATATTTTGGTTAATTTATAAATCATTAACATACGTGCAAACTGTCATATTATCTGTCAATTTCTTAATATTGCAGTAAAAAGTCGAGCTTAATTCAACATCTATATTTTTTGTCTTAAAATAAAACATATGATCATATTTAAATTATAAACACAGGTTTAAACAATTATGATATGCATTTAGTGGTATTATTTGGTTTAAGATAAAACTCCACGGCAACAGAAACATATAGGTTTAAAACTGGAAAATAGTATACACCTAATTTAAATTGTAATTTAAAACGAACCGCGTGAAATCATTTTTAAATGCATACGTTCTAAATGATAGTTTCACATAATTAAATCACGCATTTTTTATGATAATCACTTCCTCTGAAAAATAACATCTTAATCAAAAGTGTAACTTTATAAGTTGAACACCTCTCATACAAGAGAATCACAGCTGATGTTTCTCAGGACGAGCTCTCAAATATAACAGGGGGTGAACAATTTTTGCCTAAAACAGCACTAAAACCCTGGGTCTCTAGCTTACCGTGCTAGCTCTCTGCCAACTAAGCTATTGAGGACACATGGTTGCAAACAATTAATTGCCTTTACTTCTACACACTTACAGGAAGAATTCCCAAACCATAAACGATCTACTCTGGGTCTCTCACAAATTAATGTACCACGATGAAATTAAGGACCTCTAGAAAGGAGAAAAAGAGTAAAGAGCAAAAGAAAAAATAACCAAAATATGTTACTTCCCCGGGACGACAAAGTTTAAAAATTTACTTAGTAGCCCCTGGACATCCTTAACACCTTCTAACAGTAACCATTTTGGATCAAACCTGCGACTAAGAAAGAATGACTTGACGGGCAACCGACATTAATCAAACATGAGAACAGTATATCAAAGTTTGTCAAATTTCTTGAACAAAGAAGATCATTTGTAGGACAGCCCGGAGAAAGATTGTCATCTGTTTTGATCAACGTTCTGGAAGTAAACGGACAATGAATGGAGTCCTAAATAGTTTATGCTTAACCGGCCCGGGAGATGTCATTTTTCACCGTTTTAACAACTTCTGATGACTTTTACACTAATAAGTTGATGGACGTAGTCATTTAAAAGTGTTAGGGATATGTCTCAAGATCAAAGGGGAAGTGCCGTCTGCAATAATATAACAATAGTCCGGATATTTAATGCTTGATGATGCTTCTGGCTTATTCTCTAATATTGTTTGATTTTTTTTTAAATTTTTATGTGTGATTTAATACTGAGAAGGGGATCCCTTGGAAGCAACAAACACAAACAAGAGAGAAAAGTAGCCGCGGTCTTATAGTCTGTTCATGAGAGATAATATAAGGTACAACACCTCTCACACCTACTGTCACCGGCTTAAGCGGTGTTCTAAACAAATTCCTTAACAAAAGGCTTAAAAGTACCAACTCTGTTTAAAGAGATGCAAGATTTGTTTCACTGCTGTTGAACTAGGCATATTTTTGAGAAAATAATAATAATAAGATACATGCACAGGCTGTCATTACATAGTAGAGAAAGAGAGAAGTGTTATGTTATATGTATAAAGTTAAAGTCAAGGTCACAATATAATATTACAGACTCATTGTTCTGTTTTTTGTTTATACCTTTTTTACTCTGGTGTAAATTTCACTCAGTGGTTAGAATTGAATTGAATGGAATGTTGTTTAACGGCTCATCAACACAGTACAGGTTATTTAGAGCCGCCCCAGAGAGAGGGGAAGGATACATAGGAATCCGGGAACCTGCCCTACTCTTATTATCGAATAGATTCCTATGGTTCTTTAACGTGCTCGGAGGATAGCCCTCAGTGGTTAGAGTCTCGTTATTCTTTGTTTCTGCATTAAAACCTATCTTAGTACAAATATACAATACCTCAGCATATTAAAGGTGGGCATATAGTCCATCAAGCTTTGCTATTGAGGAGTTCTAAAAAACTTGGAAAATGTGAAAGAATTATCAAAATCGGATGATGAAAAAGAAGATAATTTGACCATTTAAAGGTTGTTATAAAATGAATATGGAAGCTGTCATTTTGAGAACTATGATGTCATAGTTCTAAAATTACTATAATTATGTGGTATAGTCATAAATATCACTTAAAGCAAAGAAAATAACTGTATCCGATTTTGGTAATTCTTTCACCATTTTTCAGAACTCTCAGTAATAAACTTGTCTGACTTTATGATCACATTTCCTTTAAAACAGATCAAAGTACAGTAAGATGCCATTGTAGGAACAGATTACAACTGTCACTTCCCTTGCAGACGGCGTGAACAACTTTTTCACCAAATGATAATTATTGTCTGCTGCAAAACTTGAAATTAATTAAAATAATTACAACTTACAAGATGCAGATATCTACAGGACATAGTTTTGAGCAAGTACTAGACGCATCAATGCAAAGCGCAGGAACTGAGCAGGGTATATTGAAAGTATTATTGACCGGGTATTAGAGTATAATTCAAGGGGTGACTGTAAAAATACTGTAATTATACACTAAATAATGAATGAGATACATTACTTTCACGTTGACACCTCATATTGTATTTCATCATTATTGTACTTTCGAGTGATCGAACATCGACAATACAACCCGTCACTCCGAGATGTACCTACAAATTTGCGTGTCACGGGAAAAGCGACCATGAAATTACTTTGTTTGGTCTCGGGTAAAATGCAGTTAAAACAGTCGAAGGTATTATCAGAGTACACAAAACACATAATCCTGACTCCACCGATCGGGAGAAAAGAAAGAAAACAAGACAAGAGTTAGACTTGAACCTAATTATAGTAGTTTAAATAATTAAAATACTAATGGCCATAATGATGAAGTTCTGATGAAGTTCTGTCTACTGACAAACCTGCATTGAAATTTAATAGCTTACACTTGTAAAATAAAGATATGTTTTTTTTTTATTCTGACAGCTATTAACTATTAAAACATCATATTTTGGTCTGTTTGACAGATAAAAACAAAAAATGTCACCAGTAAGTGACGAATGCCCCCCAAAAGGTTTTCTAAAGTAATTCCTACATTGTTAAAATGCTAAGGGTTACAGCTAGCATACAGGTAAAACACAATTGTAAATGGCAGTTAGAATGAAAATTATGTGCATTTTGCATTTTCTGATCCTGCTAAACATTTTTGAGTAGCTTGATGAATTTCTCTTATTTAGTTTTTGAGTTTGAATAACATGCCTGAACAATTCATGAGATTCCCTTTAGTACTTTCAAAGATATGGATGAGACACACATTTGACTAATTTGACCTTTGACCTCCAACTGTGACCTTGATCTTTGAGGTATGGACCTGAATTTTGTGTATGACACAATTTTTCACACTGATTAACATTTGCGTGACCTTTCGAAAAATTCCCTAGTTGTGACTGGGACACAAACTGACTCATCTGACATTTGACCTCCAAAGTGTGACATCGACCTTTAAGGTTGACTCATCTGATATTTGACCTCCAAGTGTGACATCGACCTTTAAGGTTGACTCATCTGACATTTGACCTCATAGTGTGACATTGACCTTTAAGGTTGACTCATCTGACATTTGACCTCCAAGTGTGACATCGATCTTTAAGGTTGACTCATCTGACATTTGACATCCAAGTGTGACATCGACCTTTAAGGTGGACTCATCTGACATTTGACATCCAAGTGTGAGACCTTTAAGGTGGACTAGTCTGACATTTGACCTCCAAGTGTGACATCGACCTTAAGGTTGACTCATCTGACATTTGACCTCCAAGTGTGACATCGACCTTTAAGGTGGACTCATCTGACATTTGACCTCCAAGTGTGACCTTGACCTTTAAGGTATGGATTTGTTTTTGTTTTTGCACACAACACACCTTCTCACTGAGATTAAGATTTGCATGAACTTCATGAAATTTTCTTCACTGCTTCCGAAGTTATTTCTGAGACATGATTGTTTCGGACGAACGAATTGATGGATGAACGGACGGACAGTGTGAACACGATATGCCACTCTTTTCCAGGGCATGAAAAGTGTGAGTGCATCAAAGTAACTTGCCAGGTATCATTATCACATCTCTTTATAATCAACGGTATATCACCTGAATAGTATGCGCGTGACCTTTAAATGTGCGCTGAATGATCGACCTTGCACATTGATGACTTAACCTGATAACCGTAATTAGAGTGGGAAGATTCGTTTTCTTGCACTATTTTCACATTTATTAGAACATCACTTACTGTCATTTATTTGTTTAGAATTCAACCCAAAAACTGTAATACAATACCGATAACGATGTGCTATTTCTTAAATATAAAAACTTTCTGCACAACTTTTGGGACACTATTTGCAAACCTCCTTAATTTAAAACAAAACAACATTGTGTTTAGTAATTTTGATATAAAATGCATGTATAACTATTGTTTTAATTAGCTACTTAATTGAATGCTTTACTCTAATTAGCTATTCAGGTGACTGACTTCATGTTTTCACATAAATCACTCAAAACATTAAGTGCAAATATATAAATTGTAACAAAAATATCCATATGAGACATACAGGTTATGTAATAATTCTACAGAATTCGTGTAGTTATGCGGCCATGTCATATCTGGCCATGTTAAAATACGATCATGATCTTTCGTTGTACAATTACTTTTATTTTTACATGGTGTGCAACACATTTTAGGTGTGAGCGTACCAATTATATATCCTTTTTCATGAAGGTTAGACAATTGTTAGGATATACAGATGGAGGAAGTTGTTTCTGGGTCGAAATTAGAGAGATGATTTTTTTTATGCTTTTATTAATTTGAAAAGCAATGTTATCGTAAAAATGCTATAAAGAAACACACAGCAATCTGGCTTTATTTTCCGGGGCGTCCGTGGCTGAGTGGTGAGAGTCTCTGATTTGAAATCGCTTGCCCCTCACCGCTGTAGGTTTCCTCACCGCTGTAGGTTTGATCCCTCAGGGACCTAGGAACATCAGTGGTTCTACCCAGGTGCCCGCCTGTGCATGAAAATTGCCCGAAAGGGGCACCTTGGTCTTCCTCCAAAAATGGAAGCTGGAAAGTTGCCATATGACTTTAGCTGTTGGTGCTACTATAAAATCCAATTCTATTCAACTCAATTGCTTTATTTTCATCAAAAAATATTTTGAAAGCAACCATTTTGCCATGTTACTTTAGTGATAATGAACCATATAGAGGGTTTATAATTAATTTATTTTCAAAATAACAGACATCTGGAATTTGAATATTATTATTGAAATATTACATGTTTAACACAATGTTTGCAGTCAATCCTCTATACAAATGGCAGAGGGACAGACGGACATGACACAAGGATAGATGGCATGACACAGTGACAGACGGACATGACACAGGGACACATACATGACACAGGGACAGATGGACATGACGCAGGGACAGACAGACATGACACATGGAAAGACTGATATGACACAGACTGACATGACACAGGGAAAGATGGACATGACACAGGGACAGACGGACATGACACACGGACAGACGGACATGACACAGGGATATACGGCGATGACACAGGGACAGATGGACATGACACAGGGAAAGATGGACATGACACAGGGACATACGAACATGACACAGGGACAGATGGACATGACACTGGGAAAGATGGACATGACACAGAGACAGATGGACATGACACAGGGAAAGATGGACATGACACAGGGACATATGGACATGACACAGGGACATATAGACAGGAAAGATGGACATGACACAGGGACATATGGACATGACACAGAGACATATGGACATGACACAGAGACAGAAGGACATGGCAAATTGACAGATGGACATGACACAGGGACAGATGGACATGACACAGGGACATACATACATGACACAGGGACAGACTGACATGACACAGACATACATGACCCAGGGACCGATGGACATGACACAGGGACAGACATACATGACACAGGGACCGATGGACATGACACAGGGACAGACATATATGACACAGGGATCGATGGACATGACACAGGGACAGACATACACGACACAGGGACCGATGGACATGACACAGGGACAGACGGACATGACACATGGACAGACATACATGACACAGGGACAGATGGACATGACACAGGGACAGATGGACATGACACAGGGACAGACTGACATGACAAAGGGACCGATGGACATGACACAGGAACCAATGGACATGACACAGGGACAGACAGACATGACACAAGGACAGACGGACATGACACAGGGACAGACAGATATGACACAGGGACCGATGGACATGACACAGGACATATGGACATGACACAGAGACAAACATGGCACATGGACAGACAGGCATGACACATGGACAGACAGACATAACACAAGGACATACCTACATGACACAGGGACATACTGACACGACACAGGGACAGATTGACATGACACAGACTGACATGACACATGTACATGACACAGGGACAGACTGACATGACACAGGGACCGATGGACATGACACAGGAACCGATGGACATGACCCGGACAGACATACATGACACAAGGACAGACGGACATGACACAGGGACCGATGGACATGACACAGGGCCATATGGACATGACACAGAGACAGACATGGCACATGGACAGACATACATGACACATGGACAGACAGACATAACACAGGGACATACCTACATGACACAGGGACATACTGACATGACACAGGGACAGATTGGCATGACACAGACTGACATGACACATGGACAGATGGACATGACACAGGGACTGATGGACATGACACAGGGACTGATGGACATGACACAGGGACAAACAGACATGACACAGGGACAGACAGACATGACACTGGGACAGACAGATATGACACAAGGACTGATGGACATGACACAGGGACAGACTGACATGACATAGGAATGGACAGACGTGACCCAGGGACAGATGCTCATGACACATGGACAGACAAATATGACAGGAGGAATGGGCAGACATTACACAGGGACACACGGACATGACACAGGGACAGACGGACATGACACAGCAGCAGATGGTCATGACACATGGACAGACTGACATGACACAGCAACAGATGGTCATGACACATGGACAGACAAATATGGCAAGAGGAATGGACAGACATGACACAGGGACAGACAAAATGAATGAATGGTGTTTTACGGCAAGTCGACACATAAATAGGTCATATTGTCTGCAAAAACTGATGAAAGATGAAGAAATGAAGTAGTCAATAAAAATTAATGTAAATATATAAAGATAAAACTATTTACAAATAAGGGATGGTATGGTAATAATATAAACTATGTATAAATGTAAAGACAGAGATGACGGCGGGAATGGGCAGACATGACACAGGGACAGAAATGACACATGGACAGACAGACATGACACAGAGACAGACATATTTGACACAGGGACAGACTGACATGCCACAGGGACAGACTGACATGACACATGGACAGACAGACATGACACATGGACAGACAGTCATGACACACGGACAGACAGATATGGCACATGTACAGACAGTCATGACACAGTGACAGACATGACACATTGACAGACAGTCATGACAGGAATTGGCAGACAGTCATGACATGGACAGAAATGACACAGGGACAGACATACATGACACATGCACAGACAGTCATGACAGGAATGGACAGACATGACACATGGACAGACAAAAATGACAAAGGAATGGACAGACATAACATAAGGACAGACAGACATGATACAGGGACAGACAGACATGACACAGGGTCAGACAGACATGACACAGGGACAGACAGACATGACACAATGACAGACAGACATGACACAAGGACAGACATACATGACACAAGGACAGACAGACATGACACATGGACAGACAGACATGACACAAGGACAGACAGACATGACACATGGACAGATATGGACAGACAAAAATGACAAAGGAATGGACAGACATAACATAAGGACAGACAGACAAGATACAGGGACAGACAGACATGATACAGGGACAGACAGACATGACACAAGGACAGACAGACATGACACATGGACAGACATACATGACACAGGGACAGACATACATGACACAAGGACAGACAGACATGACACATGGACAGACAGACATGACACAAGGACAGACAAAAATGACAAAGGAATGGACAGTCATAACATAAGGACAGACAGACATGACACATGGACAGACAGACATGACATAAGGACAGACATGGACAGACAAAAATGACAAAGGAATGGACAGACATAACATAAGGACAGACAGACATGACACAGGGACAGACAGACATGACACATGGACAGACAGACATGACACAGGGACAGACAGACATGACACATGACACCACAAGGACAGACAGACATGACACATGGACAGACAGACATGACATAAGGACAGACAGACGTGACACAGGGACAGACATACATGATACAGGGACAGACAGACATGACACATGGACAGACAGACATGACACAGGGACAGACAGACATGACATAAGGACAGACAGACATAGGGACAGACAGACATGACACATGGACAGACAGACATGGCACATGGACAGACAGACATGGTACAGGGACAGGCAGACATGACACATGGACAGACAGACATGGCACAGGGACAGACAGAGATGACACATGGACATACATACATGACACATGGACAGACAGACATGACACATGGACAGACAGCCATACACACATGACACAGGGACAGACAGACATGACACATGGTCAGACATACATGACACAAGGACAGACATACATGACACATGGACAGACAGACATGACACATGGACAGACAGAGATGACACAAGGACAGACAGACATGACACATGGACAGACAGGCATGACCCATGGGCAGACAGAGATGATACATGGACAGACAGAGATGACACATGGACAGACAGAGATGACAGGAATGGGCAGACAAGACATGACACAGGGACAGACAGACATGACACATGGACAGACAGACATGGCACAGGGACAGACAGACATGGCACAGGGACAGACAGACATAACATAAGGACAGACAGACATGACACAGGGACAGACAGACATGACACAGGGACAGACAGAGATGACAGGAATGGGCTTGTCTGACAAAGGGACAGACAGACATGAGGAATGGACAAAAGTGACACTGAACGTATTCGAAAAAGAGGCCAAAAACCTGATAAAAATAGGTGCTTATCTGGTCAGTAGTTTTCATCAGGTTTCAAGGATTTTGAAAGGCAAAAAACTCTGAATCATTTAAGCCTATACAGATGAGCCGATATCGAAATCACATGATCTTATTTTCAAATTCTAACTGCCCACACCACTAGATGTGAGTTGCCCTTTTCAAACCAGCGCCCCATGACATCTTACTGACTTGTACAAAAATCCCATCTTCTATTCACAACGTATAGATTTGCATCGCTTGATAAACATCAATGTTTTTAAACCCTAAACTAATTTTTGGCCAAACTTTTTGAAACACAAAGACATCCTACGATGCTCGCATGATACTATATCCAAACTCTTTTCTTCATTTCACGGTGAAAGCCATCTTTGTTTACCCAGTTGAATAACAGTACTTGGCGAAAAAAACACAAAAGACTTGAACGTGTATTAAAATTCAGAATTGAATTGCGTACGTTTGGATTATACTGCTTACAGCCACAATGGTGGTGTAAATAACCTAGTAACGATTTAAAAAGATTTTAAATCTCTAATTTCTATATTACACAAGTCGTTAAAAGTCTATTCAGAAGGTGAAAGAGAGGGTCTTAAAGGAATCACGTTTCATGAAAATTGATTGTTACACACTGTAGTTATGGTATGGACGACCCCCTGTTTTTGTTGAGTTTCAATAGCAATGTGTAATTTTACTTTAAAAAACTAAAGTCGTGTTGTTTTTTTTAAACAAAAACAGCGCTTCTTGATGGATGATATGAGACATGATAATTAACCAATTTTGTCTCGCCTTTTATTAAAAAATGGTATCGTCATTTCATATTAAAGCAATTGTGGTGAAAATAAGTTAATCATCTCGAAACCGTTAAAAAAGACTGATATTAACGGAAATGAGGCTAAAGTTTGAGGTAAGATTGATTAATTTCGTAATCTGTTAATATTTTTGAGAAAAATAACCTAAATTTGTTGAAAACACTCGAGCGTTTCGAAAGGAGTATTATTTGAACTTTTGTCCTTTTTAATCCTTTCAGTGGATTATTGTTCAAGTGGTATTATGGAGATTCGAAAAGAGCAACCAGCTGGGCGAAACTAGATTGTTAAACATCTGATTACCCCATTATCAAGTGGCATTTGTTGTTATTATGGTACATTGAACACCAATATTTTTCATTATTATTTTTTATTTTCAAGGAAGTACCTACAAGGTTTTTGGCCATTGGTTTTGTGATTTTAGAAAGAAGCGACAATTCTTCAGAGGTAACTATATTGGTTGCGTGACTGCGTTCAAATTAAACAACAAAAGTAGTATATTGTGTTTTTACTTGTGGATCATCGTTTCAAGATTTTCCGATATTTGGTAATCCCACCCGATGACCATCTTAAAGGTGGGCTGAACAAAGAAGGAGAATTTTATTTATGTATCTAAGTTACCTTACCTTGTTTTCACCAAAACTAAATCGTAAGTATTAGAACAAACATCCTTAGGGTGGTGTTTTTAAAAAAGTGAATCAAAGTTTATTTAGAACTTTAATATTGGGGGCATAAGAGGCTAAGAAAACAAGCAGACGCAATTTAAGGTAAATCCTGTTTACCTGAAGACCTGTGGCGGCTGAGAACTTGAACTGTGGAGTGGTTATAAAATACTGGTAATCTTATGCATTATAATCCATGACAATGTTGAACTGAAATCAGTCAACTGTTCATTTTCTGTGGCTCACCTTAGTAACAGTCAATTCTTCTTCTTCATCTGTTTCTTCTTCTTGCTTGACAAGGAAACGATTCCTGATGAAATGTAGTATTTTAAGTCATATAACGTGTAGAACATGTATTCTTTGTTAATAATAAAATCTTAAAATGTATCCATGAGAAAAAAATGCCGCCACTGAAAGCACTCGACGAAAAAAAAATTCCGAAGAAAAAAGGACTGTAACTCCAGTATAATACAAGGTCATTTTAACGCTGCATGGAAATCATATCTTGACATCATAGGTATAATACAAGGTCATTTTAACGCTGCATGGAAATGCATATCTTGACATCATAGGTAAGTTTCGAAACAATCGGTTGAAAACTTTGGGAGGAGACAGCCACAAACTATTTGAACATAAAATTTGAAAAATAAAAAAGTAAGCGCCCGGTAAAGTTTCTAAACAATGGGTTGGAAACTGTGGGAGGAAATAAACACAAAATAATTTCGAGACGGACAGACGGGACAGACAAGGCTAACGCTATATACTCCCTCACCATTGAGTAGTTGGTGCATAAAGTATTACAATGTTAATTAAATAGGTGAAACTCATTGTGTGTGTGTGGTAGTGGGAGAGTGGGGGTTAGGGGACACAATCATTGGTCACAGACTACTAAGCTAATGTGTTACTTTTCTTCTGACGGACAAAGCAATCCACAGGTGACACAAAATGCAAATAATTTGGTTTTATTTTGGGTAGGAGGAGCTTACAATCTTTTGTACTATTTTTTCCAATACAAAAACAAACCAGTAAGGTTTCATTGAGTTAGCCCAACAGATAAAAGCTTACAAAGATAATCTTTTCCCCCACTTTTCAACATTTTAATTCTGAAATTAGTCAGCTTAATTCAGCGGCCAGTGTGTTTTCTCACTTATGGACAATAGCATTATGTCCATCTAAAGGGAGTATTCAGTGAATGGAAGCACATTTTTGTGGTTGGTTTATGTTGGGACGAACAATGACTGGTCCCACCCTTAACATAAAGATACGCAGTTTAGCATAAAAAGTACATTTCTCATCAAACAACTAGGATTAAACATGAAAGACTCAAGTGCATTAATATGACAACAGTACAAAATGCAAAATGATTTATCATTACAATTTCGAACATTTTCAACAAGATTTTATCTATCAATTTAATGTATTTTTTTTAGAAAGTTGTACAGCATTGTTATATATGTATGCTTCAGTTCGTTCAGATCTAAGTTAATTGTAGTTAAATAAAATAAGTAATTAATCTTGATTAATTAGCAAATACGCAATCATGTGACGTGACTTAACCAAATAAAATGTATCACATGTTAAAAACGCAATTAAATACTGTCTTTGTGTTAATATGTAAATGATAACTAATTAAACATTGTGTAATGACTCAACACCACATTCAAGTTTATTTAGAGCCATCCCAAGGGAGAGGGGAAGGATAAATAGGAGTCAGAGAAACTGTCCTACTATTTCTAACAAACAGATTCCTATGGCTCACAATCTCGAGAGAACAGAACGACTAAACTCAGTGGTGCCAGCGAGGCTTGAACCCTGGTCCTCTGGATTTCACCGTGCTACCCCCCACTGAGCCATGCCAGCCCACTATATAAATGATAAACTATCCAATTTCTAGTTTTGTTTACCAATTAGTCAGAAGGTCATTTTTCTGACCGACCTTACAACAACTAGACAGCTTTGTAGTGGTCAATCGAGATTTCTAATCGATCGAGTATGAGTCCATTTAAAGATAGGTATCATATTTATCTATGAGATGTCGCGTCCCCACATGGCACCATTGTCCCTGTGATACTGACTGACTATCTCCTACACTGGAGGCAAACAATTGTCGCGGAAAGCGGAACAATCCTCGCACGGTGATATGACAATTTTCTGCAAATAGCCGGCTATTTTCTCATTTGTAAGTAATAAATTAACTAGTATGTGGTACAGAATAGAATGAGAAATGTGTGAAAAAGACTGACATTAAATATTTTGACATTAAAATTCGATATTTTATTACTATTTAAGGATCAACTGTGCCGACTGTTCATTATTTCACATTTCACATTTCTCAGTTATTCTTATATTTTTTACCTTGACAATACTAAAACATAATTATACTTTATTTATTTTTTTATTGTTCATATAGTAAATTGTCTGGGCGATTTAATTGTAAGTGTCAATGCTAGACATTTTTATTATTAAGAAAAGAAGAAAAGAAGAAAAGATATCAGCAGAATCGAATGTCTGCTTGGACACACAAAACAAGAGGCCTAGGGGCCTCAAGGCGATTACTCAAGTGTAAGGGTCCTGGGGGCCTCAAGGCCATCACTCGAGTGTAAGGGTTTAAATGGAAAAATGTTTTATGCAGTTAACACAACATATGTGTAGAATGAATTTACTACAGTCCTGACTCGATAATTTGTGTTGTTTCAGGTCCAATCTTATACAATACCGGTAATATAAACAATGACAGGTTAAACGGGTGTCTGACTATATTTGACCCCACAGTCACCATTTGAACGAATGTGGTGGAGGACCATATATAGTGTATTCTACATGCACCATATGAGAGCCTTATACCTTGTGGTTTCAGAGAAGAAGAATTTTTAATCCCATATAAGTCAATTGTAAAACATGCGAGTCCTGGGGAGGACCATATTTGACCTCGGGGTCACCATTTGAACAAACTTGGGAGAGGACCGTAAGACCATTCGACATGCAAAATATTAGACCTTTAGCTCTTGCAGTTTAGGAGAAAACAGATTTTTTAAAAAGAATTTTCTATATAACTATATATAAAGCCAGATTTGGCCCCAGGGTCACCGTTTGAACAAACTTGTTTTATGAGTTGTGATTTCAGAGAAGAAAATTGTTTAAGTTTTTCCGTATACAAGTCTATGTAAAACATGTGACCACAGGGGCAGTGCCAAATTTGACCCCGGGGTCTAAATTTCAACAAACTTGGTAGAAAACCCATTAAAAACCATTAGCTTATGCTGCATGCAAACTATTAGACATCTAGCTCTTGTTGTTTGAGAGAAGATCTTTTAAAGGTTTTCCTAAATAACTATATATGTAAAACTGTGACTTCCTGGGTGGGGTCAGATTTGACCCAAGTCACTATACTTACTATACTTTAATTACACAAACTTGGTAGATGCCTATAAATGCATGATTCATGCACACCATATGAGAGCTCTGTGCCTTGGATGAGAGCTCTATGCCTTGTTACTTCAGAGAAAAATATGTTTTAAGATTTTCCCTATATTGCTCAGAATTAAACTTTTCCTCATAATATGATACGATTGAATACAGAAAACTGCTATGCAACAGCCCAAAATGAAGTTATTTAATTGAGTCCTTATTTGAATACAACAAACAAAATTCATATAATTGCACCATTTGACAAAAGGGCCCAAAACTTCAAAGAAAAACCTGTGTCGAAAATGCATAAAATGCCTTTAAACGTCTTCTTTACGGAACAAAGAGTAACAATGCATTTCTTCTGCCTATACATGAAGATGTTGCATCAAATTGCACAATGATACCCATTAATGGCTCAAATTATCCAACAACACATATATTTATATACCGCTGCAGCTATCAATTTCCATCAAGACTCATAAAAATGCACCTTATGATTGGGGGACCGTGAAAGTCAGACGTCTCATAACCTGTGTATGAATGACTTGCAAATATGGATTCAGTCAGCTTGAAGGAGGCCATGAGTATTTCCATGATACCACACATGTCCAACAAGTCGTGGCAGTAAATTTTAATGGGTAACGAACATGCGATGAGGTAAAAATGAATTATCAGCATGTATTGAGAGAGGAATGCAGATAATAATGAGGGTGTCGAGATGCACCCGGGTGATAATTCCGAATGCATTGTCCCACGAACGAGACAATTACGGGGCGGAGTGACGTGAATGATTATTATAGTGATCAATGTTTGGTGGTTGTTTGTTTTTATGGTGTTTTACGTCATTTTCAACACATGTAAGGTTATAACTGAATTGAATTGAATGTTGTTTAATGGCTCATCAACATAGTATAGGTTATTTAGAGCCGCCCCAGAGAGAGAGGGGAAGGATAAATAGGAATCCGGGAACCGTGCCCTACTCTTATTATCAAATAGATTCCTATGGTTCTTTAACGTGCTCGGAGGATAGACCGATACACAGGACTGATCAGTTTATGTCCCAATTCGACGGACTAGGCTAAGGGAAAATGTCTTGCCCAAGAACACACCGATGTAAGGTTATATATGACGGTAATTTTTTTTGTGGTGGAGGCAGACCACCCACTTTTCCTGGGTAGAACCAGTACTGTACACCTCCTGCCATCCGTAAGACTCGACACTTCCTCACCTACTAGTCGAGCTCCCAGTGGGATTCAAACCCGCAGCAGTGAGAGGCGAAGGTTTACAATGCAACGTCGTTAACCATTCGGCCACGGAGACACGGTTGTGGATGAACGTCTTGTACAACATCATTTGGTATGAATATATTGGGACAAGCAACCTAAAATGAACTGAAGTGAATTGTTGTTTAACAGCTCATCAACACATTGTTGGTCGCCCCAGAGAAAAATAAATAAGCATCTGGTAACCCTGCCCTACGCTATCAAAAAGATTCATAAGGTTCTTTAACCCTTAACCCGCTACATTTATATAATGGGATGTTCTTTCTTTGAATTAAGACCATTCCATTAATGTGATAAAGGGGTGTTTTGGGGAAAATGACTTATCAGCCAGACATTGTAAACCCTGATCAGTCTGCGAGTAACTCTCTGATCTGGGTTTACAATGGGCCGCGGTAGACCGGTGGATAGCATGTTCAACTCGGAATATCCGGAGATCACGGGTTTGAGCCTCACTGACACCTCTGGGTTACTGTGTGAGTCCTTAGGGAGACATTTCCCTTAACCTCATACACCAGATGGGGACGTAAACTAAGCAGTCCCGTGTATTGGTAGCTATCCTTCGAGCATATTAACCCTTTACACACTAAGCAGGACTATAATAGCCTTTGCGTCCCTAGAAGAGATGAACATGCTATGCACTGGTCCACCGCGGCCCCTAGAGAGATGAACATGCTATCCACTGGTCTACCGTGGCCCCTAGTAGAGATGAACATGCTATGCACTGGTCCACCGTGGCCCCTAGTAGAGATGAACATGCTATCCACCGGTCCACCGCGGCCCCTAGTAGAGATGAACATGCTATCCACCGGGACCCTAGTAGAGATGAACATGCTATCCACCGGTCCACCGTGGCCCCTAGTAGAGATGAACATGCTATCCACCGGTCCACCGCGGCCCCTAGAAGAGATGAACATGCTATGCACTGGTCCACCTCGGCCCCTAGAAGAGATGAACATGCTATGCACTGGTCCACCGCGGCCCCCAGAAGAGATGACATGCTATGCACTGGTCCACCGCCGCCCCTAGAAGAGATGAACATGCTATGCACTGGTCCACCGCGGCCCCTAGTAGAGATGAACATGCTATGCACCGGTCCACCGTGGCCCCCAGAAGAGATGAACATGCTATGCACTGGTCCACCGCGGCCCCTAGAAAAGATGAAAATGTATTCAGAAGACACAGGTGGCACTGTGGTGTTTAGCACATCTGCTTACTAATCCACGGATCATGCATTCTATCCCAGCAGGAACCGAACTTGGATTAATTAGCAAAATACTTTATTTTGGACTGCCCCTGACCAGTCCTCCAGATGAGACTTAAAACCGAGGATGCCCCGTGCAATGCAGACAGGACAACTTAACACCTCTGAACCCCAATTGGAAGTGTTTACCATTTTCCAAGAGTGCGTCACATTGTATGGCAGAAAATACTGAAGGACTTCGAATCAAACTAGACAAGCGGCTCTTCTGGGTATATCAGTTTGTTTTTTAATTATACATTGTTCACTGTGGCACTGTCTAGGTTCCTACCAATGCCCGGTTTTGTAGGACATCTGCAGTATCCACCTATTATAAAGCAGATAAAAGTGACGAACTGAACTGAATTGACGTCTTACTGCTCATCAACATATCCTGTAGGATATTTCAAACCAGAAGTTAGGAGAAGCTGGAGCTCTTTTGGCAAAAGATGAATCACTTGATTTGTTTAAAAAATCATTGTCAAGTCTTCTGATTCTGAAATACTTTTTAGTTAAATTGAACAGTTTTTCTAAGGATACTTTTGCTATTATATTTAATGAAAAAATGAAGTAAGATATACCTCAGATATGAACCAACACTGTGTGGATGACACAATTGATACAAAATGACACCAAAAAAGGCAAGACAAAAATGACACTTATAAACTTGATAAAAATAAAGGACTACTAGCATACCTATAAGCACTAGATATAAATCTTAAAATCTCTCTAGCTTTCAGAAAAAATAATTGAAATCGCCATGAAATCCTATTATTTCCCATGAAGAGAATAGACGATTTGTCCAAAATTATCATAATATGGTTCCCATTTGCTTTTCCGGCTGGGAGGATCTGAATTGCTTTTCCATAATTTATCCATTTACAAAACATTTATCATCTAAGATACAGACATAAATCCAGATTTGTAAAGCCGATTTTTTTCAATAAAATATTTCCGTGGATGTTTAAAAGGTATCCATTTAAAAATATTTGTGTTGCTGTGGCTGAAACTCAAACTCAAGAGTTCTCGGAGGACTCGTTGGAGGTCTCGTTTATTGAAAAAAGTAAGTTGAAAAGGGGGCTTATTCTGCTCAACTGCATAACAGAATAATGGAGACACTCTCTACGAGTTCATGTTACGTCAGTGAATATATGTGTCAAGTTTCATTGAAATCCTTCAAAGGTTTCACAGATATGATGAAACATTAATGGATCATTTATTCAAGTAATGTAGTAGCTGGTGTACAAACAGAGCTAATTTTTCACTTGTAAGCAAAGCAAAACATGAGGGTGAGAGTCCAATACCAAGTGGAGAAATAGCGCTCAACACAAAGTGGAGAAATAAAGTCTAACCCTAAGTGGAGAAACAGAGTCTAACACCAATTGGGGAAATAGAGCCCAATACCAAGTGGAGAAACAGAGCCCAACACCAAGTAGAGAAATAGAGCCCAATACCAAGTGGAGAAACAGAGGCTAACAATAAGTGGAGAAATAGAGCCCAATACCAAGTAGAGAAACACAGCCTAACATTAAGTGGAGAAATAGAGCCTAACACCAAGTAGAGAAATAGAGCCCAATAACAGGTGGAGAAATAGAGCCTAATACTAAGTGGAGAAACAGACCCTTACACTAAGTGAAGAAACAGAGCCCAACACCAAGTGGAGAAATAGAGCCTAACACTAAGTGGAGAAACACAGCCTAATACTAAGTGGAGAAACAGACCCTTACACTAAGTGAAGAAATAGAGCCCAATACCAAGTGGAGAAATAGAGCCTAACACTAAGTGGAGAAACACAGCCCAACACCAAGTGGAGAAACACAGCCTAACACTAAGTGCAGAAACAGACCCTAACACTAAGTGGAGAAACAGAGCCCAACACCAAGTGGAGAAACAGAGACTAACAATAAGTGGAGAAACAGAGCCCAACACCAAGTGGAGAAATTGAACCCAAAACCAAGTGGAGAAATAGAGCATAACACAAAGTAGAAAAATAGAGCCCAACACTAAGTGGGGAAATAGAGCCCAACACTAAGTGGAAAAACAGAGCCCAACACCAAGTGGATAAATACAGCCCAATACCAGGTGGAGAAATAGAGCCCAACATCAAGTAGAAAAACAGAGCCCAACACAGAGTGGAGAAACAGAATCCAACACTAAGTGGAGAAATAGAGTCCATCACTAAGTGGAGAAACTGAGCTCAACACCAAGTGGAGAAACAGAGCCTTACACCAAGTGGAGAAACAGAGACCAACACAAGTGAATACATGAAGCCCAACATTAAGTGGAGAAACAGAGCTCAACACCAAGTGGAGAAACAGAGCCTTACACCAAGTGGAGAAACAGAGCCCAACACCAAGTGGAGAAACAAAACCCAACGCTAAGTGGAGAAACAGAGCTCAACACCAAGTGGAGAAACAGAGCCTTACACAAAGTGGAGAAACAGAGCCCAATACCAAGTGGAGACACAGAGCCCAACACCAAGTGAAGAAACAAAGCCCAACACTAAGTGGAGATACAGAGCCTTACACCAAGTGCAGAAACAAAGCCCAACAAAAAGTGGATAAACAGAGCCTTACACCAAGTGAAGAAACAAAGCCCAACACCAAGTGGAGAAACGGAGCCCAACACCAAGTGGAGAAACAAAGCCCAACACCAAATGGAGAAACAGAGCCTAACACCAAGTGAAGAAACAAGAGCCCAACACCAAGTGGAGAAACAGAGCCCAACACCAAATGGAGAAACAGAGACTAACACCAAGTGAAGAAACAAGAACCAACACCAAGTGAAGAAACAGAGCCTTACACCAAGTGAAGAAACAGAGCCCAACACCAAGTGGAGAAACGGAGCCAAACACCAAGTGAAGAAACAGAGTCTTACACCAAGTGAAGAAACAGAGCCCAACACCAAGTAGAGAAACAGAGACCAACACCAAGTGAAGAAACATAGCCTAACACCAAGTGGAGAAACAAAGCCCAACATCAAGTGGAGAAACAGAGACCAATACCAAGCGAATAAACAGAGCCTTACACCAAGTGAAGAAACAGAGCCCAACACCAATTGCAGAAACAAAGCCCAACACTAAGTGAAGAAACAGTCCCCTATGAAGTGGAGAAAAGGAGCCCTACACTAAGTGAAGAAACAGTCCAATACCAAGTGGAGAAATGGAGCCCAACACTAAGTGAAGAAACAGTACAATACCAAGAGGAGAAATAGAGCCCAACACTAAGTGGAGAAACAGTCCAATACCAAGTGGAGAAATGGAGCCCAACACTAAGTGGAGAAACAGAGACCAACACAAAGTGGAGAAACAAAGCCCAACACCAAGTGAAGAAACAAAGCCTAACACTAAGTGGAGAAACAGAGCCCAACACCAAGTGGAAAAAGAGCCTTACACCAAGTGGAGAAACAGAGCCCAACACCAAGTGAAGAAACAAAGTCCAACACTAAGTGGAGAAACAGAGCCCAACACCAAGTGGAGAAACAGAGCCAACACCAAGTGAAGAAACAGATCCCAACACATGGGGAAACAGAGCCTTACACCAAGTGAAGAAACAAAGCCCAACACTAAGTAGAGAAACAGAGCCAAACACCAAGTGGAGAAACAGAGCCCAACACCAAGTGGAGAAACAGAGCCCAACACCAAGTGAAGAAACAAAGCCTTACACCAAGTGGAGAAACAGAGCCCAACACCAAGTGAAGAAACAAAGCCCAACACTAAGTGGAGAAACAGAGCCAAACACCAAGTGGAGAAACAGAGCTTTACACCAAGTGGAGAAACAGAGCCCAACACCAAGTGAAGAAACAGAGCCCAACACTAAGTGGAGAAACAGAGCCTTACACCAAGTGAAGAAACAAAGCCCAACACTAAGTGGAGAAACAGAGCCAAACACCAAGTGGAGAAACAGAGCCTTACACCAAGTGGAGAAACAGAGCCCAACACCAAGTGAAGAAAAAGAGCCCAACACTAAGTGGAGAAACAGAGCCTTACACCAAGTGAATAAACAAAGCCCAACACTAAGTGGAGAAACAGAGCCAAACACCAAGTGGAGAAACAGAGCCCAACACCAAGTGGAGAAACAGAGTCTAACACCAAGTGGTGAAGAAACAAAGCCCAACACTAAGTGGAGAAACAGAGCCAAACACCAAGTGGAGAAACAGAGCCTTACACCAAGTGGAGAAACAGAGCCCAACACCAAGTGAAGAAAAAGAGCCCAACACTAAGTGGAGAAACAGAGCCTTACACCAAGTGAATAAACAAAGCCCAACACTAAGTGGAGAAACAGAGCCAAACACCAAGTGGAGAAACAGAGCCCAACACCAAGTGGAGAAACAGAGTCTAACACCAAGTGGTGAAGAAACAAAGCCCAACACTAAGTGGAGAAACAGAGCCAAACACCAATTGGAGAAACAGAGCCCAACACCAATGGAGAAACAGAGCCAAACACCAAGTGGATAAACAGAGCCTTACACCAAGTGGAGAAACAGTGCCAAACACCAAGTGGAGAAACAAATCCCAACACTAAGTGGAGAAACAGAGTCTTACACCAAGTGAAGAAAAAGAGCCCAACACCAAGTGGAGAAACAGAGCCCAACACCAAGCACAGAAACAAAGTCCAACACTAAGTGAAGAAACAGTACAATACCAAGTGGAGAAATGGAGCCCAACAATAAGTGGAGAAACAGTCCAATATCAAGTGGAGAACTGGAGCCCAACACTAAGTGGAGAAACAAAGCCCAACACTAAGTGGAGAAACAGTCCAATACCAAGTGGAAAAATGGAGCCCAACACTAAGTGAATAACAGTGCAATACCAAGTGGAGAAACAAAGCCCAACACTAAGTGGAGAAACAGAGCCCAACACCAAGTTTAGAAACAGAGCCTTACACCAAGTAGAGAAACAGAGCCCAACACCAAGTGGAGAAACAAAGCCCAACACTAAGTGGAGAAACAAAGTCCAACACCAAGTGGAGAAATGGAGCCCAACAATAAGTGGAGAAACATTCCAATACCAAGTGGAGAAATGGAGCCCAACACTAAGTAATGAAACAAGAACAATACCAAGAGGAGAAATGGAGCCCAACACTAAGTGGAGAAACAGTCCAATACCAAGTGGAGAAATGGAGCCCAACACTAAGTGAAGAAACAGAGGCCAACACAAAGTGGAGAAACAAAGCCCAACACTAAGTGGAGAAACAAAGCATAACACTAAGTGGAGTAACAGTCCAATACCAAGTGGAGAAATGGAGCCCAACACTAAGTGGAGAAACAGTCCAATACCAAGTGGAGAAATGGAGCCCAACACTAAGTGAAGAAACAGAGGCCAACACAAAGTGGAGAAACAAAGCCCAACACTAAGTGGAGAAACAAAGCATGACACTAAGTGGAGTAACAGTCCAATACCAAGTAGAGAAACAGAGCCCAACACCAAGTGGAGAAACAAAGCTCAACACTAAGTGGAGAAACAGAGCCAAACACCAAGTGGAGAAACAGAGCCTTACACCAAGTGGAGAAACAGAGTCCAACACCAAGTGAAGAAACAAAGCTCAACACCAAGTGGAGAAACAGAGCCCAACACCAAGAGAAGAAACAGCCTTAAACCAAGTGGAGAAACAGTGCCCAACACCAAGTAAAGAAACAAAGCCCAACACTAAGTGGAGAAACAGAGCCCAACACCAAGTGGAGAAACAGAGCCTTACACCAATTGGAGAAACAGAGCCCAACACCAAGTGAAGAAACAGAGCCCAACACTAAGTGGAGAAACCGAGCCTTCCACCAAGTGAAGAAACAAAGCCCAACACTAAGTGGAGAAACAGAGCCAAACACCAAGTGGAGAAACAGAGCCTTACACCAAGTGGAGAAACAGAGCCCAAGAAACAGAGCCCAACACTGAGTGGAGAAACAGAGCCTTACACCAAGTGAAGAAACAAAGCCCAACACTAAGTGGAGAAACAGAGCCTTACACCAAGTGAAGAAACAAAGCCCAACACTCAGTGGAGAAACAGAGCCATACACCAAGTGAAGAAACAAAGCCCAACACTAAGTGGAGAAACAGTCCAATACCAAGTGTAGAAACAAAGCCAAACACCAAGTGAAGAAACAAAGCCTAACACCAATTGGAGAAACAGAGCCCAACACCAAGTGGAGAATCAAAGCCCAACATTAAGTGAAGAAACAGTCCAATACCAAGTGGAAAAAATGAGCCCAACACTAAGTGAAGAAACTGTTCAAAACCAAGTGGAGAAACAAAGCCCAACACCAAGTGAAGAAACAAAGCCTTACACCAATTGGAGAAACAGATCCCAACACCAAGTGGAGAATCAAAGCCCAACATTAAGTGAAGAAACAGTCCAATACGAAGTGGAGAAATGGAGCCCAACACTAAGTGGAGAAACAGTCCAATACCAAGTGAAGAAATGGAGCCCAACATCAAGTGGAGAAACAGAGCCCAACACTAAGTGAAGAAACAAAGCCCAACACCAAGTGGAGAAACAGAGCACAACACTAAGTGAAGAAACAGCCCAATACCAAGAGAAGAAATGAAGCCCAAAACTAAGTGGAGAAACAGAGCCCAACACAAAGTAAAGAAACAGTCCAATACCAAGTTGAGAAATGGAGCCCAACACTAAGAGGAGAAACAGAGCCAAACACCAAGTGGAGAAAAAGAGCCAAACACCAAGTGGAGAAACAGAGCCTTACACCAAGTGGAGAAACATAGTCCAACACCAAGTGGAGAAACAGAGCCCAACATCAAGTGGAGAAACAGAGTCTAACACCAAGTGGAGAAACAGAGTCCAACATCAAGTGAAGAAACAGCCTTACACTAAGTGGAGAAACAGAGCCAAACACCAAGTGGAAAAACAGAGCCTTACACCAAGAGGAGAAGCAGAGCCAAACACCAAGTGAAGAAACAGAGCCCAACACTAAGTGGAGAAACAGAGCCTTACACCAAGTGAAGAAACAAAGCCCAACACTAAGTGGAGAAACAGAGCCTTACACCAAGTGAAGTAACAAAGCCCAACACTAAGTGGAGAAACAAAGCCCAACACCAAGTGGAGAAACAGAGCCCAACACCAAGTGGAGAAACAGTCTAACACCAGCTGGAGAAACAGAGCCCAACACTAAGTGAAGAAACAAAGCCAAACACCAAGTGGAGAAACAGAGCCAAACACCAATGGGGAATCAGAGCCAAACACCAAGTGGAGAAACAGAGCCCAACACCAAGTGGAGAAACAGAGTCTAACACCAAGTGGAGAAACAGAGCCCAACACCAAGTGAAGAAACAAAGCCCAACACTAAGTGGAGAAACAGTGCCCAACACCAAGTGGAGAAACAGTGCCCAACACCAAGTGGAGAAACAGAGCCCAACACCAAGTGGAGAAACAGAGTCTAACACCAAGTGGAGAAACAGAGCCCAACACCAAGTGAAGAAACAAAGCCCAACACTAAGTGGAGAAACAGTGCCCAACACCAAGTGGAGAAACAGTGCCCAACACCAAGTGGAGAAACAGAGCCCAACACCAAGTGGAGAAACAGAGTCTAACCCCAAGTGGAGAAACAGAGCCTTACACCAAGTGGAGAAACAGAGCCTTACACCAAGTGGATAAACAGTGCCCAACACCAAGTGGAGAAACAAATCCCAACAATAAGTGGAGAAACAGAGACTTACACCAAGTGAAGAAACAGAGCCCAACACCAAGTGGAGAAACAGAGCCCAACACCAAGTGCAGAAACAAAGTCCAACACTAAGTGGAGAAACAGTACAATACCAAGTGGAAAAAGGGAGCCCAACACTAAGTGAAGAAACAGTCCAATACCAAGTGGAGAAACAAAGCCCAACACCAAGTGAAGAAACAAAGCCTTACACCAATTGGAGAAACAGAGCCCAACACCAAGTGGAGAATCAAAGCCCAACATTAAGTGAAGAAACAGTCCAATACCAGGTGGAGAAATGGAGCCCATCACTAAGTGAAGAAACAGTCCAATATCAAGTGAAGAAATGAAGCCCAACACTAAGTGGAGGAACAGAGCCCAACTTAAAGTAAAGAAACAGTCCAATACCAAGTGGAGAAATGGAGCCCAACACTAAGTGGAGAAACAGAGCCCAACACCAAGTGAAGAAACAGAGCCCAACACTAAGTGGAGAAACCGAGCCTTCCACCAAGTGAAGAAACAAAGCCCAACACTAAGTGGAGAAACAGAGCCAAACACCAAGTGGAGAAACAGAGCCTTACACCAAGTGGAGAAACAGAGCCCAAGAAACAGAGCCCAACACTGAGTGGAGAAACAGAGCCTTACACCAAGTGAAGAAACAAAGCCCAACACTAAGTGGAGAAACAGAGCCTTACACCAAGTGAAGAAACAAAGCCCAACACTCAGTGGAGAAACAGAGCCATACACCAAGTGAAGAAACAAAGCCCAACACTAAGTGGAGAAACAGTCCAATACCAAGTGTAGAAACAAAGCCAAACACCAAGTGAAGAAACAAAGCCTAACACCAATTGGAGAAACAGAGCCCAACACCAAGTGGAGAATCAAAGCCCAACATTAAGTGAAGAAACAGTCCAATACCAAGTGGAAAAAATGAGCCCAACACTAAGTGAAGAAACTGTTCAAAACCAAGTGGAGAAACAAAGCCCAACACCAAGTGAAGAAACAAAGCCTTACACCAATTGGAGAAACAGATCCCAACACCAAGTGGAGAATCAAAGCCCAACATTAAGTGAAGAAACAGTCCAATACGAAGTGGAGAAATGGAGCCCAACACTAAGTGGAGAAACAGTCCAATACCAAGTGAAGAAATGGAGCCCAACATCAAGTGGAGAAACAGAGCCCAACACTAAGTGAAGAAACAAAGCCCAACACCAAGTGGAGAAACAGAGCACAACACTAAGTGAAGAAACAGCCCAATACCAAGAGAAGAAATGAAGCCCAAAACTAAGTGGAGAAACAGAGCCCAACACAAAGTAAAGAAACAGTCCAATACCAAGTTGAGAAATGGAGCCCAACACTAAGAGGAGAAACAGAGCCAAACACCAAGTGGAGAAAAAGAGCCAAACACCAAGTGGAGAAACAGAGCCTTACACCAAGTGGAGAAACATAGTCCAACACCAAGTGGAGAAACAGAGCCCAACATCAAGTGGAGAAACAGAGTCTAACACCAAGTGGAGAAACAGAGTCCAACATCAAGTGAAGAAACAGCCTTACACTAAGTGGAGAAACAGAGCCAAACACCAAGTGGAGAAACAGAGCCTTACACCAAGAGGAGAAGCAGAGCCAAACACCAAGTGAAGAAACAGAGCCCAACACTAAGTGGAGAAACAGAGCCTTACACCAAGTGAAGAAACAAAGCCCAACACTAAGTGGAGAAACAGAGCCTTACACCAAGTGAAGTAACAAAGCCCAACACCAAGTGGAGAAACAAAGCCCAACACCAAGTGGAGAAACAGAGCCCAACACCAAGTGGAGAAACAGTCTAACACCAGCTGGAGAAACAGAGCCCAACACTAAGTGAAGAAACAAAGCCAAACACCAAGTGGAGAAACAGAGCCAAACACCAATGGGGAATCAGAGCCAAACACCAAGTGGAGAAACAGAGCCCAACACCAAGTGGAGAAACAGAGTCTAACACCAAGTGGAGAAACAGAGCCCAACACCAAGTGAAGAAACAAAGCCCAACACTAAGTGGAGAAACAGTGCCCAACACCAAGTGGAGAAACAGTGCCCAACACCAAGTGGAGAAACAGAGCCCAACACCAAGTGGAGAAACAGAGTCTAACACCAAGTGGAGAAACAGAGCCCAACACCAAGTGAAGAAACAAAGCCCAACACTAAGTGGAGAAACAGTGCCCAACACCAAGTGGAGAAACAGTGCCCAACACCAAGTGGAGAAACAGAGCCCAACACCAAGTGGAGAAACAGAGTCTAACCCCAAGTGGAGAAACAGAGCCTTACACCAAGTGGAGAAACAGAGCCTTACACCAAGTGGATAAACAGTGCCCAACACCAAGTGGAGAAACAAATCCCAACAATAAGTGGAGAAACAGAGACTTACACTAAGTGAAGAAACAGAGCCCAACACCAAGTGGAGAAACAGAGCCCAACACCAAGTGCAGAAACAAAGTCCAACACTAAGTGGAGAAACAGTACAATACCAAGTGGAAAAAGGGAGCCCAACACTAAGTGAAGAAACAGTCCAATACCAAGTGGAGAAACAAAGCCCAACACCAAGTGAAGAAACAAAGCCTTACACCAATTGGAGAAACAGAGCCCAACACCAAGTGGAGAATCAAAGCCCAACATTAAGTGAAGAAACAGTCCAATACCAGGTGGAGAAATGGAGCCCATCACTAAGTGAAGAAACAGTCCAATATCAAGTGAAGAAATGAAGCCCAACACTAAGTGGAGGAACAGAGCCCAACTTAAAGTAAAGAAACAGTCCAATACCAAGTGGAGAAATGGAGCCCAACACTAAGTGGAGAAACAGAGCCCAATACCAAGTGAAGAAACAAAGCCCAACAATAAGTGGAGAACCAGTCCAATACAAAGTGGAGAAAAAGAGCCTTTTGCCAGTGGAGAAACAGAGCCCAACATCAAGTGGAGAAACAGTGCCCAACACCAAGTGAAGAAACAAAGCCTAACACTAGGTGGAGAAACAGAGCCAAACACCAAGTGGAGAAAAAGTACCTTACACCAAGTGGAGAAACAGAGTCCATCACCAAGTGGAGAAACAGAGCCCAACACCAGTGAAGAAACAAAGCCCAACACTAAGTGGAGAAACAGAGCCCAACACCAAGTGGAGAAACAGAGCCCAACACCAAGTGCAGAAACAAAGTCCAACACTAAGTGGAGAAACAGTACAATACCAAGTGGAAAAAGGGAGCCCAACACTAAGTGAAGAAACAGTCCAATACCAAGTGGAGAAACAAAGCCCAACACCAAGTGAAGAAACAAAGCCTTACACCAATTGGAGAAACAGAGCCCAACACCAAGTGGAGAATCAAAGCCCAACATTAAGTGAAGAAACAGTCCAATACCAGGTGGAGAAATGGAGCCCATCACTAAGTGAAGAAACAGTCCAATATCAAGTGAAGAAATGAAGCCCAACACTAAGTGGAGGAACAGAGCCCAACTTAAAGTAAAGAAACAGTCCAATACCAAGTGGAGAAATGGAGCCCAACACTAAGTGGAGAAACAGAGCCCAATACCAAGTGAAGAAACAAAGCCCAACACTAAGTGGAGAACCAGTCCAATACAAAGTGGAGAAAAAGAGCCTTTTGCCAGTGGAGAAACAGAGCCCAACATCAAGTGGAGAAACAGTGCCCAACACCAAGTGAAGAAACAAAGCCTAACACTAGGTGGAGAAACAGAGCCAAACACCAAGTGGAGAAAAAGTACCTTACACCAAGTGGAGAAACAGAGTCCATCACCAAGTGGAGAAACAGAGCCCAACACCAAGTGAAGAAACAAAGCCCAACACTAAGTGGAGAAACAGAGCCCAACACCAAGTTTAGAAACAGAGTCATACACCAAGTAGAGAAACAGAGCCCAACACCAAGTGGAGAAACAAAGCTCAACACTAATTGGAGAAACAGAGCCCAACACCAAGTGGAGAAACAAAGCCCAAAACTAAGTGGAGAAACAAAGTCCAACACTAAGTGGAGAAACAAAGTCCAATACCAAGTGGAGAAACAAAGCCCAACACCAAGTGAAAAAAAACAAAGCCTTACACCAATTGGAGAAACAGAGCCCAACACCAAGTGGAGAATCAAAGCCCAACATTAAGTGAAGAAACAGTCCAATACCAGGTGGAGAAATGGAGCCCAACACTAAGTGAAGAAACAGTCCAATACCAAGTGAAGAAATGAAGCCCAACACTAAGTGGAGGAACAGAGCCCAACTTAAAGTAAAGAAACAGTCCAATACCAAGTGGAGAAATGGAGCCCAACACTAAGTGGAGAAACAGAGCCCAATACCAAGTGAAGAAACAAAGCCCAACACTAAGTGGAGAACCAGTCCAATACAAAGTGGAGAAAAAGAGCCTTTTGCCAGTGGAGAAACAGAGCCCAACATCAAGTGGAGAAACAGTGCCCAACACCAAGTGAAGAAACAAAGCCTAACACTAAGTGGAGAAACAGAGCCAAACACCAAGTGGAGAAAAAGTACCTTACACCAAGTGGAGAAACAGAGTCCATCATCAAGTGGAGAAACAGAGCCCAACACCAAGTGAAGAAACAAAGCCCAACACTAAGTGGAGAAACAGAGCCCAACACCAAGTTTAGAAACAGAGTCATACACCAAGTAGAGAAACAGAGCCCAACACCAAGTGGAGAAACAAAGCTCAACACTAATTGGAGAAACAGAGCCCAACACCAAGTGGAGAAACAAAGCCCAAAACTAAGTGGAGAAACAAAGTCCAACACTAAGTGGAGAAACAAAGTCCAATACCAAGTGGAGAAACAGAGCCCAACACCAAATACAGAAACAAAGTCAACATCAAGTGATGAAATAGAGTCCAATACCAAGTGGAGAAACAGAGCCCAACAACAAGTGGAAAAAAACAAAGCCAGATAAATAAAACAAGAGCCCTTTTAAATTTAACTAAGTTGAAAACAGGCTGCCATTGGAACATAAAAGTGCAAAAGAAAAATAACATTTGTTTGAAAAGACTAATCAGCAAAGACGGAAGGAACGCATTAAAAAGGCTCAAAAACACGTTTATTAAAGATTTGCACTGGATATAAATTGGACTATCAGATTAACACAAACTAAATGACAGCAATTACATCAACAGATACAACATTATCGCCTTAACAAAGGCTACCTGCACTTTCTCAAACACCTAACTTTCATAAGTTCAAGGCAGGTTGATTTTTCAAACTGTGCAATTTATCGGCTCAAATGATCGTAAATTCTGAAGATTCAAACTGTTGATAACAAAACCTGCAAGATTTACATAATGATATGGCAACCTTCACATAAATTCACCTATAATTTGATATTTTGCGACTGATTTGAACTTTTGTAATTCAAACGCAACAAGCAGTACTATCAGAATTTGCATACGTTTTCATGACTTTAAATGTTTTTTAAAAAGTCTATAAATAGCAGCGTATCTGTGACATGTATAGATAGGAGGAATTTGAATAGCGACACTGAACCGTTAGACGGGAGGTTATCGGGAGAGGTCGTGATGAGAAATTTCGAGGCTTACAGGTGATTTCAGAAAATATTTATCGTCAACTGATAAGAATAAAACTTTGGGTCAAAAAAGATTTTATTTTAGATTTTTTTTAGGATCAGCTGATAAAAATAAATATTTTTGGGGTACGACTAGGGAAGTTGTTACTTTTGGGGCTGGGAGAGGACTGGACATGTCCAACACAAAGTGTGTTTTTTTCTGGTTATGTTGTTGCATTGAGAAAAATATGAATAAGTGTTAAAATATAATAAGTACAGGTATGAGAATAAGTTCAAATATAGCTAGCAAGAGTGGATTATGGGATGGAGATGGATGTGGGGTTGGGTGGGTGTTTTGAGTGCCTGGGATTTTACTTTTTTTGAAAATACACCAGAATTCATCAGAATACTACGTTAAAAACAAAACAAAAATGTTAAGCATGTCTCCAGACCCCTTAGCCGATTATGGCAAAAATTTGCTGCTCAAGCCTAAACGCCTCCCTACTCCCCTTTCCCGAGCCCCTACCCTACCCCAAACTCTAATCCTGTATCCACATCTGGCTAGTGCGTTTCCATGATGTTTATATCATTCAGTACTTGAATACTGAAACTTGACAATGTAATAAATATTCCTAGATTTTGAACTGATCCAGCCACTAATCTTAAATTACAACTTAGGTGCACATTCTTCCCCTTCATTCCGTTATTGTCCCCTTTCTCATGGTAACAAACACATAGCAATCAACAACTTCTAAAATATTCCAACATGATATTATGTAAATGACCAAAATATCAAATTATACTCAATTAATTGAAAACATACTAGCAGATAGATCTACTTACCTATCAGTCGATGATTCAAAGGTGGGTGGGTGGGTGGGTGGGTCAGAATGGGTGGTGGGGGTGACCAACATCCTCCCTAACCTTCCCCGAACCACAGGATCTGACAATTATATAAGGTCATACATATTAAGACTGAGGCTTTGCTTAAATCGAAAACAAAACAAAAATATTTTCACAACATAAAATAAGGCTAAAACAGCATCCAATCAATTTTGGTGGTATAATTTCTTTACTAAGTAAAGGCCAAAAAAAATAAATACCTGTGTTTCCAGTGGCTCGACCGACCCTATTTTTAAGGGGCCGACCCTAAAACTTTTTATGAAAAAATGTTTTTTTTTTTTTTATTTGTTCTGAACAATGGTTTATCACAATATATCGAGGTAAACTGACATCACAAAGAAAATTTCAGCTGTATCATCAACTTGTATGGGGTTATGAGATAAATACATGTAGAATCTCACAATATCTTGCTCCAAAAAAAAAGAAAAAAAAAAGAAGAAACAAATGCCTAATGTTACCTACCGACCCTATTTTTTTAAAGCATGCAATAGGAAACACACCTATTTAATTTTTTTGGCCTAATTCTTATGGCTGGCAGTGGGTATACAATACTGGTTCTACTCAGGAAAAATGGAGTGGTCAACCTCTACAACAAAAAAAATCATTACAATATGGCCTAACATGTGCTAAAAATGATGTAAACACAACAAACTAATCTTCGAAGTCACCCCATACTGAAACTAAATCTTTCGAAGTCAACCCCCATACCTGAATTAGATCACGTCAATCTACAACACCTACATTGGAAGAAACGTGATCCGACATACTTACAGATAAATCTATCATTTCTAATAGCTGTAACTGTTAGCCCTTCATCACTGGCTTCTCACTTTATCTCATTAGCATTTCTGTAAAATTTGAAAATTTAAAATAACTGACAAAAATATGTGATATGCCTCAATTTAAGGACACCGGTAACAATTCTATCAAAGGCAATTCAGAAGGGTATTTTTTAGTTCTTATTTGACACGAGCGCCTGATTAATTTACGAGTTGGACGAACCGATATATCATGCTTCACACTCTGTGGATAAAATTGATAAGATCCTCTACTTAACAAAAATATGAAATAAATTGGTCAAAGTCAAAAACCAATGTTGTTGTTGAGACCTTTTACAGAATTAAGGTTGATTTAAATGCAAGCAATTTTTTTTTTATAAATTACATTTCGATAAGGCTAAGGCATTGGGTACAGATATATATCGAGCAAAATAGGATCTTTACAGTTGCTACTAATGTTGATAATGAATGTATGGTAACTATTCAACACTTTAATGTTGTTTTTAATGGGACACAAAGCAATTATGTAGGCTGTTTTGGACTTGTCAAGTGTAAAAGTGTCGCTTTTTACAGATGGAGGGAGGTGTACAGTACTGGTTTTATCTAGGAAAAACGGGTGGTCTGCCTCCGCCATGAAAAATATCGACCATTATATAAAGCCTAAAATGTGCTGAAAATTACATAAAACACCATTTAACCATTAACCAAACATGAAACCAAACTAAACATATTTCATCATCTGAAAGTACATTTTTTAATAATTTCCATTTTTGGAGGAGCTAAAATATTATTTAATTCTTGTAAATTTAGAGGTGTTGAATAAAAAAAAAAAATGGATTTGATTTTAGCTTACTGATATAAACATTACATGGTCCCACCTTAATTCCAATAAGCGATGGAAAAGCTTATGTTAGCAGGATTTTATAATGATATTTCGACAATAAAACACGTTTAAAAAACATTTTTTAATAAAAAAAATGTGATAAACTTTTAAATTAACTATTAAATGTTTTAATTTTACAATATGCAAACTTTTTAGGCCGAAATTAAGGTTTTATTTCATACCCCAGCCAACCCTCGTTTTGGAGAAGGGGTTGGATGGGGAATGAAAGTTAATACTCGGACCAGATAATTTATAGGGGCAATGCGGTATAACTTTGACGGTTTTTCAAAAATTGTCATTGTTTCATCTGTCTCGGACCAACTGGCTATATAGGGCATAGGAGTAATGGTAGAGAGATCCCATATGTATCATTTCCTGTCAAGTGGTAGACAGGTTTCGTGACTGTTACCTCAGAAAAAATAACAAAAAAACTGTTACCTCAGAAAAAAGAACAAAATATAAAGTTTTACGAAAAGGGTAAACTCGGACAGTCCAATGGGGAAACTCAAATTCACTGACATTGTATATGTTTCCTTAACATTGCATTTATTAAAATAGTTGATCCACTATTTTCAAACACCATTTTATAAAAAGGGCTCTGAAAAACTTGAAAAAAATTGAAAGAATTATCAAAATACCATGAAAAAAATACCTATTTTCAAAGAAACACAAATGTAGGCGGCCATCTTGGAACAATGATGTCATCGCGCCTTTTTTACCATATATGGCATATTGACAAAATATCTTTTAAAGCAAAGAAAATCACTGCAAATATATTAAAAATTAACATATAACATTACAAATAAGTATACAAATGTAAAATGTATACATTGTATGCTTAATTTTTCATTTGCAGTGATTTACCTCGTATGAAAATAGCGCATCAGCCCCTTTAAGTTTTATCACATAACGTGTGGTGTGGGAGTGTAATAAAGCCATGATATATTTATCATATTACACCAGTGTAATAAATATGTAAATGAAGGCCGAAACATCATCTTTTCCGTTCTGCTCGGTATGCATCAGAATTGCCTCGTAGATTTCTGTGACCGTTTAAAATATCGGATCACGGAAATTGGCGTCATCATACAACAACGTTAAATATAGACAGCTATATAATAAATGTTCCTTACGAGGCTTTTTTGGAGTTATGTGACAAATGGAATCCATTCAATATTAAACAGGCACTCATGCAAGATCCTCAATTTATTAAGCCAGAGTCTGTACACCGACTGGCGAAAGGTACACCCAGTATGCATAAATACCAATATTAAGCTTTAAAAGACGTTTCCAGGATGATCATGCCATTTAGACATTCTACTGAAGTCGCGAATTTGGTACTCAATTTACATAGGATGATAACATGCCTGCGCATTTAATAAACATTTTATTTCTCTCTTTTAATAATAAATTTTGATTTAGGAATAAGGTTGAAATGAAATGATATTATTTTAGGAGCTTCTCAAGAGTCGGTTATTTCAGTTTTCAGAAATCTCATTATTTTGAAGAAAAATGTATTTGTAAAATCAAATATGGTGAAAAGAGTATACATTATATTGTGATTATTACTATTATTAGGTACAAATAATTTTATCAAAATGAATTTTGTATGTTCTGTAAGGAAATGTTCCAATTTTAGACCATGTCTGGCGGCAAATCTCCTCTAAAATTAACACCAAGCGGAATATGTTAAAAAAGTTATTTTCATCAAATGATTCCTTAGAGATATAGCAATATGATCTAAATAAGATGCGTGGTTTGTCTGACAACGTCAAGTAAATACATGCTTTCTATATTTCCCATCCCTAATTTAGAACTTGAAAATTATTTTGAAAATGGATTCAAAATTGAGTTACAAAACTTGTAATAAATCTCTCTTGGGGGCCACGCAGATGATGGTGTCATTATATCTCCGGTGGCAGATGATGGTGTCATTATATCTCTGGTGTGAGAGGATTGACTTGACTATCCGATTCTGTGCCTCAATGACGCAAGTGCACAATCTCTATATAAATTGGATGCATTTGAAGAAGCACTGCTCATATTTCATTAAGCGAAAGATCGTTTTTTTTTTTTTATAGTTTCTTTAATATATTGTTATAACGCTAACATTTATGTAACTATCAAGGAGTGGTATGGGGGTGGGGTGTTAAATACACATCAGCGACAGTGAACGTTGACAAAGTTTACACAATCAGATGTATCTAAGTAACAACTAATATGACATTTAGTGAATATTTTCCCGAACTTGCATGCTTGTGTGTTTGATCTTTAATGAATAATAAAAACTTTTTCATGAAAATACAGCTGGAGCATCAAAAACACATTACATGCACTACCAAAAACTGACTTGTACATGAACTTTGCAGATAATGGGGTTCAACAATATTCTGTGGAATGTTAAGGTCAGGTGTTAAGGTACATGTAAGCTGTTAAATTTTAGTGAAATAATTAAACGAGTCATCGACAATTGTCACCTTACAATGGTAAAATCCAGCAAAAAATATATTATAGTTTTATGCATTTGTTTTTCTTTTCAATATAATTATATATATATTGGTACAGTACACAGTTAATTGGATTGGAATGATAGAAAATAGTTCTTCTCCTCGAAAGGTGGTCTCTTAAAGGCCAGGGTTGAGTATAAAAACCCTAAAATGGCCCCAGATAAACTTTTCTAATCATTTTATGCATTATGCTGCTCAGAGAGGTTTAATCACAAATTTCTAAATAATAAAGCATTTTTAAACCATAAAATTTGGCATGTAAATACATTAAACATTACTCTATTTTCCATACTTTCTAGAACAAAACTTTTATTCCTTAACTGTCAAATTTTCGTGCGTATAAGCGTTTATTTATTTTCGCTGTATTGCACTAAGCATTTTAGCGAGAAGACCTCGGTTTTAAAGTCTCATCCGAAGGACTGGTAAGGTAGGAAATACTTTTTGAAATATTTCGATAATTAACCCAAATTCGGTCCTGGCTGGGACTGAACGCGCGATCCCTGGGTTACTAAGCCGTAGTGCTAACCATTACACCAAGGCACCACCACTGTCAAATTTTGAATTCGGTGCATCTATTAATAGCTGTACCTATAAAAATAAGATCAGTGATTGCTCAGAATGCTGAAACCCTTATCTTGAAGCAGACAAAATACTATATTAAACTGGCTACAGTGTATACATAATGACGGTAGGGACTACCGAATGCTGGGGTTTAACCCGCTAAGCACGACTATAATAGCCTTTGCATCCATTGTAAACCAGATCAGCCTGCTAGTAACTCACAGATCTTGGTTTACAATGTCTGGCTGTTGATCTGTCATTTTCCCCAAATCACCCCTTTGTCACATAAATGGAATGGTCTTAATTCAAAGAAGGAACAGTCCATTATATATATGTAGTGGGTTAAGGGTTAATAGAGGTGGTATCTTGAGCTGCTTTTGACAGAATATCTTCCGGGGGGGGGGGGGGGGGGGACCTTTTTTCGTTATTACTGCACCTTCCTTAAATATCAACATTTAATTTTGGGAGGCGGGGGGGAACCTTTTTTCGTTATTACTGCACCTTCCTTAAATATCAACATTTAATTTAGCCCCTCTCTAGATCCTCCAATCCTGCATGTTTTTCAAACAAAACTCTTACAAAAGTTAAATATGCACCTTGAGAACTTTCACAATCCTTATTTTATCATATTTTGAACACGTTTGTTTGACATGCGTAAGTGGTTTAATCCGAGTGTTCTCTATAGAGGATTAGCATCAATATGTGCACCCAGCATGCACTTGTTGTTGATACAAATACCCAACATCGTAACACCATGTGCAGTCTATGGTATTCAAAATATAAAAGAACCGGAAGGAGGAGGTGGAGAGGAGTAGGCAGAGAATAAGAAGAGTAATGGTAAAGAAGATTTGGTGGAGGATCAGCCGAAGAAGAAGAAGAAGAAGAAGAAGAAGAAGAAGAAGAAGAAGAAGAAGATTTGGTGGAGGATCAGTCAAAGAAGAAGAAGAAGAAGATGAAGAAGATGAAGAAGATGAAGAAGATGAAGAGTTGGTGGAGGATCAGCCACATACAAGAAGACTGAGAAGAAGTAAAAAGAAAAAGAAGAAAATGAAGAAGAATAATAGTGATTATTTTTTGTTCTACATACACCACCTCAAGATCACATCAATAATGAACCGCCATGATGCCAGAAGTTTTCAGATAATAAGAGCATCATGGAGGTATAATTGTTTGCAACTCTTAAGTAATTATACCTTGCTATAAAACTGAGAGGTGATTTACACCATCATTGTTTCAGAAGTAAGCTTAAGTGCAAGACCATTCCCCAATATTCCGAGGATTGAACACAAACTATTGTAACTATATATAAACACAGAAAAACATACAATAGTTTTGTACTGAACCCTCGAAATTTCCAGATTCCATCTTCTTGACTCTTTAATAGATTTTTTAGCAAAGTTTGTAAGTAGTACCAGTACCAGGCCTATGTCCTTCATTATAAACGATGTTCCACATATTTTTGTTATACATTCGTACAAATGTACCATATGTAAGCATGCTTCTTTCTTAAAGACTTTTAAGGCATTTTACGCTTTATTGGATGCATGTTCCGTATTTGTATAAAGACGATATTTGATAGTGACGATAAAGCAGGAATAAAAGCTAAACAAGGTACTGTACTGACTTTCACAATTTTGTTCGTATTGCGATTGTGTTACTGTGATGTCATAGGTTTTGGCTGTGTACACAATTATGTAAATTAGTCTGTTCCGGACTCGTGCTGCTGACTCACGAACAATTTGGTGTGGGTAGATTCAAAATGGCTAATTAAACAATGCGCGATTGATGGTGGTAGGAAACGAAGTCTAGTTTGATGAAGTGGTAGCAAATATAGTATTTTTTAACACACGTGTCCCTTAATTATGGGCCGTTTGAACATTGAGTATGGTACAAACGATTCTCATATTTTTGGTTTAGATAAACCTATTCCGGCTTTAAGTATTGCACTCATATTAAAAACATCAAGAAGACTGAAATAAAATAAAAGAATCACTACCGTGTAAAGAAAAACAGAGAGAAAGGAGAGAAATGAGCCACAACACTAGATGAAGGGAGAAAAAGCCGCAATAGAAAAAGGGGAAAATGAGCCACAACAGTGGAAATGAGCCACACATGTAGAAATAACACCACAACAGTAGATAGCACCTCACATATCTTGGTTATTAGCTTAGTGATCTGATTGATAGCAAGCACACCAACAACTCCTCCTACACAAATTTGTTTAATTCTGGATTATAATGAATGTATATTTTTGAAGTTATTTGTGCAAGCTGGTTGTCTCGCCTTTTATTAACCCCTTATTGCCAGTGTTCTAGTGCATACTACGTAATTTACTCTTTAAATACCATGCTTTTGCAATAATTTAATGAAAGAAAAAAATTACCAAATTATGTTATGTTCTTTTAATGTTTAAATTTAACAAAAAAAAAAGTCTTCATTGGAGAAATTTGCTTGAAAGAAGAAATATAATAATTTCAAGTGCACCTTTTTTTATCAAAAAAACCCCCACAATGTTTCTTCTTACTTTACAACTTTTGAAAATCTTCCAAGATTTTGAGAAATCTGTGGAAAACATTACGCCTGTGTTTAGATTTGCTCTAGTTAGCGCAACGCTAATTAAGTTATCCAATCAGAAGTGAGTTATAATAACAAACACGTCAGAAGTCGGAAATGGTAAGTAAACTCCCTTGAAGATGGAAAAAACATGTAGCCACCAATCACTGAGTCAACTGATTAAAATTTCATATTCTTTCCTGATATAATTGAATAACTTAAATAGATGTATCATTCAAAATTTCATCTTGGTTTGATGCTGCTTTACATTCATAAATTGTGATATATATTGTGAACTATGAAAATGACTGTTACACAGGATGTAGTGAAGCAGAAAGTGACAGTTCTACCACACCCACCATCCACCCTCACCTAACCCCTCCATTAATTGATTTTACCCAGATATGAAATATAAATAATACAAATAAGAATTGTGTCTCAATGGATAACATTGGTGTCTCCATTGCCACTATCTGGTATTTCCATTTGTTATATTTGGTGTCTCCATTGCCTATATTTGGTATATCCATTTGCTATATTTGGTGTCTCCACACCTATATCTGGTGTCTCCACTGCATTATATTTGGTGTCTCCACTGCACCATATTTGGAATCTCCACAGCACTATATCTGGTGTCTCCACTGCACTATACTTGGTATCTCTACTGCACTATATTTGGTGTCTCCACTGTGCTATATTTGGTATCTCCACTGCTCTATATTTGCTGTCTCCACTGTGCTATATTTGGTGTCTCCACTGTGCTATATTTGGTGTCTCCACTTTGCTATATTTGGTGTCTCCACTGTGCTACATTTGGTGTCTCCACTGCACTATATTTGCTGCCTCCACTGTGCTATATTTTGTGTCTCCACTGTGCTACATTTGGTGTCTCCACTGTGCTACATTTGGTGTCTCCACTGTGCTATATTTGGTATCTCCATTTGCTATAGCTGGTGCCTTTATTGTTGATATTTGGCATCTCCATTGCAGTTTATTTGGAATCTTCATTTGACAATATTTGGTGTCTCCTTTGGTTTATAGTTGGTGTCTCCAGTATGCTGTATTTGGTGTTGCCACTGTGCTATATTTGGTGACTCTATGAACTATATTTGGTCTTTCATTGGGCTTTTTTTGGTGTCTCAATGAAAATTCTCCATCAACTAAAATAATGGTGTCTCCATTGGGCTATATTTGGTGTCTCCATTTGGCTAGATGCTTCATTCTATATTGGTGTCAAGCAGTTGGTTATATTTGGCCTGGTGTCTCCATTGAGCTATATTTAATGTCTCCATTGGACTAAACATGTGTCTCTCATTAGGGCTATATTTGGTGTCTCCATTAGCTGTATTTGGTATCTCCACTAGCTCTATGGTATCGCCACTAGCTGTATTTGGGGTCTCCATTGTGTTTAACTTCATGTCTCCATTGCCTATATTTGGCATCTCCACTGAACTTTATATGGTGCCTCCATTTGACAATATCTGGTGACTCCATTGGGCTATATTTGGTGTCAACATTGGACTTTATTTGACGTCTCCATGAACTACATTTTGTCTTTCATTTGGCTGTTTTTGGTGTCTCAATAAAAAGTTTCCGTAAAAAATATACTGGTGTCTCCATTGAGCTATATTTAATGTCTCCATTGGACTAGACATGTGTCTCTCATTCTATAGTGGTATCAAGCAGTTGGCCACTGGACTTAAGAATATGGTTTCTCCATAAGGCAATGTTTTGTGTTGTCATTAAGCTGTATTTGGTGTTGCTATTGGGCTGTATTTGTTGTCTCCATTGTGCTGTAGTTGTCTCCATTGGACTATATTTGGTGTTTCCACTGGGGGTGTATTTGTTGTCTACATTGGGCTATTTGGTGTCTCCACTTGGCTTTATTTGGTGTCTCCACTGGGGTGTATTTGGTGTCTCCACTGGGCTATTTGGTGTCTCTGCTGGGCTGTATCTGGTGTCTCCACTGGGTTGTACTTGGTGTCTCCACTGAGCTGTATTTGGTGTGTCCACTGGCTGTATTTGGTGTCTCCACTGTGCTGTATTTGGTGTCTCCACTGGGCTTTCTATGGTGTTTCCACTGGACTGTATTTGGTGTCTACACTGGGATGTATTTGGTGTCTTCACTGGCTGTATTTGGTGTTTCCACTGGGCTATAGTTATCTAGCCATTAGTTTTAGAATGAAATTGTTAAATCTAAAATTGTAATAGTGAGATTATATTCAATTCAAACCTTCTAGTCCCTTTATGATGTTGAAGATAGGCATTTTAAGTTGGCTGAACTGTGTTCAATGTCATTTTGTTAGCACAGTTTATGCTATACATGATGCAATTTTTGAGTGGTGGAAGCAGACCAGCCATTTCTCCGGGGTAGAACCAGTACTGTTTACCTTCTGCCATCCGCAAGAATCGACACTTCTCACTTACAAGTCAAGCTCCAAGTGGGATTCGTACCCGCAGTTGTGAGAGGCGAGATGGTTTCAAAAGTTGAGCATTTTAAGAATGATTTTAAGAACCATAGGAATCTGTTTGATAGTTAGACAAGGGAACAGTCCCTGGCATCCATCCACTCTCATTGGGGCACCTCAAAACGACCCGAGATAAAATGTACTGATGAGAAGCCTTTAATAAACAATAAATCAATGCAAAAGTTGTAACTCAAATAAACTGTCTTTTCAACTAAAAGTGGAACAACTCTATCAAACACCAAATATTAGACAGCACTTAACCATATAATTATTGTTAAATTATAAACTTTTAAAGTAAACTAAAAGACAAATTACAAATGCAGAAAACATGCTTTTTTAAGTTTTATGTTATTTCTTTAAACACTTTGTCTGCACAGAGACCTAATATCCTGTGTCTGCTTTGATACCACTTAAAAATTTAACCCCAATTTTGCGAGATTTATTACCTCTATTGAAATTATGGCCAGATATTATCCAATCAAATCACAAGCCAATTACAGAATTTCATCCCATTTTGTTTGAGGGTTTGTATAGGGTGTGTTTAACGGGTGTGAATAAGGTCATGTGACTATGTGAGCTAAATAAGTGTTATTGGCATACTTATGTGTTATTATATTTTATTATGTGACATTACGTGTTATTTGCACTATTATGCGTTATGTTGGTGTTGACATATGAAACTCTGATATGAAGCTCACAGCTTCATTTCATACCATCTTAAATTGCCTCTGAACATGATTTCGTAAAGGTGTGCACCTCACTGGAGCCACTGGTTTCTTTGGCGTTTCTTTAAGACTCTTCCCTTAGCCTGGTTTGTCAGATAGGGAGGCAAACCTGATGTCCCGTGTATCTGTGTCTATCCCCACGAGTATGTTAAAGAAACTTTTTAATCTATTCAATAGTAAGAATAGGGGCTTGGTTCCCAGATTTCTGTGTATACTTACCCTCTCTATGTGGTGGCTTGAAGAAAAAAAATTGTGGTGGGTTGAAATGATGGTCCATCAAAATCAAATTCAATAAAAAAAAAAAATGATGAGTGGCTCTAAATAGCCTTATAAATGTGTTTATACACTGTTTAAACCACACATTTCAATTCCTTTGAATAAAAAACGGTCCAGTATAATACAGCACATCTAAATGCATTATTTTTTTATTTTTTTTAATTAATAGGACTGATCAGGAATCTCCTCTTGGACAATTGGAAAATGTTCAACAAGAGGGCCTGGTAATCTACAGGGGGGTAAATAAAAATATATAACCTTGCAATATTCAAATTTCCGCTCATGTTCTAGTTTATTTCAGCAATTATAATTTATTGAGACAAGACTTCGTTCAGAACAAACATGGTTTTAATAATTCACCACTCGTCGCCATATAAACGAATATTGAGTGGGATATTTCACAAACCTGTCACGAAATATTACCCCGATATAACCCAGATTTAGATAACGGGTACTCGAAATTGTCCCATTTTGCCGAAATTTTCACTTTCAATGAGTTTATACCCATCATCAAGTATCTTTGAAGCTTTCTAGATCAATATCAAATTTTTCGATGAATATGCTCCTGTCAAATAATGTCACCAAAGATTAGGGATGCTCTCCGCCAGATTTAAAGGATCCGCATTGCTTTTTATTCCCTTTTGATCCTGTCTTTCTAATATGATGTCAAAATTGATGGCAGCGAAGATATCGATTGGATCTATTAAATATCGAAAAAGGCACCTACTGTGAAATTAATTTATTTTTTTATGTATTTTATATCTTATCAAAAATAGCTTTTATAACAGTTTTATTACAAAATTCATAGTTTTCATCAAAAGGAGATTTTTTTACAAGGTAACTAAATGGCGCTCATATTTTTTCCCATTACTGTGCCAAACAATTATAATCTGTGAAGTATAAAAGTGTGAAAAATGAGAAAATTAGAGGTTTTACTCGAGCGTGCCTTTATGGGTAAAGGGTCTTTAAGTCAGCCCTTATTTGGATTCAGATTAAATGAACATGAGGCCATTTTGTACATACTATGTGTCAAGGCAGTATCGTTGACAGTTTGGAAATAAAAACCTTCAAAAACAATTATTATGAAAATGTTAACCTGGAAAACCTGCTTCTTTGGTTTTTTATTGACAGTTTTGAGATAAAAACCTTCAAAAACAATTATTATGAAAATATTAACCCGGAAAACCTGCTTCTTTGGTTTTTAAAGTCAAGGCCAAGGTCATTGGTGGGATGGGGCTTGGTGAAAGGTCAGTGCTTACCCCAGCTATTGTGCATTTCAAGTTTTATAGCAATGTCATTGACGATGTCATCACCATCGGAAAAGCAATTCTTTGTAAAAATACATTTCTTCTTCAAAAAGGCGAGACAAAAACCGGCTAAATTGCCAAATTCAGCCTATTATTCACTCTGGTTGCTTTGACATATAAATAGTAAAAATTAAATTAATTTTCTTTTTTACAAAAACAATCTCATTTCTGCTGAGAATTGCCATGGATTCATATTTCAAAGTTTTAAAAACGTGTCAATATGATAAAATCGTGTCCGTTATCCCTAGTTACCATACCCAGAATTCACTTTGTTTAAAAAGGTAAAAGTCAAATATTTGTATATCCATAAACAAAGCCGCAGGTGACAGAAACAAGGCCTTTCCTTGAGAGAGAGCGAGCATCAACGTAAAATGTAAATTTATCAAGACAGTGACAAGTATCCAAACTGATCTAAGTTACATGCAATATTGAAAAATATCTGTCATTGCATTCTACAGTTATCTGAAATATTGTATATACCGATTTTTCTCTAATAAACCCCTGGGTGTTTATTAGAATCCTGATATTCTTATAATCTCCAAACCTCATTTGAGAAATATTTATGGGATGAGGTGAGAACAGCTTATTTGGTTAAATATCTATGGAGTGAGGCAAGTATAGATTATTTGGTTAAATACCTTTGGAGTGAAGTGAGTACAGATTAACTGGTTAAATATCTATAGGATGAGGCAAGTACAAATTATTTGGTTAAATAGCTATGGGATGAGGTGAGTACACATTATTTGGTTACATATTTATGGAGTGAGGCGAGTACAAATTATTTGGTTAAATACCTAGTGGTGAGGAGAGTAAAGATTAATTGGTTAAATAGCTATGGGATGAGGTGAGTACAAATTATGTGGTTAAATATTTATGGAGTGAGGCAAGTATAGATTATTTGGTTAAATACCTTTGGAGTGAAGTGAGTACAGATTAACTGGTTAAATATCTATAGGATGAGGCAAGTACAAATTATTTGGTTAAATAGCTATGGGATGAGGTGAGTACAAATTATTTGGTTACATATTTATGGAGTGAGGCGAGTACAAATTATTTGGTTAAATACCTAGTGGTGAGGAGAGTAAAGATTAATTGGTTAAATAGCTATGGGATGAGGTGAGTACAAATTATGTGGTTAAATATTTATGGAGTGAGTTGAGTACATATTATTTGGTTAAATATCCATGGGATGAGGTGAATACAAATTATTTGGTTAAATATGGAGTGAGCCGAGTACATATTATTTGGTTAAATATCTAAGGGTTAGGTGAGTACAGATTAATTGGTTAAATATTTATGGAGTGAGATGAGTACATATTAATTGGTTAAATAACCATGGGATGAGGTGAGTACAAATTATTTGGTTAAATATTTATGGAGTGAGGCCAGTACATGTTATTTGGTTAAATATCCATGGGATGAGGTGAGTACAAATTATTTGGTTAAATATTTATGGAGTGAGGCGAGTACATATTATTTGGTTAAATATCCATGGGATGAAGTGAGTACAAATTATTTGGTTAAATATTTATGGAGAGAGGCGATTACATATTATTTGGTTAGATATCTAAGGGTGAGGTGAGTACAGATTAATTGGTTAAATATCCATGGGATGAGAAGAGTACAAATTATTTGGTTAAATATTTATGGAGAGCGGCGAGTACACATTATTTGGTTAAATAACCATGGGATGAGGTGAGTACAAATTATTTGGTTAAATATTTATGGAGTGAGGCGAGTACATATTATTTGGTTAAATACATAGGGGTGAGGTGAGTACAGATTAATTGGTTAAATATCCATGGGATGAGGTGAGTACAAATTATTTGGTTAAATATCTAAGGGGTTAGGTGACTACAGATTGTTTAATTGGCGTATTGGATGAGGTACGTGAGTAACAATTAGTTTCGTAAAACATCTAAGGAGTACCGATTATTTGGTTTCAGAAATTTATTTTACCACCAAGAATGGGGTTGGAGTTAATTAGTGTAGGGGTTTTTATTTGAGAAAAAATGGTACTTGTGTTTCTTAGGTAATAATTGTTTGTTTGTTTGAATTGTACCCCAAAACTATCTAGGATTGAAAGTTGACAGACAACATAAGAATGCACTCTGTTTTAACCTTGAATTTGCAATAATTCCATTTACTTTAACTACCACGCAGCTAGAATTAGTATTGATGGGCAGGGGAAGCAGCATTCATTGCTGATGCATGTTCTATTTATTCAACGAAATTCTGCCCAAAGTGTCTTACACAAACAATTTTAAGGAAAGTTATTAATGTATTTTGTCCAGTGGTAAAGTTTTATCATTGCAAATGCATTTATTTCCAATGGAGTATGTTCTTTCATTGTAAATGCATTTAAGGAATATGCATCTAATTCCACCCTCATAGGCAGCATTATAGCAATATTGAATAAATAGACCTGTTATGCACTACTTTGACAATAAAAACTTCCATTATTGTTGACAACAATCCAAGAAGTGCCAATTAGGACTAGGTATGATAAGGGACAAAATTGGCCCCCAATATTGAAAGTTTTAATGCACAAGTTTTGAATATCTAGTTTAGCTACAAATGAACTGAATCATTATTAAAACTCATTACAAGTACGTTTGAAGGCTCTAAATGAGTTTAAGAGCTTCACAAACAAGGCCTTTTCTTTCAAAAAATGACATTTTTGTTCATTTTCAGCATTTTTCGATCAGTTTTTGATCTTGGAAATACAGAGCGCACCCTCGAGCACAGCTGATTTTTTTTTGTTAAAACAGGTGCTTGATAGGGATGCATCATCAGCCAAAAAACAGTGTGTGCTCGGAGGTGCGCTCTATATTTTTAGGATCAAAATCTTGCCCAGAAAGGTCCAAAATCTACAAAATATAACAAAATTACCAAAATTGCCATTTTTTGAGACCCTGTTAATCCTTCTGGATAAATAAAATAAAAATATATTCTGAAGATAGAAAGAATATGATCAATTTACTTCAACATGCACAAAGATTATATATTTTTTTGCATTTTGAACATATTGGGGGCCAAAATACTCCCTTATTATACCTTGTCCTTTTGCACAGAATGCATCGTCATTTGGGCCATTTTTAGCTGGTAACTGTCAAGGTCATAGACCACTATTGCATTTTCCATACACTTACTGTTTAATGTTTTCTCATCTGACATGCAAACAAAAAACCCAGGCTTGCTTTTGCTAATCCTGCTTCACAGATGCACCTAAGATACATGTAAAAAGGATTTTTTTTCAGGTGTTGACCTATTTTTAATGCCACTTCCATGCGTTCCCCAAACAAATTTATGAAAATAATATAGTTTCCTTTTTACTCTGCTATATCATAGAATCAAATGATATCAATGAAAGTTATTCTAAATAATAATCAGAAATAAATTATTAATTCAAGTAAACATAACTGAATTTCCCACCTAGCCTCTCATCCAATCCAAATGAGGCTAATGTATGCTTTAGACATCGGGGTTTCCATATACTTTTTCTGCCAATCAGACCGTTTGTTTCAATAGGGTACTGTAACCTCAACTGAACATAAACATCTCAAACGGTGTCACAGTACATTTTGCAAGGAGGTGAATACTACCTATGGGTTTTTCCCAGGTTTTTCCCAGATAGACATTCAGTGCAGACATATTTTAATTAACACAAAAGTTAGCCCAGTAAATGTCCTAATTGACATGACTTTTATTTTAAAAAGAAAGTATGAGATCACCAGGGGTCATCCACATCATTTTAAATGTACATTTACTGCTGCCAGTATCTTATGCTTTTCATTGTAAATGCATTATTTCCAGTGCTGAATATTCATTCATTGTAAATGCATTATTTCCAATGTTGTATATTCTTTCATAGTAAATGCATCTATTTCCAGTGGTGTATGTTCTTTCATTATACATGCATTATTTCCAATGGTGTATGTTCTTTCATTGTAAATGTATTATTTCCAATGGTGTATGTTCTTTCATTGTAAATGCACTTATTTTCAGTGATGTCTGTTCTTTCATTGTAAATGCACTTATTTCCAGTGGTGATATGTTCTTTCATTGTAAATGCATTTATTTCCAGTGGTGTATGTTCTTTCATTGTAAATGCATTTATTTCCAGTGGTGAATGTTCTTTCATTGTAAATGCACTTATTTCCAGTGGTGTATGTTCTTTCATTGTAAATGCATTTATTTCCAGTGGTGTATGTTTTTTCATTGTAATTGCATTATTTCAAGTGGTGTATTTTCTTTCATTGTAAATGCATTTATTTCCAGTGGTGTATGTTCTTTCATTGTAAATGCACTTATTTCCAGTGGTGTATGTTCTTTCATTGTAAATGCATTTATTTCCAGTGGTGTATGTTCTTTCATTGTAAATGTACTTATTTCCAGTGGTGTATGTTCTTTCATTGTAAATCACTTATTTCCAGTGGTTTATGTTCTTTCATTGTAAATGCATTTATTTCCAGTGGTGAATGTTCTTTCATTGTAAATGCACTTATTTCCAGTGGTGTATGTTCTTTCATTGTAAATGCATTTATTTCCAGTGGTGTATGTTTTTTCATTGTAATTGCATTATTTCAAGTGGTGTATTTTCTTTCATTGTAAATGCATTTATTTCCAGTGGTGTATGTTCTTTCATTGTAAATGCACTTATTTCCAGTGGTGTATGTTCTTTCATTGTAAATGCATTTATTTCCAGTGGTGTATGTTCTTTCATTGTAAATGCACTTATTTCCAGTGGTGTATGTTCTTTCATTGTAAATCACTTATTTCCAGTGGTTTATGTTCTTTCATTGTAAATGCATTTATTTCCAGTGGTGTATGTTCTTTCATTGTAAATGCACTTATTTCCAGTGGTGTATGTTCTTTCATTGTAAATGCATTTATTTCAAATGTAAACATTTGAAAACTTCGACTTCTTGGAAAGTTGGTTTTAAAATAGAATACCTGCATAGATCTTTCTATTTTAAACTGTGAACCCGTTATTTGTATAAAATACGCTTGAAAATCAGTGGATTTGGGTTGGGAAGAGGGGAAATAGGTGAGATTTAATCTAAAATCATGTTGCGCCCCTCTATCTCAAATCCTTTATCCGTCCCTGGAGTCAAACAAATAATAAATGCATACGCCTAGAAAATTTCAAAATCTGCGTACAAAATATTGACATTTCAAACAAACTCATACTCGGGATTCTCATATCTTTTCATTTAAACGGCAACTTCAAACAGACAGAAGCCCAGAATATTTAAAAAATCTCTGTACAAGAGATAATGACATTGCCAAATCCAGTGTTCTAACTACAGAAACAAATTAATAACATAAATTGCAATTAACAAGGGATTGGCATTACTATAAGAAGCAGCTAATTAAGGCAATCCTTAAAATTTCATTAGATGAGTCTGCTTTTATAAAATCAAGAAGACCAAAATTAATGTGTCTATAAAGGCACTCGCCTGATTCAGATGCTTCAAACAGATTTTGATTCCTATTGGAAAAGCAGCTTTAGGATAAAAGATTTGGCTCTTTTCACACAGTTTGTGTCATTTCTGTGCATTTGACTCTTCCCCTCACACCCCAAGGTTTAAAATAAATTATTCTTGTGTCCAATTAATAAAAATTATAGTAAGGCTTTCTGAAAATCTCTGAAACTTCCTGCAAAATCAAAGATGTCCACTTAGCTATATAATTATAAAACATAGTCTTAAAATAGAAAACTTTTAACACTACATCTCAAAATCCTAATGCAGTAATAATATCACATAACCCCTGAGATCATCTCTGACCCCAGGGTCTTGGACATTCATACAAACTAATGACTCTCATGTGCGTATAAGCGTTTATTTATCCTCGCTGTATTGCTATATTGCACTAAGCATTTTAGCGAGCACTCGTGACCTCGGTTTTAAAGTCTCATCCGAAGGACTGGTAAGGTAGGAAATACTTTTTGAAATATTTCGATAATTAACCCAAATTCGGTCCTGGCTGGGATTGAACGCGCGATCCCTGGGTTACTAAGCCGCAGTGCTAACCATTACACCACGGCGCTACCTAATGACTCTCAATACCAAGTTGATGCTTTATACCAAATGCAAATGCTTTTGTCTATATAGTTTGAGTAAAATATTTTTAAATGTTCCAAATGTATTTCCTAGCTATACATATCGATTTAAAATCATGTGATCCTGGTGTAAAGTTATTTTTTACCCCAAGGACGGTATTTTTAAAATATGATGATTGAGGGAAAAACATGATATCCATTTCTGCACGCATTTACTCAAGGAACATTGTAACCAATACAATAATACAAAGAGTTTCAGAAAAAACATAAAAAAATAAGATTTTTATTTGAATAAAATAAGTTGTTTAGAAGGAGGAATGTCCTTATTATTGTCTATTTTTAGTGACCTAATGGATGACTGGTGACAATGAAAAACACAAATTTGAAATGGAACAGCCAAAGGAACAGTTTAATTTAAATCTGCCAAGCAGTTTAAGATTCAAAGAATTCATATTTCCTGTATTCTATGTAATATTGGTTTGTGTTGCCATGGTTGCCATCTTGAATATATAATTGTGACAAAAACATAAAAATTAACATACAAAAATACATTTATTGGAATAGCAGTTTACTTAGGGTGTTGTTTGAAATAAAGGTGTCCTTTATTTTGGCCTATCTTTATCAACTGTGACAACAAAAAACACAAACAAAATCTGAAAACACACCTCCCAAGGAACATTGTTGGCAAATTGCATAAAACACCATTCGTTGGTTAAAGAGCTTTTTGTTGTTGTGAAATTTCTCATGGGCACCAGACAAAATTCCATTGCTTACAACAAGAATCAAATAGACGGCCAAAACAAATCAGTATTGTTCCAAGTTTCTTTTATGCCTAAATTTAAATCAAATGTAAGCCCATACCATCTTTAGTAATGTTTTCAATAAATTTTTCATTTTATTTTTTTGAATATTTTGTTGAATATTTTTAGATATTTTTGTGCAAATGTAACATAATTTTTTTTCTTACAATAATTACGGTTCATCTCAGTTTCGTACCTAAAGTTTGCGCTTTCTGAACAAGTTACCTAGTGATATATTGCATTCTTCTTTGCGATATTGCCAACCAAGGAAGGCAGCGTTCCACCAATCAAGCTCTCACTCGATTAATCAGAAATCATGATAATTATCTTCTGATCAAAGATGTTATCACCTGTCCCACTCCAATTAGTTCTCATTGACCCTATACACTTCCTGATAATTGTGTAAGAATCGCACTTCATAAGAATCACCGTTCCAACTTGATTAGTTTACCTGATGACAAGATGGATTGACTTTGATTTTTCAGGTGTGCCAACATTTTTTATGTAGCCCGCTTACTGAAAGACCTCTTTTTAACAAACAGATTGTAGAGTTGCTGATATCGGTTTTTTTTCTGTGAAAAAAATGTTCTCATATATGTGTTTGGTTCATAGTTTAATTAATTTTACTCTTCTTCATGTTTTGAAATTTTGTTGACATTTGTTTTATGCATCAAAATAAATCAAACCTCTACAAAAGTGTCTTCCTTTGTTCTTTCCGACATTGTCCCTTGGGCCAAGTTTCATTTTTTTTTCGAAGTTGTAGGTCGGACATAAAAAATACAAACATGTACCTTTTGCTCCAAAGAGTGACCTTGACCTTTATGATAACACAGAGCTTAGAATCATTTCCAACACACTGTCTTCTTATGGAAACATTTATAAAAAGTTTCGTTCAATTTTTAGAGTTATGGCCCGGACACAATTTCAGCCAGAATGACTTCCACCTTTGACCTTTGATATTTTTGAGATAAATATATTGTTGGTGCAATATGCAAACACACTTTGCTTTGAACTATTTATATAATTATTCTTAATGATTTGAAATATGCATTTTTTTAAACAAATACATGAAGATTTACATGGAAGCCATCTTCACTAACAGTAACTTTAATATTCTGCATTTTCAAAAATAATACCTAAATTTCAACAGCATCACAAAGTGAAGTGGGGCCTATATAGGAATCACGTTGTCCGTAACGTCGCGTCCCGTCGAGTCCCGTCGCGTAACATATTTTTGTCCCGTCGTGTCACGTCCCGTAACACATATTTAGCTTGACTATTCGAAGCCTATGTACTCGCCCCGGCGTCGGCGTCCCACATCAAGGTTTGCATATGGATCTAAATCATGCATCTATTGTTCATGGAAGTAATCATGCATCTACTGTACATGGATATAAATCATGCATCTATTGTTCATGGAAGTAATCATGCATCTATTGTTCATGGAAGTAATCATGCATCTATTGTACATGGATATAAATCATGCATCTATTGTTCACGGAAGTAATCATGCATCTACTGTACATGGACAAAAATCATGCATCTGTTGTACATGGATATAAATCATGCATCTATTGTTCATGGAAGTAATCATGCATCTATTGTACATGGATATAAATCATGCATCTATTGTTCATGGAAGTAATCATGCATCTACTGTACATGGATATAAATCATGCATCTATTGTTCATGGTAGTAATCATGCATCTATTGTACATGGATATAAATCATGCATCTATTGTTCATGGAAGTAATCATGCATCTACTGTACATGGATATAAATCATGCATCTATTGTTCATGGTAGTAATCATGCATCTATTGTACATGGATATAAATCATGCATCTATTGTTCATGGTAGTAATCATGCATCTATTGTACATGGATATAAATCATGCATCTATTGTTCATGGAAGTAATCATGCATCTACTGTACATGGATATAAATCATGCATCTATTGACCATGGAAGTAATCATGCATCTACTGTACATGGATATAAATCATGCATCTATTGTTCATGGAAGTAATCATGCATCTACTGTACATGGATATAAATCATGCATCTATTGTTCATGGAAGTAATCATGCATCTATTGTACATGGATATAAATCATGCATCTATTGTTCATGGAAGTAATCATGCATCTAGTGTACATGGATATAAATCATGCATCTATTGTGCATGGAAGTAATCATGAATCTACTGTACATGGATATAAATCATGCATCTATTGTACATGGATATAAATCATACATCTATTGTTCATGGAAGTAATCATGCATCTATTGTACATGGATATAAATCATGCATCTATTGTTCATGGAAGTAATCATGCATCTAGTGTACATGGATATAAATCATGCATCTATTGTGCATGGAAGTAATCATGAATCTACTGTATATGGAAGCTAGATAATCATGCATCTATTGTACATGGATATAAATCATGCATCTATTGTTCATGGAAGTAATCATGAATCTACTGTACATGGAAGCTAGATAATCATGCATCTAATGCACATGAAAGCTGGAGAAATCAGCATCTAATATACATGGAAGCTAGAGAAATCATGCATCTATTGTACATGAAAGCTAAAGCAATCATGCATCTATTGTGAATGGAAGCATCTAATGTAAATGGAAGCTAAATCATGCATCCACAGTACATGGAAGCAAAATTATGCATCTACCGTACATGGATGCGTAATCATGCATCTACTCTACATGGAAGCTAGAGAAATGAGTTTTGTGACCTAAAATGATTTTAAATATTGCGGCTTTCTTCATTTTCACCTCAGAGCAAAGTGCATTCATGAACGATAGATTATATTCTGTCTAAGATGGAAGCCATCTTTATCAACAGCTGATTAATGGGAGGGATTAGGGCCAATTACTGCCAGACTATTAATTAACGCCTAACTTTTTTATACTCCAGGATGCCTTGATGAGTGCCTCATGTTCTCCTGAAAAATCATAAAAAGCTGTCGACTGGTAACAAACACTATTACAGAGGTAAAAAACACAAACTGAACTAAGTGTTTTTATTTGCCAATTTTTTCGTTGATGGTCTTTATTGTGTGAGATAGAACATTTTACTGAATGAAAAGAAACCTAGTGAAATTGCATTTTTTTTAAATAACGCCTATTTTTTTTAGTTTTGAGGATTGATGGAAGACTAAATTTTTAAAAAAAATTAAATTAAATGCCGTCCTATTTTTAACATGTTAACATGTTAACAACAGCGCCCGGGTCATACACAAAATGCCAAGGGGTTGCTATTTAATTTTTTGTTTTTTTGTTTTATTGCTTTATTATGATTATACAACCAATCTAAAAAAATATATTGAATTTTGCTAATTATTTTTTTGATTTTTGGATATAAAAGACCCTGAATGTATTTTTTGGTGTTTTTTTTAAATTATGAGGTGGGGTACAACTCTTCTATTAGGGGAGGCGATACTATTAGGGGTAATACAGTATTAGAAATAATGCTGAATTTAAACCTACATTTTGGACTGTATCACTACTCACTGTTCAAGACTCAGAAACGTTCATTCATTTCCAAACCAGTATGCAGTTCCAAACCAGTATGCAGTTCCAAACACCAGTATGCATTTCCAAACCAGTATGCAGTTCCAAACCACTATGCAGTTCCAAACACCAGTATGCATTTCCAAACTAGTATGCATTTCCAAACCAGTACGCTGTTCAAAACCGGTATGCATTTCCAAACCGGTATGCAGTTCCAAACCAGTATGCAGTTCCAAACCAGTATGCAGTTCCAAACCAGTATGCAATCATGAACAATCCCCATTCTAGTATTCTGGAACAAAAAAGAGATAATAATTATTACACTGTTTAAGAAAACAAAAACATAACCACAATTTAAAGCGAAGAATGCCAAGATGACATTTTAATACAGCTGTCCTCCCAGAATGTTTAAGGAATGGATGATAATCAGAGCTGTATCGGTTGGCTGAATTCCCATCAGGCGCCATGCTTGCCCAGTTGGTCTGATGCAGTCTCGAAACTATCCCTTAAACTAGAACTATCACTGAAGGTGATGAATACCCCCGCTTAAATTCTAAATCAAACAAAAGGCCATAATTCTGTAATAAATGTTTGATATATGCAAGTATTAACAAGAGCTGTCGGAGAACAGCGCAGCTCGACTATTCGATTTGTCAGAGAATAATAAATTATATAGCCAGTATTAACCATCAGAAAACAAGGCTAAAACAATGTGGGGGTGGGGTTGGTGGGCGGGGCAGGTATATAAATTCAGGCCATTATAAAATTATTGTTAAAATCTCATACGAATTACTGTAAAATTTGGGGCAGGATGTGAAATTTTAATTTTAATTTTTTATCAGTTTTAATCCAAACCAAACCCCTAAACAAAACTAACAACAAAGGAACAATTACATTTTCCCATTCTCCTGCCTCCAATTCCCCTCCCCCTGTCCTCCATGTAAGGGGAGCCCATAAACCAATGAGAGTGGTGGGTGGGGGAGGGTGTGGGGGTGAGTGATGGCAGCATCACTGATATAGGTGTAGATATGATAAAACAAAACAACACAGAGATATGCAAAAAACAAACAAAAAAACACATTTGGGTGGTGGTGAAGATGGGGTAGTGGGATGTTTGGGGTGAAACATATTGATAAATTGATAAAACAAAAGAAGAAATCCGCGGATTCACAGTTCTCGCCTAACGGGGGCGGGACTTAAAAAATAAAAGATAAATGATGCTTAAATGAAAGTTTGTTTTTAAACATTTTAATAACTAAAAACAATGGAGTTTACCGTTTGCTGAGATGACATTTAAGTTTAGGAGTGTGGTGTAGGGAGTGTGGGGAGGAGAGAGCCCATGCCCCAATATGGGTGAAGTATGAATATGATGAATAATGCTATAAGAAATCCCAACTCAACATTTGGGTGACATAAGAAAAATATTTTTAAGAGATATATATAATATACAACAGCTTACACGCAAACCTAGATCTGCCTTTATTGCACATTTTCTTGGCAATCACAATTTGGGTTTCATGGGAGCCCAGAATTTGTAAAGACAAAATTACTTATGCAACCCTTTACAACATACTAAAAGGAAACCAATTCCCAAATTTAGTTGAGCTATGACAAGAAATGTAAGAGATCTTGACCTGTAAACACAGCTTACATGCAAAATTTTATGTGAAATGAGACACAAGCTTCCATTTACATTGGATGCATGATTTAGCTTCCAATTACATTAGATTGGATTCCATGAGAGCCCATGGGTTACAGGAACCAAAATTACTTATGCAGCCCTTAAGATAATGCTATAAGGAAGCCCATGACCAAATTTGGTTGTGCTAGGATAAGAAATGTAAGAGACATACACAGCTTACATGCAAACCTTGATGTGGGACGCCGACGCCGGGGCGAGTACATAGGCTTCGAATAGTCAAGCTAAATATGTGTTACGGGACGTGACACGACGGGACAAAAATATGTTACGTGACGGGACGCAATGTTACGGACGTGATTCCTATATAGGCCCCACTTCACTTTGTGAAAGTGGGGGTATAATTACACTTTACTGTTTATTTAGATAATTTTTACTTTTCTATCATTATCATAACTTTACTCTTATTTACTCATGCTTTTTCTAGCCACTAGCCAAACTGTAATTGTTAATCTAGTGCAGATTCAACAGTTCACCTTGCATGCATGGCTGTGGGGTAATGGTAGAGCGTCCGCCTCGCAATTTGCGGGAGATCATGTGTGCGTTAAAAGGTTTTAAGTCTGTCCGTCTGTTTAGGGGACTGCATCCCTGAATAATTATGTCTGTCTGCTTGTCAGTATGGGGAGAACACACTGACTGGTGGAGGTGAGAACTTAAAGGGACATGCCGTAACCTTGAATGGATGCCACGAGTTTTTAAGAAATCAATATTTCCGCGCGTGCCACATTTAATGCCAGCTTGATTGACTGAACTAATGCACCTATTCTCAACATTTAAGGGTGTCATCTGTATATAGAGACATGTGTCTGCTGTTGGATGAACAGAACACTCTTTCCTTAAAATCATAACGCTGATTCTACCCCAGAAATAAGTTTGTGGTCTGCCATCCTCACAAAATAATCAACTGTCATACATAGCCTAAAATGTGCTGGAAAAGCCTAAGATTTGCTGAAAATTGATGTTCAACACCATTCAAATCAAGTCATAATTTCTGAATAGATCTGGCTAATTCACGCTTATTAAAAATGCCATTAAAAAAAGCCGCACAGAAGTACCTACCTCCCAGTTTTGAGATCCAAAATTGGACTTTAAAGGGATGGAAGAAAGGGTGCTTGGTGTCAGTTTAAATACAACTGAAAAACTTCATAGAATGCTTCAGTTTCATATGAAATGTGATATGCATTAAATTAAGGCCGCATGTTACCTTAGTTTAATTATTGTGTATCAAAAATCTCTATCACTCAGTTTGTCTTATTTTGTTGCTAAATCATAAATATTATTTTAAAAGGGGGTTATATTTCTAACAGTTGTACTAGAGATCAAATAAAGTGTACTTTGACCTTGAGGTACAGACCTGGGCCCCGTTTTAAGAAACAACTTACGACCATTTTGATCGTAAATCAATTTCTTAAATGCTTCACTATAAATTTCACTTTTCAAATAAATGTGATTTCATTTCATTTTCTTATACATGTGATATTTCTGCACTTCGTGCACAAATAATTGTCTGTATTGAATGCTTAAGTGAAAAACGTAAACTATTTTAAAATTTAAGATTTATCGTAAGTTGTTTAATAAAACAGAGCCCAGATTCTTGCACAAAACGCACCTTCCCATCATGCTGAACATTTCTGTGTAGAGTTCGTATTCGGTAAGTCTAGTTTTAAATCATCTTAGCTTTTAATAATAATAACAACCTACTAAAGACTGGTTAAGATCTGATGAAAACTGAAGAAGCTAGAGTGCTAACGAAGCAAAATATAGCATTTTAAATCATGGGCTATAACTCTGGTGTTACTTATCTGATTGAGCCCAGGTTTTTAAGCTTGTCCAGGCTTTCATCAATAACAACATCTGGCTAAGTTTAGTAAAGATAGTAAAGATCAAATCCAAACTGAAGATGCTAGAGTGCTCACAAGGCAGAATCAGGACATAACTCCCAAACTGAAGATGCTAGAGTGCTCACAAGGCAGAATCAGGACATAACTCCCAAACTGAAGATGCTAGAGTGCTCACAAGGCAGAATCAGGACATAACTCCCAAACTGAAGATGCTAGAGTGCTCACAAGGCAGAATCAGGACATAACTCCCAAACTGAAGATGCTAGAGTGCTCACAAGGCAGAATCAGGACATAACTCCCTATCGTGTTAACAAGGCAAAAGTTAACGGACGATGGACAACTTGCCATTCCCTAAGCTCTGTTGGCCAGTGAGCTAAAAACTATACAAGTCATCTAGTTCTCTTCATTCACAATAATTAAACTATAGGGAACATGGGGCCTAGTTTAATTATTGTTTGGGGCGCTTGTTTCAGCCAAAGGTTTTTCTGCAGTAACTCGAGCAATTTAAATAATACGTACATCAGTCATATATCACTAGAACTGGCATTTTTAGTGGTAAATAAAACTACTTTACTTTTGAAAATCAGTTGAGAAATAAATATTTTACAGCCAAAATGATTTTTTGATGGGGCTTTTCCTATGTAAATTCCTTGTTGGTGGGACAGCAGAAAATTACAAAATGTCAAATAACTTCAGTAAAACTTGATATTTTGTTATAAAACTTTCAGGGTGTCTTAATGTAGTAATATCCAACAATTTAAAACTATTTTTGAATAAAAAATCTAAAAAAATATATTTTTCGAAATTTTCATGCAGCAGAATTTTGCATTGAAAATGACCCATCAAAATCAACTTTCGCACATGAAATTTGTATTTCTCAACCGATTTTGCAAAGTAAGGTATTTTTATTTACCACTAAAAATGTCTGTTACACTGATATATAACTTATATAGGTAGTAGATTAATTTTATCTTAAAAGTCCAAAAAACCTTTGGCTGAATCAAGCGCCCCAAACAATAGTTCAGCACATAGGCTGGTTGAATAAGAAACTGAAAACACATTATCCTTGCTTTACTGGTATTTGCTTCTTCCATATCACCACCAGTCCCTTTAAATCTATTATAGAAAATAATTACTTGATCCTATACACGTTTAGTGGAGTAGACAACCTCAATTTCATTATAAACCAGGCCTTTCACTTTTAATTTCATAAATAAAATGAACTAAAACAATAAAGGATCTGTTTACATCTAATCATTGCCAGACTTTCGCTTTTAGCATCTTCCTGAACCCCACACCACCGTAAGTAAACTGTTTATCCTGGATAGTTTACAAGTTGGAAATTATATTTCCATATGTGCCAAGGGATGGTTCCCTCGATGACAGCAATTTTTATGTTGTTTTATCATAAATAAATCAGTGGTTTGGCCAGAAAAATGCTGTATTCAATTGGGGTTTATATCCGGTTTGACATAAAATGCAGAATACAACAAGAGCTGTCGGAGAACAGCGCAGCTCGACTATTCGATTTTTCGGAGAATAATAAATTTATAGCTAGTATATACCATCAGAAAACAAGGCTACAACAATGTGGGGGTGGGGTTGGGAGCACAACATAACTATGTGTAAGAATTGACCAAAACTACACAGAAATATGTAAAAAAAATATAAAAATAAAAAAATATCGAGTTTTGAGTGGGGTGCGGGGTGGGGGTGGGAGAGAGGCGGGGGTGGATGGTGGGGGGAGTGGGGGTGGTGAGAGCAACATATATGTGTAAGAAGCTATGTAATAATTCACCAAAACAACACAAAAATATGAAGAATTTTTTTTTTTTTAAAAATCGAGTTTGAGTGGGATGGGGTAGAGGTGTGGGGTGGGGAGGGCAACAAGTGTAAGAATTGACTAAAACAACAAAGAAATATGTAAAAAAATAATAATAATAATTCAAGTGGAGTGGGGTGAGAGGCAGGGGGAGAGGCGGGGAGACGGTTGCAACATATATGTGTAAGAATTGACTAAAACAACACAGAAATATGTAAAAAAAAATAAAAAAATTCAAGTGTGGGGCATGGTGGGTGTGGTGATGGGGTGAGAGGCGGGGGCGGGGGGGTGGGGGGGGGGGGGCGGGGAGGGTTGCAACATATATGTGTAAGAATTGACAAAAGCAACACAGAAATATGTAAAAAAAAAAAAAAAAAAAATCAAGTGTGGGGCGTGGTGGGTGGTGTGATGGGGTAAGAGGCGAGGGTGGGGTTGCAACATATATGTGTAGGAATTGACAAAAGCAACTCAGAAATATGTAAAAAAAAAGAAAAAGAAAATAGTGGGGTCAGGGTAGAGGGGGAGTGGGGGGGGGGGGAGGAGGGAGCCCATGCCCCAATATGGGTGAAGTAATAAGATGCATAATGCTATAACAAATCCCAAACCAAAATTATAGATATATACATGCTTACATGCAAACCTAGATCTGCCTTTATTGCACATTTTATGGGCCATCACAATTTGGGTTCCATGGGAGCCCAGAATTTGCAAAAGACAAAATTACTTATCCAACCCTTTTACAACATACTATAAGGAAACCAATTCCAAAATTTAGTTCAGCTAGGACAAGAAATGTAAGAGATATAGACCTGTAAACACAGCTTACACACAAAATTTGATGTGAAACAGACACATTTTAAGGGCTATCAGAATTTGGGTTCCATGGGAGCCCAGGGGTTACAGGAACCAAAATTACTTAAGCAGCCCTTAAGATAATGCTATAAGGAAGCTAATGGCCAAATTTGGTTGAGCTAGGGTAAGAATTGTAAGAGATATAGACTTGTAAACACAGCTTACACGCAAAATTTGATGTGAAATGGGACACATTTTATGGGCTATCATAATTTGGGTTCCATGGGAGCCCATGGGTTACAGGAACCAAAATTGCTTATGCAGTCCTTAAGATAATGCTATAAGGAAGCCCATGGCCAAATTTGGTTGTGCTAGGATAAGAAATGTAAGAGATATAGACTTGTAAACACAGCTTACACGCAAACCTAAATGTGGGACGCCGACGCCGACCCCGGGGTGATTACATAAGCTCTCTTATTCTTCGAATAGTCGAGCTAAAAAAAGGAGCGATTATGTTTAGGCATCTAACTCGATGAACCAAAAAATCAAAGAAATTAAATCCAAGAAGTTGAAATAAGCTGCTCACCTAAAAATTACAGGCTTTATATTAGGTTTGACGTTATGCTAGGCTTGATGTTATGTTTGATGTTATGCCAGGCTTGATGTTATGTTTGATGTTATGCCAGGCTTGATGTTATGTTTGATGTTATGCCAGGCTTGATGTTAGGTTTGATGTTATGCCAGACTTGATGTTAGGTTTGATGTTATGCCAGACTTGATGTTATGTTTGATGTTATGCCAGGCTTGATGTTAGGTTTGATGTTATGCCAGACTTGATGTAATGTTTGATGTTATGCCAGGCTTGATGTTAGGTTTGATTTATGCCAGACTTGATATTAGGTTTGACGTTATGCTAGGCTAGATGTTAGGCCAGGCTTGATGTTAGGTTTGATGTTATGCCAGACTTGATGTTAGGTTTGATGTTATGCCAGACTTGATGTTATGTTTAATGTTATGCCAGGCTTGATGTTAGGTTTGATTTATGCCTGACTTGATGTTAGGTTTGATGTTATGCCAGACTTGATGTTAGGTTTAATGTTATGCTAGGTTTGATGTTGTGCTTGATGTTATGCTAGGCTTGATGTTAGGTTTAATGTTATGCTAGGTTTGATGTTGTGCTTGATGTTATGCTAGGCTTGATCATAGGTTTGATGTTATGCCAGACTTGATGCTATACTATGATTGATATTATGTTTGATGTTATGCCAAGCTTGATGTTATGTTCGATGTTATGCCAAGTTTGATGCTGTGCTAGGCTTGATGATATGCTAGGTTTGATATTATGCCAGGATCGATGCCAAGTGTGATGCTATGCTAGGCTTGATGTTATGCTTTATGTTATGCTAAGTGTGATGCTATGCTAGGCTTGATGTTATGCTTTATGTTATGCTAAGTGTGATGCTATGCCAGACTTGCTTTTATGCTAGGCTTGATGTTATGCCAAGTTTAGGCTATGCTAGGCTTGATGTTGTGCTTTATGTTATGTTAGGCTTGATGTTGTGATTGATGTTATGCCAGGCTTGATGGTGTGCTTGATGTTATGCTAGGCTTGATGCTGTGCTTGATGTTATGTTAGGCTTGCTGTTATGCCAGGCTTAATGTTATGCCATGCTTGATGTTGTGTTTGATGTTATGCTAGGCTTGAGGTTATGCTTGCTGTTATGTTTCTTGATGCTGTGATGGATGTTATGTTAGGCTTGATGTTATGCCAGGCTTAATGTTATGCCATGCTTATATTGTGCTTGATGTTATGCTAGGCTTGATGTTATGTTTGCTATTATGTTAGGCTTGATGCTGTGCTTGATGTTATGTTAGGCTTGCTGTTATGGCAGGCTTGATGTTATGCCTTGCTTGATGTTGTGCTTGATGTTATGCTAGGCTTGATGTCAGGCTTGCTGTTATGCCAGGCTTGATGTTATGCCATGCTTGATGTTATGCCATGCTTGGTGTTGTGCCAGGCTTGTTGTTATGCTTGCTGTTATGTTAGGCTTGATGCTGTGCTTGATGTTATGATAGGCTTGATGTTGTGCTTGATGTTATGCCAGGCTTGATGTTGTGCTTGATGTTATGCCAGGCTTGAGGTTGTGCTTGATGTTATGCCAGGCTTGAGGTTGTGCTTGCTCTTATGCTAGGCTTGATGTTGTGCCATGCTTGATGTTGTGCTTGATGTTATGCTAGGCTTGATGTTATGCTTGATGTTATGCCAGGCTTGATGTTGTGCTTGATGTTATGCTAGGCTTGAGGTTGTGCTTGCTATTATGCCAGGCTTGATGTTCTGCCATGCTTGATGTTATGATAGGCTTGATGTTGTGCTTGATGTTATGCCAGGCTTGATGTTGTGCTTGATGTTATGCCAGGCTTTAGGTAATGCTTGATGTTATGCCAGGCTTGAGGTTGTGCTTGATGTTATGCCATGCTTGATGTTATGCTAGGCTTGATGTTGTGCCATGCTTGATGTTGTGCTTGATGTTATGCCATGCTTGATGTTGTGCTTGATGTTATGCCAGGCTTGATGTTGTGCTTGATTTTATGCTAGGCTTGATGTTGTGCTTGATGTTATGCGAGGCTTTCTGTTATGCCAGGCTTAATGTTATGCTAGGCTTGATGTTATGCTTGCTGTTATGTTATGTTTGCTGTTATGTTAGACTTGATGCTGTGCTTGATGTTATGTTAGGATTGCTGTTATGGCAGGCTTAATGTTATGCCATGTTTGATGTTGTGCTTGATGCTATGCTAGGCTTGATGTTAAGCTTGATGTTATGCCATGCTTGATGTTGTGCTTGATGCTATGCTAGGCTTGATGTTAAGCTTGATGTTATGTTAGGCTTGATGTTATGCCAGGCTTAATGTTATGCCATGCTTTATGTTGTGATTGATGTTATGCCATGCTTGATGTTATGCTAAGCTTGACGTTATGCTTGCTGTTATGTTATGCTTGCTGTTATTCCAGGCTTAATGTTATGCCATGCTTTATGTTGTGATTGATGTTATGCCATGCTTGATGTTATGCTAAGCTTGACGTTATGCTTGCTGTTATGTTATGCTTGCTGTTATTCCAGGCTTAATGTTATGCCATGCTTTATGTTGTGATTGATGTTATGCCATGCTTGATGTTATGCTAAGCTTGACATTATGCTTGCTGTTATGTTATGCTTGCTGTTATGCCATGTTTATGTTGTGATTGATGATATGCCATGCTTGATGTTGTGCTAAGCTTGACGTTATGCTTGCTGTTATGTTATGCTTGCTGTTATTCCAGGCTTAATGTTATGCCATGCTTTATGTTGTGATTGATGTTATGCCATGCTTGATGTTATGCTAAGCTTGACGTTATGCTTGCTGTTATGTTATGCTTGCTGTTATTCCAGGCTTAATGTTATGCCATGCTTTATGTTGTGATTGATGTTATGCCATGCTTGATGTTATGCTAAGCTTGACGTTATGCTTGCTGTTATGTTATGCTTGCTGTTATTCCAGGCTTAATGTTATGCCATGCTTTATGTTGTGATTGATGTTATGCCATGCTTGATGTTATGCTAAGCTTGACATTATGCTTGCTGTTATGTTATGCTTGCTGTTATGCCATGTTTATGTTGTGATTGATGATATGCCATGCTTGATGTTGTGCTAAGCTTGACGTTATGCTTGCTGTTATGTTAGGCTTGATACTGTGCTTGATGTTATGATAGGCTTGATGTTATGCCAGGCTTGAAGTTATGTTAGGTTTGATGTTATGCCAGGCATAATGTTATGCCAGGCTTGAAGATGTGCTTGATGTTATGCCAGGCTTGATGTTGTGTTTGATGTTATGCCAGGCTTAATTTTATGCCATGCTTTATGTTGTGATTGATGTTATGCCATGCTTGATGTTATGCTAAGCTTGACATTATGCTTGCTGTTATGTTATGCTTGCTGTTATGCCATGTTTATGTTGTGATTGATGATATGCCATGCTTGATGTTGTGCTAAGCTTGACGTTATGCTTGCTGTTATGTTAGGCTTGATACTGTGCTTGATGTTATGATAGGCTTGATGTTATGCCAGGCTTGTAGTTATGTTAGGTTTGATGTTATGCCAGGCATAATGTTATGCCAGGCTTGAAGATGTGCTTGATGTTATGCCAGGCTTGATGTTGTGTTTGATGTTATGCCAGGCTTAATGTTATGCCATGCTTTATGTTGTGATTGATGTTATGCCATGCTTGATGTTATGCTAAGCTTGACATTATGCTTGCTGTTATGTTATGCTTGCTGTTATGCCATGTTTATGTTGTGATTGATGATATGCCATGCTTGATGTTGTGCTAAGCTTGACGTTATGCTTGCTGTTATGTTAGGCTTGATACTGTGCTTGATGTTATGATAGGCTTGATGTTATGCCAGGCTTGAAGTTATGTTAGGTTTGATGTTATGCCAGGCATAATGTTATGCCAGGCTTGAAGATGTTCTTGATGTTATGCCAGGCTTGATGTTGTGTTTGATGTTATGCCAGGCTTAATGCTATGCCAGCCTTGATGTTGTGCTTGATGTTGTGCTAGGATTGATGTTAGGATTGATGTTATGTTTGATGAAATGCAAGGCATGATGTTAGTTCTGATATTATACCAGACTGGATGTTAGGTCTGATGTTATACCAGATTTGATGTCATGTCTGATGTTATACTTGATGTTAGGTCTGATGTTATACCAGACTTGATGTTAGGTCTGATGTTATACCATACTTGATGTTAGGTCTGATGTTATACCAGACTTGATGTTATGTCTGATGTTATACCAGATTTGATTTGATGTTAGGTTTGATGTTATACCATACTTGATGTTATGTCTGATGTTATACCAGACTTGATGTTATGTCTGATGTTATACCAGATTTGATTTGATGTTAGGTTTGATGTTATATCAGACTTGATGTTACATTTGATGTAATGCTAGGCTTGATGTTATAATAGACTTGGTGTTATGTCTGATGTTATACCAGATTTGATGTTAGATCTAATGTTATACCAGATTTGATGTTAGATCTAATGTTATACCAGATTTGATGTTAGGTTTGATGCTATGGTAGGCTTGATAATTTGGAATGAGGTTATTTTAGGCTTGACTTTAGGTTTGATACTAGGCTAGGCTTAATGTTGCGTTTTATATCGACTTGACTGAAAACTATTTTGACTGAAGAAAGGCAAAGTAGTAGACTGGCATCAGTCCTTAAAGATGAATGGCAACCCTTTTTGTAGTATTATCAATTAACAAATTTAACTGTTAAACATCACATGAACCCCAGAGAAAAACATATATTTAAAACCGCTACTAAGTTGTATGTAAAAATAAGTATTATTGGCATGACGCAGATACTACTTTTACCACTGCGTGACTACACAGGGAAATGAGGTAAATCTGAATTGTATATCTGCACAACTATTGCCAGATAGTTACCTGTGGATTAATTTACCTGTTCGAAGTTTTTTATGTCATCAAATAAAATCTTATTCTTGCTTTTCACAGATATTGCAATGTGTGAATTGTAAATATATATTGTTGTGTATATAATTCAGCCAAGAGCTTGGAATAAAATAATTTTTATGCAGAGCATTATTTTATTTTTTAATTTGTCTAATTTTATTATTTATAGTCTAATTTATAGACTGATACCAGTCTAGCAAAGTAGTAGATGACTGTTATAAGAGATACTACGGTACATCTTATATAATTCTAAGATGCAGGAAGCCAGAAAATCAAGCAATATTACATAATTTGTCATTTGTGTTCACACTGGAGTGATGTATTAAAGCAACTGTAGACATTTATAGAAATCTTTAAAATAGTTTTGAGGTGCATCAGGTGATCAAGTAGGTGTAAGCATGGCATGACATTATGATGTAAGGCCAGACAATGTTAGGAATCTCTGATAGTGCAGTGGCTGTCAGGATGGGCTCTGTAGAAATTTATGATCTCTGTTTGACAGGTATCAAGATAGCTTGGTTTTAAAGGGACACATGACAATCAAAAAAAGATGAAACAAGTGGCCCAAGAGGGTCTGTATAGCTCTACTGGCTGGCTAAAACTCCAACAAAAATCATTCAACCGGAACATGACAATAATGTGCGCAACTAAGCTTGATACTGATCATTCCTGCCAAGTTTCACTTCAATCCAACCAGGAGTTCAGGAGAACTAGCCTGTATAAAGTTAGTGTATTAAAACCTTTAAAGGGCCATAACTCTGCCAAAAATAATTCAACCGGATCACTTCAATCCAACCAGGAGTTCAGAAGAACTAGCCTGTAGGAAGTTAGTGTATTAAAACCTTTAAAGGGCCAAAAAATAATTCAACCGGAACATGGCAATGATATGCTCAACTAGGCTTGGTACTCATCATCCCCACCAAAATTCGGCCAGGATTTCAGAAGATACTAGTCTGGATAAAGTTTGTGTATCAAAACTTTTAAAGGGCTATAACTCTGCAAAAAAAATCATTCAACCGGAACAGGGCACGATATGCACAACTAGGCCTGGTAATGATCATCCCTGCAAAGTTTCATTGAAATCCTGCCAGTGGTTCAGGAGAACTAGTCCGGACAAAATTTGTGTATTAAAACCTTTAAAGGGCAATAACTCCACCAAAAATCGAAATACGGCGATGACATGCATAACTAGAACTTTCACTGAAGGGGATGCATAGCCCCGCTCTTTTGCTCTAGCCAATGATGGGTAAAATCAAGAATAATAAATGTCTAAAATATCTGTTAATTTCTTAATGTGAAAGCTCATAATTCTGTTACACACACACAAACATGCACTGTAAAACAAATTGCAAAAAAATATTAATGCAGAGACACATCATATCATCATGTGTGAACTGTATGTTAGGTGTAATAACAATCCATAAAAAGCGTTAAAGTGAATGCCACATGAAGTTCATTATGGAGTGAAAAACTAAGTCAAATAAAGGGTCGTGAGTCTGTAATAAATTAGGCATCAACAATTTGTGATGTAGAACTATGGGAAGCCATAACCGCCAAAATGTGGATATTTACAAACCATTCAATGACAGGCCATTTAATTCAACATGAAGTCATTTGGTGACGTACATATTGATTCGATGCGACGTGTAAACTCGGTTCATTCGTTACAAAGTGAATTGATACGGTTCAAAGTGAAATGATACGATGTAAAATTTCAAACCATACGACGCAAAGTCATTTGATAACGTACATATTGATTGGTAATGTTTGAAAAAAAATACTGATGGGAATTTTATGTCGACAACCCTTGATGTAAGAGCCGTTTTAGCCAGTAGAGCATCCACAGGCCCTCTTGGGCCTCTTGTTTTTAATAGAATGGCATTTTACTTTTAAACAAATGCACTTGAATTTCATCTCAGCAAACGGCAAACTCCATTGTTTTTAGTTACTAAAATGTTTACAACCTCATTTAAGCATCATTGACCGTTTTATTTTTAAGTCCAGCCCCCGTTAGGCGAGACATGTGAATCCACGGATTTCTTGTTTAAAAAATCAAAGGCTATAACTTTGATGTGTCTAGTCTGATGCAACTGGTTTTGAACTTGTCCAAGTTCAGTGGCGTAACCTAGAAAACGTCTTCTGCTGCAGGGACAAATAACTTAACAAGAGGCACTACCCGTTGATTCAACTTCTCTATGTCTGTCCCACACATTGAAAAGAAACTTTACTGTAGTATTAACTAAAAAAAAAAAAAATACAAATCTAGCTACCTAGCTACCGTATTTTACCTTGTATAATACGCAGTTTTTTTACTTCTTTTAAGGTTTCCGAAAGGGGGGTGCGTACAAATTACAATACAAGGAAACAATACAATAAGCTTTTTTTCTTGCATTTTATATGCAGAAAATCGATGATAGACTGGAGAAAATCAACATATATGTGTAAGAATTGACTAAAACAACACAGAAATATGTAAAAGAAATAAAAAATATTCTAGTTTCAAGTGTGTGGTTGGGGGGAGGGGCGGGTGGCGGGAAAGGGGAGGCAGGGGGCGTCGAGGGGGTAACATGTGTAAGAATTGACAAAAGCAACACAGAAATATGTAAAAAAAAAAGAAATGGGTGTTCCGCAGAACACGTGTGTCGCCTGTCAGCGCTTTCAACCAGATAAATAACCTTGACAAACTGGCCTGACAAAGTTTTAGTGACCTTTATATTTCAGTATGGTCATGTCGATGTTGTCATGATGAGTAGATATTGAAAGTTTGATGTAGAAATATCCAGAAATGAGAAAGTTATAACCAACGTTAAGTTTTCGTGAAGAAAAAAACGAGTACTTAACCCATATAATGACCTTCAGTGTGACCTTGACCTTTATATTTTAGTATGGTCATGTCGGTGTTTTCATGATGAGTAAATATTGAAAGTTTGATGAAGGAATATCAAGAAATGAGAAAGTTATAACCAACATTAAGTTTTTGTGAAGAAAATGAGTATTTAACCCATATAATGACCTTCAGTGTGATCTTGACCTTTATATTTTAGTATGGCCATGTCGATGTTGTCATGATGAGTATATATTGAAAGTCTGATGAAGAAATCTCAAGAAATGAGAAAGTTATAACCAACGTTAAGTTTTCTTGAAGACAATGAGTATTTAATCCATATAATGAACTTCAGTGTGACCTTGACCTTCATATTTTAGTATGGTCATGTTGAAGTTGTCATGATGAGTTTATATTGAAAGTTTGATGAAGAAATATCAAGAAATGAGAAAGTTATAGCCAACGTTAAGTTTTCGTGACGGACAACAAAGTGATCCCATTGTATTGCACTTTTCTTCGAAAAGGCGACACAATAAAACCATCATAATATACGAACTCCTATATAAAAGTTGTGCACTTTGTAAGTCTCCATGTTCCATTGAATTTATTGTTTATAAAAGAGTTTGGTTGAAAAAAATCAATGACTCCGCTAGTTTTTGCTGTTCGAATTACACATACCAATTCATACAAGACTTTTCGGCTTAGAGAAATATGTGATTTGTGTTTGAAGTACATTTTTACTGAATTACATGCATATCTAAAAAGAAAATTGAAAAACTAAATATACATTTTTATTATTTCAGAATGTTACATAATCAAGAGAGACAATTTCTTACGGTAGTAAATTACAAAATAATACTAAATTTATTTAGCTCTATCAAGGTTTGTGTATATTATTAGTCAATAAAAAGGACTCCAAATTGGCTCCTGGCAGTCCCTTTAAGCTTTAGTTTCCTAAGCAAGTGAACCAGATTAAAAGTTTGCTGTTTATGTGGGGTGTGTGGTGGGGAAATATATTTCAGTATTTCATGAAGTTGTTCATCAATAGAGTAAGGTGCTGGCCCAGTGCATGAAGGACTTGAAGCTTGAGAATCCGGGTTCAGTTCTCACCAGGGCCACTGAGTTTTGACGGTGTGTTCTTGGGCATGACACTTTCCCTTAGCCTCTTTTTGAAAAGAGTAAAACTGGTATGTTAGATTATTTACAGCTAATTTAATCGTCGTCGGATAAATAGTTTGTTTTATTTGTTTGTATGTTTTTTTACGTCATTTTCAACACATGTAAGGTTATACATGATGGTCAATTTTTTTCACCCACTTTTCCTATGTAGAACTAGTACTGTATACCTCCCGCCATCCGTAAAAATCTACACTTTCTCACTTACAAGTTGAGCTCCCAGTGGGATTCAAACCCGCAGCAGTGAGAGATGAAGGTTTACAATGCAACTTCATTAACCATTTGGCCAAGGAGACGCTCATCAAGTTTGTAATGGGTTTCATGATTTAAAGCAGAAACCGAATTCTCTATAAACAGTGAACACTATCTTAAAGGGACACATGGAAATATTGATTTTCTTTTAAAAATCGTGGCATCCCATTTGTTTTTCTACATAACTTGGCATTGGTTCAATCAATAATATTAATTATAAGAATAGTGTACAGCAAATTATTTTACGTATTACTAACTGTTGATTATATTGCACCAATAATACATTTAAACAAACAGTAGAATAACAAAGAAACTGAAAAGTCGAACTTTTATTGAATTACATGCAAGCAGGTTTAAGTTAAAGGATACTGAATTAATTAATCGCTAATTTTAATGACTGATAAAAACTTCAACATGTGTTCCTTTAACAGAACACTAAAGGGGGGTTCAAAACTAGTCCCTTAACAAATACAGGTTTATTTTAATTTAAAACAAGACACACTTAAGAACTTAAATGGTGGTCTCTTAATAGAGGTGGTCTCTTAATGGAGGTGGTCTCTTAATAGAGGTGGTCTCTTAACAGGGGTGGTCTCTTAATAGAGGCAGTCTCTTAATAGGGGTGGTCTCTTAATACAGGTGGTCTCTTAATACAGGTGGTCTCTTAATAGGGTTGGTCTCTTTATATAGGTGGTCTCTTAAAGCAGATGGTCTCTTAATACAGGTGGTCTCTTGATACAGGTGGTCTCTTAATAGGGGTGGTCTCTTAATAGGGGTGGTCTCTTAATAGAGGTGGTCTCTTAAAGTAGATGGTCTCTTAATAGGGGTGGTCTCTTAATACAGGTGGTCTCTTAATAGGGGTGGTCTCTTAACATGGGTGGTCTCTTAATAGAGGTGGTCTCTTAACAGGGGTGGTCTCTTAATAGAGGCAGTCTCTTAATAGGGGTGGTCTCTTAATACAGGTGGTCTCTTAATAGGGTTGGTCTCTTTATATAGGTGGTCTCTTAATACAGGTGGTCTCTTAATAGAGGTGGTCTCTTAAAGCAGATGGTCTCTTAATACAGGTGGTCTCTTGATACAGGTGGTCTCTTAATAGGGGTGGTCTCTTAATAGGGGTGGTCTCTTAATAGAGGTGGTCTCTTAAAGTAGATGGTCTCTTAATAGGGGTGGTCTCTTAATACAGGTGGTCTCTTAATAGGGGTGGTCTCTTAACATGGGTGGTCTCTTAATAGAGGTGGTCTCTTAAAGCAGATGGTCTCTTAATAGGGGTGGTCTCTTAATACAGGTGGTCTCTTAATAAGGTGGTCTCTTAATAGGGGTTGTCTTTTAATACAGGTGGTATCTTAATAGGGGTGGTCTCTTAACAGAGGTGGTCTCTTAAAGCAGATGGTCTCTTAATAGGGGTGGTCTCTTAAAGCAGGCAGTCTCTTAATAGGGATGGTCTCTTAATACAGGTGGTCTCTTAATACAGGTGGTCTCTTAACAGGGGTGGTTCCGTAATAGAGGTGGTCTCTTTAAGCAGGTGGTCTCTTAATAGGGGTGGTCTCTTAAAGCAGATGATCTCTTAATAGAGGTGGTCTCTTAAAGCAGGTGGTCTCTTAATAGAGTTGGTCTCTTAATAGGGGTGGTCTCTTAATAGGGGTGGTCTCTTAATAGAGGTGGTCTCTGAAAGTAGGCAGTCTCTTTATAGAGGTGGTCTCTTAAAGCAGGTGGTCTCTTAAAGCAGGCGGTCTCTTAATAGGGTTGGTCTCTTAACAGAGATGGTCTCTTAATAGGGGTGGTCTCTTAATAGAGGTGGTCTCTTAAAACAGGCAGTCTCTTAATAGAGGCGATCTCTTAACAGAGGTGGTCTCTTAATAGGGGTGGTCTCTTAACAGAGGTGGTCTCTTAATAGGGTGGTCTCTTAACAGATGTGTTCTCTGAATAGGGGTGGTCTCTTAATAGAGGTAGTCTCTTAACAGGGGTGGTCTCTTTGGTCTCTTAAAGCAAGTGGTCTCTTAATAGGGGTGGTCTCTTAACAGAGATGGTCTCTTAAAATGGGTGGTCTCTTAATAGAGGTGGTCTCTTAAAGCAGGCAGTCTCTTAATAGAGGTGATCTCTTAACAGAGGTGGTCTCTTAATAGGGGTGGTCTCTTAACAGAGGTGGTCTCTTAATAGGGATGGTCTCTTAACAGATGTGTTCTCTTAATAGGGGTTGCCTCTTAAAGCAGGTGGTCTCTTAATAGAGGTGGTCTCTTAATAGAGGTGGTCTCTTAACAGAGATGGTCTCTTAATAGGGGTGGTCTCTTAATAGAGGTGGTCGCTTAAAGCAGGCAGTCTCTTAATAGAGGTGATCTCTTAACAGAGGTGGTCTCTTAATAGGGGTGGTCTCTTAACAGAGGTGGTCTCTTAATAGGGGTGGTCTCTTAACAGATGTGTTCTCTGAATAGGGGTGGTCTCTTAATAGAGGTAGTCTCTTAATAGGGGTCTCCAGATAGGGTATCTTAATAGATGGGGTCTCTTTATAGATGGGGTCTCTTAATAGATGGGGTCTTTTTTATAGAGGAGGTCTCTTAACAGAGGTTGTCTCTTAATAGATAGGGTCTCTTAACAGAGATGGTTTCTTAATAGAGGGGTCTCTTAATACAAGGGATCTCTTAACAGATGGGGTCTGTTAATAGATGGGGTCTGTTAATATAGGGGTCTCTTAATAGAGGGGGTCTCTTAACAGAGGTGGTCTCTTAACAGATGGGGTCTCTTAATAGAGGTGGTCTCTTAACAGATGGTTCTCTTAATAGAGGGGGTCTCTTAACAGATGGGGTCTCTTAATAGAGGGTGTTTCTTAATAGATGGGGTCTCTTAATAGAGATGGTCTCTTAACAAGATGGGGTATCTTATTAGAGGGAGTTTCTTAATAGAGGGGGTCTCAACAGAGGTGGTCTCTTAATAGAGGTGGAGCATTGGTGAAGTGAAAATGTGTTTAAAATCTGAAGTGGGGGATACTGATACTATTAGAACGCTAATGGGTAACTCAGTTGTTCAAGGGAAAGTCCCAAGAAACGTGATTCAATCAGGAAAGGGCTCAGAAAAATGAATGGTGATTTACATAATTTTCAGCACATTTTAGGCTATATATGACGGCTGATTTTTTGTGGTGGATGTAAGCCATCTCCTTTTTCCTGGGTTGAACCAGTACTGTAAATCTTCTGCCATCTGTAAGAATCTGCTCTAAACAAGTGGGGGTGGTCATCTTAAATTACACATTCAGGACAGATAATCTGGAAAAGCAGGCTTAAAGCATTGATGACTTTTGGAATTATAGACGGGAAAGAAATGAAGGGGATGAACGATTTTGTGGTCTGTTTCTAAAAGTACATTTCTATCTTTTCGCAGGTGCAAAGTTGATGCTGTATGGAGGAGACAAAGCCATTTCTAAAAGCACTGGCATGTATGCATACAAATAATAAATCGTGATGCTGTGCAAATTATTTTTTTCTGAAATATTTTAAAATCTCATCCTACTGTTTAATGGTAAAATAATTAGTACCTGATTCCACCATTTCTCAAATATAATAGACATTAATTTCCATTTAAACTTCATAGACACTTGTCTTTTTTAAGTTTTTTTCAAATTTATGCGTTCCACATGGCCTAACCGAAAAAATAACTGTCAAAAAAAAAAAAAAAAAAAACAAATGGAGGAAGAGAAAATGCTTGATGCTGCCACATCAACAGTGTCTGCTGCCGAAAAAAATGGTTAATCATCTTAAATATATTAGAACATCTGGTTGGGAGAATTTATACAATAAATTGGATTCTTTTTGTGAAATAAATTCATCCGACAGAAACAAAATGTTCATGAAAGCAATTTGTTCTTTTCATAAATCAACTTCTTAGCACAACTTTTTGTATATACCTTTTTGCTTTAATGAGCAAGATGTAAGAAACACTATTAGACATTAATGTCTAGGTGTAAGTTAGGAGAATTTCATCATATGAATCTGGCTTAGGATGGACATCGAACATAATGAGTTGCGACACTATGTGACTCCATGTGAAACTCTCATGACATGTGTGTTTTATGACCTAGCAACAGATACTAGAGCCAAAACACCACCATCTCCATACATTTTCACCCTCCCATATTTGATTTAAGAAATAAAATCTTTCCAGCGGGTTTATATTGTGCGAGATATACACCTGGTGGTTGGGACTTGAAACACATCGAAACCGCGGGCCTACGGACATGGATTGTTATGAATTTTATACACACATTTTCGAGAGCTTGAACATAATACAAACACATTCTCACAACTTACACTGTACGTCCAATTCTCTCAGCACCAAACGAAGAAAATATACAGCTTAATCGTGTTTCTAACAATTTCAATGTGTTGTTTGAACGTAACCATGCCTTAAAATAACATAATCGTTGTTTTGGATGTTTTCCAACGTTGAAAATCAGACGTGACGTCAGAGGTTTTTATAGCTTTTTCAAAAACTGCTCAATAGCCAATCAGCATTGGGTATTTGCATAAACCATTTTAGATTTTGCTATTTATTTTAATTGAGTCCATATCTTTAAAACAAGAGTGGATTCAGCAGCTCAGTTGCTTTAGCGATAGGGTTTGATGCCTCGCGGAGGTATCATCTCAACTTCCTCTGAGGTTGCTGTTGTCCAAATATAGCCTACTATGATGTGTTAACGGCACATAAAACCCCATTTCATTTCTTTAAAAAACACCTTAATGCATTCTATCAGTGTAAAAAGAAAGATAAATTAATACATTTTTACACCCAAAGGTTGCATGACATACTAAGGTGACATCAAGTATCATTTTTGGACAGCACTTGTTGCTTCACACAAGTTAAAAGCAAGAAAATAAATCAAATGTTAATTAATACAAATAAATGAAATGGTGTTTTACGTGCCGTTAACACATCATATAGGATATATTTGGGAAGCAACCTCAGATGGAGATGAGATGAAGGATAAAGTTTCCCATTAGACATACCTCTGCCAGGGACAAACCCATGCAGGGCAGAGGTCTGTAGCTTTAAAGCAAAATACAATGTAGGTGCCTCGGTCAGGGAGTGAACCCCTGCAGGGGCAGACTCTGTAGCTCTTCGTAGAGCAAAATACAATGTACATGCCTCTGTAGCTCTTCGTAGAGCAAAATACAATGTACGTGCCTCAGTCAGGGAGTGAATCTCAGTCAGGGAGTGAACCCCTGCAGGGGCAGACTCTGTAGCTCTTCGTAGAGCAAAATACTATGTACATGCCTCTGTAGCTCTTCGTAGAGCAAAATACAATGTACGTGCCTCAGTCAGGGAGTGAACCCCTGCAGGGACAGATTCTGTAGCTCTTCGTAGAGCAAAATATAATGTACGTGCCTCAGTCAGGGAGTGAACCCCTGCAGGGGCAGACTCTGTAGCTCTTCGTAGAGCAAAATATAATGTACGTGCCTTGGTCAGGGAGTGAACCCCTGCGGGGGCAGACTCTGTAGCTCTTCATAAAGCAATGTACGTGCCTTGGTCAGGGAGTGTACCCCTGCAGGGACAGATTCTGTAGCTCTTCGTAGAGCAAAATACAATGAACGTGCCTAGGTCAGGGAGTGAACCCATGTGAGGACAGAGTATGTAGCTCTTCGTAAAGCAAAATACAACTGAAAAGCCCATTGACAATGAAAGTCTCGGTTAAAATGTAAGGCACACTTTTTTATATTTGCTTTTTTCCCAGTACTTGCTACGATTTCAACTGCTCAATGAGTAAACCAGAAGCAATCCGAGTGATGAAGGTTTACACCAGACGATCCTCTTTTTCTTTTTCTTTTTAAAGAAAAAAAACAATGATCAAAGAAGACTTGATTATAAAGCCCTCTTTTTGTTAATCTATCAATTAGACCTCTGAATCAATTAAAACCTTCCTTGGAGATTTGTAGAATTTAGTTGTCAGGTGCTTCACACTTCATGCTAAATTGTCCTTTAATTAAAATGTTCACATTTAATTTTTCAATTATGTTCATTTAAAAACTCTGCACACTAATTATTTCACAGCTGGAGAAGAGCTAATCGGATTAACAGATTATAACAAGCTTTTTTAAAGAGACTGGAGGGGATATGAAAAAAGTATGGGTGTCTATCCAAATTGGAATAAAGCTATCATTCTGTGTTTCAGCTGCATTTTTTTGCACTAATGTTGGCCAAACGATCTGCCAGATTTAATTATTGTTCTTTTCTTAGTTTGGTCTGGAAAAACTAGATGACTGGACTAGGTTTTGCTGTAGAAGTCATTGACTTTAATTCATGATATTTAAATAGTCACTATAGTCACCTTTTAGGGGAAGGGGAATTTTGCGTTATTTTTATATCAAAGGGGAATTTCTAAGAAACACAAATCAGTAATTTTTTTATTATTTAAGAAGCACCAAGAATGTACCATTTCAAATTGCAAAAAGTATGCTGTTTTCCTGTATTGGAGTTAAAAAAATTCTCAATTTTATTTTATTTTTATTTATTTGTTTTTTTTAAGAGGATAATTTTTCACAGGAAAAGGGGGAAAATATATACTTTTAGGGAGGGGAATGGGGCCAAATTTCGGCCCCAAAAAATGGCCAAACGAGTTCCATGTAAGGCTGCAATAAATTCTTGTTTTGTGTTGGAAGTACACTTTTATTGAATTAAATGTACAACTGCTAGCAATATGAATTCCATATTAAAGGGACACACGGCAATCTTGAAGTTTTTATCAAGCATTACAATTAGCCTCTCCATTTATTAATCCAGTATTATTTTGACTGCATGCATATATTTAAATACAATTTTGAGTTTTCAACTTTTCTTTCTTATTATTTCATAGGTTTGAATAAGGTGAATTGAATTGAATTGGGGTTTTAAGGCGCACCAACACATGAAAAGGTTATATGGCGCCTAAAAGGCATGAACATGCCAGGCTCATCTTCCATGTACATCGAGATAAAATATGGAAAATGGGCCTAGAACCTTCTCACCCTGAACTGCAGAGTTGCTGCACATTCTATCGTAGAAACTCCATTTACACTGAATAAGGTGAAATATAATCAACAGTTAGTAATATGCAAAAACAATTTGCTTTATACTATTCTTATAATTACTACTCATGATTTAACAAATCCAATTTATGTAGAAAAACTAATGGGACACTGCTAGTTTTACAAAAATCAAGATTGCCATGTGTACCTTTAAATAATACTTATGATTTAACAAAACCCCAAGAATTGTAGAGTTTTCCAGACAGTTATTTCATAAACCATAAATAAGCTGAAGGTGACTGAATTTAATGATTGTGCACATTTCATATGGAAGAGAAGCACATTAGGAACATGCTATTGCATATTTTTTGTCAGTTCTCAGAACAGATTGAGTGCATCATAATATTTACTGAAAGGAAAAAGAAACGCATAATCAAACAAGAAATATCGCTGTAAATGACAAATGCCCCCGAAGTGACCTTTGACCTCTAAGTATGACCTTGATCTTGGAGCCATAAACCTGGATTATGTGCGCGACACGCCATTTGGTTGTGGTGAGCACTTGTGCCAAGTTATTTAAAAATCTGTCCACGAATGCCAGAGTTATTGACCGGACACGATTTGACTTTTGACCTCCAAGTGTGACCTTGACCTTGAAGACCTGGGTTTTGTGCGCTACACATCATCTTGTTATGGGGATCACTTGTGCCAAGTTATTTAAAAATCCCTGCAGGTGTTGTGACGTTACGGTTCGGACACTAAATTGCGTACCTGTTTTTGACCTATGAACTGTAAGTGTGACCTTGACCTTTGAGGTACGGACCTGGGTTTTGCGCGCGACACATCGTCTTGGTATGGTGATAACTTGTGCCAAGTTAATTAAAAAACCATGAAGGGGTTTTGAAGGTACAGTCCGGACACAAACTGCGGAATGACGGACGGACGGTGCGATTACTATACCTTTTCGGGGGCATACAAATTGCCTATACTACACTGTTATACACACCTAATTCCACGTAATATTCCAGATATATTGCAACCTGTTTTGTACAAAAAGGGGCAGCAACTATTAATTACAGAAAGGACAACTGTGTGTGTGTGTATGCATTGCTTGCATGTGAACAAAAAATATGTCTGCCATTTCGTAAAGCATTTCCTTATAACGAATGCCTTTTGCTATGTGTTAGTGTAGCTTTTTGCTGTGTGTTTTTTGCTGTGTGTTAATGTAGCTTTTTGCTGTGTGTTAGTGTAGCTTTTTGCTGTGTGTTAGTGTAGCTTTTTGCTGTGCGCTAGTGTAGCTTTTTGCTGTGTGTTAGTGTAGCTTTTTGCTGTGTGCTAGTGTGGATTTTGCTGTGTGTTAGTGTAGCTTTTTGTGTTAGTGCAGCTTTTTGCTGTGTGTTAGTGTAGCTTTTTGCTGTGTGTTATTGTAGCTTTTTGCTATGTGTTAGTGTAGCTTTTTGCTGTGTGTTAGTGTAGCTTTTTGCTTGTTAGTGTAGCTTTTTGCTGTGTGTTAGTGTAGCTTTTTCTCAATGATACTGCCTTTCACATGTAGTAATCTCCCTCTAGTAAAACTCTTGGTACGAGGAATATATACAACAGTTAAACAATAAATTAATATTTGAATTCTATCACTACAGAGCAGTCATATTGTCTGCCTAACAATTGAAATATCAGAAAATATGACATTTCCAATAATACAAAGGATATAATCCAGTAATATAAAAAGTATCAAATAAATAAATAATTTGAAAATAAAGAATCTGATTCGAGGGATGAATGCAAAACCATTGTAACTTAATATAAATACAGAACAAGATACAATATTTAAGCATCGATTCTGCAGTATGTTTGATTGGCATCTAACTTTAGTATATTCTAGAAAATGACAGACAGGAGCTGTCCAAGAGTCGCCAACACGCCATCATTTTGCCATAATTTATTGTCAGCGGCTTTTTCCCATGACATATATATACAGATAGAAGCTATCGTTCACTGTACATGGGTGGCTGGTGTACCATGGGATATGTTACAAACTATGTTTTGTTATGTTTGTGTTTCCTTTTTTACTTTCCAACACTTTGGTTAATTAACATGTCGCCAGCTGTCAATCATTTATCAATTTTAACCCATCAAACCAATACTATACCTCCAACAAACAATAGCACCTGCAACATTTTAATAAAGCACGTGCAACTGTATTATAATATAACCTATTGTCAATATACTCTGGGCAAATATATAATAGGACAAAGATATCTAAGTACTGGCGTCATGTTAATTAAATCGCAATATCTACCGAACAATTGACTCAGAAGAAACATTTTCATTCATGGAAAGATGTTTACCTTGTGATTGATGTTTATACTTTTTTGCACGCGAGAACGCTTTACGATTTTTAAAAGAAAAAGATCTTGTTTAACAGGACAATTTTTTTTTTTCGTATTTTTTAAAATTGAATGGATATGATTACACAGACTGGATTATAATACCTATTAATTATACATTAATTAAACATGTTTGAAGAAGTAAACATAAACCCATCTATAAAATACTTGTCTTGTCAAACATAGATTGTTCTGAATATGTTCTATTTGAGTCTTAATGCATCATATAGTAAATGAACATATTCTACACATGAGTGACGAGTACGGAACAGTAATCGCCAATAGAACTAACCATAAATTCTGAAGATGGCGACTGGCGATTGTTTAAACGCTGTATATTTATGTTTTGCTACGTACTGAAATAATTATTTTGTGTTCATTTACGCAGATGTGCAGCTTATCTAGAGCTCTGTTGTGGTATTCGGCATAAAAATATTGCATTTTTTTGAATTTCTCCAAAATATATCAAACAGTTGGCACCTAACACTGCTCCTTAATAAAATTTTACAAAAATAAACTACATTTCTTCAGAAAATCAAAACCAATATTACGACAAAGGCCCTGGAGGTGATCTCGAAGAATAATGGGTGCCAAATATGAGTGAAACCATCATGTTGTTTTTCAGTTGCATATTCAATGTGCATTATGCACTAACAAGGCCCGATGAAAAAAATGAGTTAATTACTGTTTATGTTAAATTACAGCTAATCAAACAGATGTGCTCGTCGGATGCAGTCGAAAGTAGTTCTGTATTAAAGGGTGCTAATATATCTCTTCTTTAAAAACTTTGTTCATTTTGAGATCTGCTCAGAATGTTATGTATAGATTAATATTTTACACTTGCAGTGTTTTTATCACATACAATAAAATAAATTATAAAGAAATATATTTGATACAAATGTTACATTAGCCTGTTCCCTCTCCCCCTTTGGAAAATACTGAGGAATATTATAAGGGTTCATAACTAAAGTATTTTACGTTATAAATAATAATTAAACCGAACATAATATGCCACTTATTTAATACATATGCATATTTCGTATGGCACTGAAACACGTTATGATTTTGTATTTGTATCAGCACCAAGTACTCTTCCAGAATGCCTCCAGTCCCTCTATATCATATTAATTTTAATGTCACAACTAAGCAGTCTTCAAAAGTTGTAAGACTGACAGATTTCAAATTTTCAAGGAAGCCGACTGCTTCCATTAAGATAAGGAAACAGCAGAACCGTGAACCCTTCCTGCTGTGAACATCACTATAAAAGTACAAGAACCAGTCAATTTTCTATGTCAACGCCCGTGAAAAAGTGTTACACAAGCGAGATAATAATCATCTTAAGATATCGGTTACCTCCTGACTAAAATGAAAGGATATGACATTGTGACAGCCTCTTATGTCATTCTTAAATATATGCCACTTGCATCATATCAAACTTTGAAATAATGGTTAAATATGAAATTCTGTTCAGTTTCAAATTTCCACCTGTCAACCTATATAATCATGCAGAAAATAATTCTCATTATTCCAGAAAACCAGGGAAATAGGCTATTTATTTTGTCACGGAACTGACCTAATTTTGATATGAAGGCCGAATCATGGGTTGGTCTCAACCGGAATTGTTTTTCGTTAATTTCCAAAACCGTTAAAAAAATAATTGGATTATGGGAATCGACGAGGCATTTACGTTGTTCGTTGTCAGAGAAAACAGAAGCCATACAAGTCATCATAATTATGAAACATGCAAAATCATCATACGACAGACATGTATATGTAACCGGGTACAGGTAAATGGTGAATAATCAATTTCTAACCGTTTGTCTTCGATAGCTCAGTGGTTAGAGCGCAGGTACAGTAAACCAGAGAACCTGGGTTTGAGTCCCGGTTGAGGAAAAAAAATTTCACCACCTGTTATATTTGGGGGCTCGTCCCAGATCCAGGACCGTGTCTGTTAGCATGAAAAAGTATGAAAATAAGTCTGACATTCGGCCCGGAGTAAACTCCACTAGAAATTCAGGGACAAATTACAATCTGGTGGGGTGTATGTAACCGGGTACAGGTAAATGATGAATGATTGATTCCTAGCCGTATGTCCTCGATAGCTCAGTTGGTAGAGCGCTGGTACGGTAAACGGGTACGGGTTCGAGTCCCGGTTGAGGAACGGTGTTTTCACCACCTGTTATATTTTGGAGTCCAACAGGGCACCCGTGGGGCCCGTGACTGAGTAAACTCCGAGAAACATACAATGTAGACATAACATCTTCCTTCAATGCAGATATTGAAAGAAGTACAAGGGTTGAATACCCCCGGTCCACTGAATCCATATCTGTGTCATGCCCCGATGCAGATTCCCAGCCCCCGGAAGCTCTGAACTCAGTTTACAGACTGAATTAGCTGCTATTATTCACGAAAATCCAGAAACCCCTGTGCCTGAGATTCAGAACCCAGAATCCTCAGTGCAAGAAAACAAGAGAAACCGCAGTTCCTGGGCCCTCAGAGACCATGGATTCGAGTCCCGGTTGAGGAACGACTTTTTCACCACCTGTTATATTTGGGGGCTCGTCCGGGATCATCCTGAGAAACACCAGCAGTGGTTCTCCTGTATGATTAGAAATTCAGGGACGAATTTCAGTCTGGTGGGGGTGTATGTAACCAGGGTACTGGTAAAGGGTGAATAATCGATTCCTAACCGTATGTCCTCGATAGCTCAGTGGTTAGAGCGGAGGTTTCATATATAAGCAGCTACATTTTGCACCCAGGGGAATTAGACAAATGTACAAATTGATTGTCGAATTCCCCAGGGTAGAAGCTATTATATCAATATCACATATCGCCATGTTGGTACTGGGTTCTGTCTAATTTTCACCCCAGTGTCATCATTGTTGTCCAATTAACATGTCGCCAGTTCTTAGATATCTCCGCACTATTGTTGATGTTGCAGTATACTGACAATATGTTATATTATAATACAGTTGCACATGCTTCATTATAGTGTTGCATGTGCTATTGTTTGTCGGAGGTATAGTATTGGTTTGATTGGTTAAAATGGATAAATGATTGATAACTGGCGACATGTTAATTCTCCGGGTATGCCCGCTGCCCCACCGGTGGGGGAAACATTGATAGGTGCAGTAATAAATTTATTTGGCATTTTTGGAGTTATGTGATAAATAGAATCTCACATTTGTGCCTATTTAATATTGAATTTATTAAACTCGTTGGATAAAATGATATGATGTATGGCACATCCTTATGTGATGGATAAAACTGATACGATGCTCGGCACAGTCTTGCATGTTATTGTAATGAAAATGTATCAGAGATAAGAGGATATATACTTCTGATGATCTAAGTTACTTCCCTTGACTAATAAAACTCCATTTGCATCGCATAAACAAATACGATCAACAACGTTATCAACGTCAACAACGCTATTACCCGTGCATTCTGGTAAGAATCAGGATTGTTCTGTGTAAAATATGTATGCTATTATGTGGTGCAATGTAAATTAGTTATTATCTATGGCCGAATATGGTCATTTATAAGCAGAAACATATACATTATTAACAAATCAATCAGACGCTTTGTATAGTCTTAAACACTGAGGCGCTCATTGAATGAATAAACTAAAACACCAGGGGGCGTTCTGTGAAGTAGTATAAAAGGGCTTTGAGAACTACAAGTCGGGTTCAGTTGGCAGCTAGACTTCAGTGAGATAACATATCCAAGAAAATAATTAGAAATAATTATTTTGCTAAATAAAATAGCTGTGCTGTAGAGTAGTGCTATGGCTTTGGTCGAGTTTATTTGTAAAGAGGGACTCCCAGAATTGCAGTGTAAACTCAGAGTTTTCGAGTCCTCGGAAACCAATTCAGCGCACGGTCTGGCCGTAGTCTATTTATAGTGGTTGCAGCTGGGGTTTGATACTGGATAGGGTAGTTCTGGGACTTTGGTTCAAGCTAATGGTAAAGAGGGTCTCTCAGAGTTGCAGTGTATTCTCAGAGTTGCAGTGTATTCCAGTGTATTCTCAGAGTTGCAGTGTATTCTCAGAGTTGCAGTGTATTCTCGTGTATTCTCAGAGTTGCAGTGTATTCTCAAAGTTGCTGAGTCCTCTTTCCATTACAGTGTTCCGGGTCGTAGACTATCTCAGAAGGTTTCAGCCGGTGATCTATAGTTTGAAACAAGTGTGAGCACTGTGAGACTGGTTGATGTTGTATGCTTTGGACAAGCGTTTTGTCTCATTTACAGTATGAAACAAGTTTGAAGTTAATACTTGATTATAAAAGTGATTCTTGTTTGAACACATAATAATCATTTCAATTTATTTTGTTTAGTACCGATCATGAAACAAGAAACTTGAGAAAAAGTGTTATATATGTAGAAGTTAATTGATATTGTCTCAATCAATCCGTTTGAAACATTATATTTATTCACATAATTGTAAATATTAAGCAAAGACACGTTACAATATCATTTTGCCCAACTCAGGCACTCATGTAAGGTACTTTTTGACCTTTTTTATTAAATCATTGTTTCCTGATTTTACAGCGCTCTGCTATAAGAACAATGACTCATTAAAACAAGACGATTTTGTTAGCGTTTAAGTTGTATTTGGGGGTTTCTTTCGTTAATGATTGACACTTGACCCTAGCTGAACATAGCTGTGAAGGCCCAATGGAAGACAAGAGTGAGATGGGTTGCCAAAGGACGGTTGTACGTGGTTACAGGCCATGGTCTGTGGTTGAATTTTAGCAGATGTATGTATACTCGACATACTGTTCAAATGATCATACATTTTAACTGAATTCATTTAAATCACATAATATTTATTTAACTAATTTTAACACAAATTTTAACAAACTTTTCGATATTCCAGAAAATTGCATTTTTTGGGAGAAATCGGATAGGTGAACTTCATTTTGTCAAAATAAAACACCGACAAAAATATATATATTTTTTTTGATATTCGAATAATAAAGGGAGTATGTGTTATGTTTAGAGACTGTTATGTGAAGTAATGTTTGAGTTAGGGAATGGAAACACAACTGTTTAAGTACAGAATGATGGACTTATGGCCAGACTTTCTAACAGTTTGGGTTTAGGTGTCTACCCCATTGTTCTCCCTATTGTCTAAATGGCTACAATAACACCCTATTGTCTAAATGGCTACAATAACACCCTATTGTCTAAATGGCTACATTAACATAAAAGTAGCCACACAAACCTATGGAATAATGAGAATTTACAGTTACCATTGTTTGTGTAGCCCCATAAAGATCAGACTACACCAATTACCAACCAATCAGCACAGGGTAAATTCGGAGCTATTACACAGAATCTTAATTTTGATTGGTTGACAAGGTAAACAAACAAAAAAATCTTGCTAAAAAATTCAGCGTTTGAAAAGTGCTTATAAAGGTTAAATCATACATTTGTGCAATGTATTCATAATTTGTTGCATAATCAAAAAAAAGAAGTATATTTTACATTTTCCTCATGTTTCTACGTGCAAGTAGGTGGGTCAGCACCATCCGACCCAAACAGCTTTTTCAAACATAATCAATGTATGGTTTGTGTATGTTTTTTTTGGATAAAACTAAGATAGGTTAAGCAAAAATACAGCTTCTTATATTAGGGAACTCAGTACAGAGCTTACAGCTATGGAAATGAATTGGTGTAGTATGACCTAAACTGAATCAGTTAGCTTGGACAACCCTATACCATAATACATCCTGTTTTTCAAAGGGGCATATAACAATATATATCCTCAGCACTTGATGCCCTTTCCTTCAGTGATAATCATAACACTCAGAATCAAACCATGGCAATAAAAATAATGTTCCAGTGAATGTATTAAAGTATATTTTATCACCTAATAAAATCATAATTAGTCTTTACTGAAAGTATTCATGCTTTGTCACCTAGTATCAGAGTCTGACAAAATCTCAAATAAAAATCTGTTATTTCACAAACTCATTACAATTTCATTTATATTCATTCTGGCTCAATTTGAAACTTGAACACCATTTTCTTTGACCTTTTTCACTGTTAATATTTATACTATATATATTGTTCTTTACTTTATTCCAGATTTTAAGAGTGACATTAATGACCTATTATGTATTTTATCCTTTATAGCAGTTGATATCATTTTAAACACATTTCTTTCAAAGCCTGATGGGAGTCTGACATGAGAAGCCAGATCATGGTTTGATAATAGATAGATACACTGATGATTTTATGAGCTTGATATCTATGTCCATTGAGTATAACACAGGAGTGAGGAATCTGACTCCCTGACTGCATGATTAATGGTGCCTAATGGAGTAAAATGGAGTAAAAAAAATGTTGTCTGCTGTTATGTCAATTTTGTATACTCCGATTGTTCTAAAGAATCTTGCTGTATCTGTATTTTGACACGTAACTTAATGGGCATAGGAACGCTTTAAAATTTGTTCGGGGGGATGGGAGGGGGCCAAAGCATACTCTGCCCCCTCCTACCCCCACCCCATCCCACCCCCTCTGAACATAGTGGGGCCCGGCCCCCCCCCCCCGCCTATGAACTTGCTCTGTCATCAATCACAAAAAGGATTAAAGAAGTCTGGTACTATTTAAAGTGTTTGAACAAGATTCAAAATTAAACTTTTACGATTATATGTTTACATTTTAGAACAATTCAAACTTAGTGATTCTTCAATAAAAGCCATTTAAGTTAATAAAACTCTTACATTATATATTATAGACATTGCACATGTGACATAAATATATAGGTTATTTTAGCCATCCCAGAGAGAGAGGAACGAAACATAGGAATCCAGGAACCTTTATCTTGCACCACTTTTACTATCAAATAGATTCCAATGGTTCTTCAGGTGTCAGTCAGGAAGTACTTCCGGGTCGTAGGGTGCTAAAATAGTTCCTTGAAAAAAATAGAAAGTTTCTAGTTTGCATGTGTTTTTCCCCAAGATTAGTTTTCATTTCATTGATAAATCTAAACTGAGGTTAAAGCAGTATGTCTGTTGTCATGAATAGTAAGTATTTTACCGTGTTTGTCAGGATTATTTCTTTGGCGAGTATGAGCACAGAGGTTAGGTAGAGATGTGGTTTTGACAGATGTTTATTTCAAAATAGCATAGTGTGAATGAACGACGTGAAATGTTGAAAAACTGAATCGGTGTTTTATTCCAGATATGGGACCGTTTGCTAGCCAAATGTGTTTTAATTCACAGAATAAAAGTGTATTTAAGCGAAGGAATGTTGTGGAACTTGTGACTAATCTCCAAATATAGCCTATATTGCATTGTGTTGAATGGGCTGATTTTCACCGGTCTGACACGAAGGATAGACTCCGATACATGGCACCACTTACATAGCATGGTATTGCAATGTTTCTGCACTATAAAGTTGCACACTGAGCTCACTGCTACAAGTAGACACAACCATCATAGAGCTCACTGCTACAAGTAGACACAACCATCATAGAGCTCACTGCTACAAGTAGACACAACCATCATAGAGCTCACTGCTACAAGTAGACACAACCATCATAGAGCTCACTGCTACAAGTAGACACAACCATCATAGAGCTCATTGCTACAAGTAGACACAACCATCGTAGAGCTCACTGCTACAAGTAGACACAACCATCATAGAGCTCACTGCTACACATAGACACAACCATCATAGAGCTCACTGCTACAAGTAGACACAACCATCATAGAGCTCACTGCTACAAGTAGACACAACCATCATAGAGCTCACTGCTACAAGTAGACACAACCATCATAGAGCTCACTGCTACAAGTAGACACAACCATCATACAGCTCACTGCTACAAGTAGACACAACCATCATACAGCTCACTGCTACAAGTAGACACAACCATCATAGAGCTCACTTCTACAAGTAGACACAACCATCATAGAGCTCACTGCTACAAGTAGACACAACCATCATATGACTGAATGATTGTTAATGATGTCAAACCTGCAGGAAGACATACCAACAGCATCCATAAAACGTCCCATATTTCAAAAGGAGATATAAAAGTGAGATATAAAAGTATAAAAGTGAGATATAAAAGTGAGATATAAAAGTGAGAAACTACTTTCATGAACACAGCAGTATTTAAAATCTGTTTCATATATCATAGGAATCGGACATATTGTATTTGCATGTAATAAACCAGATTGACTGTCCACTACTAGTATATTAAAATATATTTTTATATACAATTATATACATGCGGGGACCTACCGGTACATGTATACTGTACTATGTTTACAATACGTCCGATTCCTATGCATATATAAAGATGGAGGACTCTATTGAAACACAGCATTTAATTTTTTAACTCGTTAAAAACATATTAAAAACATTCAGATAGCGAATTTTTCAGGGAAAGGGTTAAGTCATTAATATAACCTAAGTGCTAGGCTCATCTATAAGCCATTAATCTAAATGTCAGTTTTATTGTTAGTTATTTTCAGAGAAGAACCTCTTGAGAACTTATATATATCAAAGGCGATGGAGTGGCTCAGTGGATAGCATGGAGTGGCTCAGTGGATAGCACGGCATGGCTCAGTGGATAGCACGGAGTGGCTCAGAGGATAGCACAGCGTGGCTCAGTGGATAGCACGGAGTGGCTCAGTGGATAGCACGGCGTGGCTCAGTGGATAGAAGTGAGATTTTGAAATAAAATTTGAATGTGGAGGTCAGGAGTTGGAGCCTAACTGGCACCACTAGGTTTATACAGTGAAAACCTTGACCTTTATATTTTAGTATGGTCAAGTGGATGTTGTCATGATGAGCATATATTGAAAGTTTGATGAAGAAATATCAAGAAATGAACAAGTTATAGCCAACAGTTAAGGTTTCATGAAGAAAAAAATGAGTATTTAACCCATATAATGACCTTCAGTGTGACCTTGACCTTTATATTTTAGTATGGTCATGTCGATGTCACGATGAGTACCATATTTTACCTTGTATAGTATGCATTTTTTTTACTTCTTTTACGGTTTCCGGAAGAGGGGTGCGTACAATACAAGAAACTTTTTTTCTTGCATTTTATATGCAGAAAATCGATGTCAGAATGGAGAAAAAATACCAATAAAACCTTCGGGGACAAACAGACACATTTGTAAATGCCAATAATACATTATTTTTCGTGACTTACTCGCTTTATACAAGTAATTTATTGACTTAATTTGACTTAGAAATGATTAAAGTTTATTATAAAGCTTGTTTTTATATAAATGTTTGCATATTTGTTCAATAAATGAGTGAACATTATTTAGGCCCTTGTTTTGTTTTTATATCAGCTGACTTGGTATCATGTGATTTCCGGTTGATTAGACTGGTACACGTAGTATTGTTACAGTTCAATTCTTTTCTGATATTTAAATGCAGCAGACGACAGTGAGGACGATAATGACAACGCATTTTATTCAGCCGAGTTTATGGAGGGAGAGTGGACACATGAGCAGATGCAAGAGTAAATAAATAAACACATAAACTCTTTCAAATAGTTCATTTTACCACATATTTTATTTTAGCTAACAGAATAATTAACTATTAATACCACAAAACACAGTCTGAATATGCGATAGAAAAATGAAAATCCTGCTTCTTTGCCATCTGACTTCACCTTTATCTAAAAGGTATTTTGACGGAAACAACTTTTTTACCTCTAAGAAGAGGGTGCGCACTCTACACGGGTTGCACTATACACAGTAAAATACGGCATACACTGAAAGTCTGATGCAGAAATATCCAGAAATGAGAAAGTTGTAGCCAATGTTAAGTTTTTGTGAAAAAAAAAGAAGAGTATTTAACCCATATAATGACCTTCAGTGTGACTTGACCTTTATATTTTAGTATGGTCATGTCGATGTTGTCATGACGAGTAAATATTGAAAGTTTGATGAAAAAATATCAAGAAATGAGAAAGTCATAGTCAACGTTAAGTTTTCTTGACAGAGAGACGGACTGACTGACGGACGACAAAGTGATTTTTCGAAAAGGCGACATAAAAACCAGTGTTATTGATAAACAACTTCTTTAGTAAAATAGTTAAATTTTGTCTGCACCCTAAACAATAATCTAAACATACTACTGCTTTCACTGTCATATGAATTTTATTGTCTCCCTCCAACTCACATTATTTGCTATTTCCAGTGATTTCAGACGCCAGCTGATGATGGGACATTTCTGTTTAGAAACACAAGGAAATGTTTAAAAAATAAATAGGATCTAATACATTTCTTTCTTTATTTGATGTATTTTGGTGATATATTTTCAGTTCTAGTGGAACTTTTTCGAATTAGAAATATATTGTTTGTCTTGCGCTAGGGCCTCTGTGGCCAAGTGGTTTGAGTCTCTGTACCTACCCAGGTGTCTGCCCATGCACGAATATTGCCTGGGTTCTTCCTCCATCAATGCATCAATGGAAGCCGCAAATGTCGCCATATAACCTAGGAGTTGATGTGACTATAAAATCAAATTCAATTGAATTGCTTTGTGGAATGTTACAGACTATTTATGAAAAGCTGTTGAAAACCTACAACACCGGGGATATAAACAATCACTACATGTCAAGATGTCTTCATGGAATCACTATGTTATCCCAATCTTAAACAAATATTTTTTTTGTGCCATGTGAGAAATTAATTTGAATCTTCCTATTTACTGCTTATCTCGATAATTAATCATGGAAGCCATATTGTAGATGTACAGAGACACGCTGCATGTCATAATTTTTTGATATAATATCTGATAAGCCAATCAAGTGTTTTAAAACATTATTTACAGTACATCTGTTCCACATATACCCATGGCAATACTTCCATTTAATTTAACCCCATGCTGCAGTTAAACCCATGGCAATAATTATATTTAATTAAACCCCATGCTGCAGTACAGAAACTGAAAATGGTCCCATAGACATTTTACTGATCATTTTATACATTATGCTCGTGCGTAAAAGCGTTTATCCTCGCTGTAATGCACTAAGCATTTTAGCGAGCAGACCTCGGTTTAAAGTCTCATCCGAAGGACTGGTAAGGTAGGAAATACTTTTGAAGTATTAATTAACCCAAATTCGGTCCTGGCTGGGACTGAACGCGTGATCACTGGGTTGCTAAGCCGCAATTCTAACCATTACACCACGGCGCTACCTTACATTATGCTCAGTGTTTTTGTTTCCTTATATAAGTGGTACCAAAAAACGGTACCATTCCCAATGGCAAAAAGTATGTGTTTTTTCCCAATTGGAGTGAAAAAAAATTCCCAATCCAAAAGTCTCACTTACTTCCTGTAACTTCTTTGACAGTCTGGCCTCACTTACTTCCTGTAACTTCTCTGATAGCCTGGCATCACTAACTTCCTGCAACTTCTCCGATATCCTGACTTCACTTACTTCCTGCAATTTCTCTGATAGCCTGGCATCACTTACTTCCTGCAACATCTCCCGATAGCCTGGCGTCACTTACTTCCTGCAACCTCTCTGATAGGCTGGCATTACTTACTTCCTGTAACTTCTCTGATAGCCTGGCCTCACTTCCTGTAACTTCACTGATAGCCTGGCGTCACTTACTTCCTGCAACCTCTCCGATAGCCTGGCATCACTTACTTCCTGTAACTTCTCTGATAGCCTGGCCTCACTTCCTGTAACTTCACTGATAGCCTGGCATCACTTACTTCCTGCAACTTCTCTGATAGCCTGGCCTCACTTCCTGTTACTTCTCTGACAGCCTGGTGTCACTTACAACCGGCAACGTCTCCGATAGCCCGGACTCACTTACTTCCTGTAACTTCTCTGATAACCCGGCCCCACTTCCTGTAACTCATCCGATAGCCTGGCGTCACTTACTTCCTGCAACTTCTCTGATAGCCTGGCCTCACTTCCTATAACTTCTTTAAACTAATCTTGCACACCTACCCAGTTAGTCAAACGAAAATGATTGTTGTTCATGAAAATATCAAAAACTTACAAAAGCACATACCTTAAATGGATACAGGAAAATGTAAATCCGAGTACATTGTTTTCTTGGACAGTTATAACAAGATTAGAAATCATGAAATAACTATTATTGAAAACAGCAAATGTTGCTGCATCCAATTACAACTGTCTTCCTTCTACCATTATTTACCATTATTGTTACATTTTTAAGATCAATATTAGATGTGCTGTACTTGTTCATGAGGACCGAAAAGTCGAACAAAATATCCTCGGAAACTGTCTTAAGGGAATAGAAACTGTCAAGGGAATAGAAACTGTCAAGGGAATGGAAACTGTCAAGGGAATGGAAACTGTCAAGGGAATGGAAACTGTCAAGGGAATAGAAACTGTCTAGGGAATGGAAACTGTCAAGGGAATGGAAACTGTCAAGGGAATGGAAACTGTCAAGGGAATAGAAACTGTCAAGGGAATGGAAACTGTCAAGGGAATGGAAACTGTCAAGGGAATGGAAACTGTCAAGGGAATGGAAACTGTCAAGGGAATGGAAACTGTCAAGGGAATGGAAACTGTCAAGGGAATGGAAACGGTTAAAGTAGCTATCCCACCAAATAATGACAACATTACACTACAAAACCATTTATCAAAACTCTATCCAGGGGTTCAGTTCATATAATAATGTATATGTGCTGATTAAAAGTATAGCTTTATTAATGGGTTCTTAAAATACCTGTTATTAAATATGCGTAAAATGAATTATGAGTTGGTAACTCTTAATTTTGACGCTGCAGTTTTGCGGTTTGGTTCGGTTGGTTAAAGCTGTTTATATTGTGCCTATGGAGTTTGGATTTTCAAAATATGTAAATTATACATATACCTCATCGTCAGTAGGTTTAGAAACAGTGTACATATATTGTAAATTGTTAATGTTGATGGCGGGATAGCTACTTTAAGGAAACAGAAACTGTCAAGGGAATAGAAACTGCCTAGGGAAATAACAGAAACTGTCAAGGGAATAGCAAATGCCAAGGAAATGGAAACTGTCAAGGGAATGGAAACTTTCAAGAACAAGAAATCGGTAGAATCTATGTATGCTCCCCGAGTAAAGGTAGACATGTGCAATACAATCGAATGGAAAATGTAGGATGAGTTGAGCTTACAAGCTTTATATTTTTGAAAAAAATTGCAAAGTCCCGTAACTCTGAAACATCCTGATAATATGCGCTAATAGAAATAATACTGATACGTCCTATAAATTTTCATGGATGTCAGATGAAAAACTTAGGAGTTGAAGGGACAAGCTTTAGAATTGTAAAACTTCAATGTCCCGTAACTCTGCCATTTAACCAAAACGTCCCGACAATATGCACTACTCGGCATCATACTGATACTTCCTGTGAAGTTTCGTGAAAATCGGATGAAAAGCATAGGAGTTGAGTGGACAAGGTTAACATACGAAAAACTTCAAAGTCCTGTAACTCCGCCAAAAATCATTCAACCTGAACGTTCTGATAATATGCACTGCAAAGCATCATACTGATACTTCCAGTGAAGTTTAATGAAATTCGGATGAAAAACATAGGAGTTGAGCATCATAACATTAAAAAAAAAAGTTAACCCCCAGTGGGATTTGAACCCATGACTGCAGGTTCTCAATATAGCATATTGCATATTTAAGAAAATCAAGGGCCATAAGTCTGGTTTTCAAAATTGTCCTAGATTTCATTGATATTAACAATCCGGCAAAATTTGGTAAAGATCAAATAATAAATGAAGGTGCTAGTGTTCACAAGGCAGACAAGAGCAGCGCAACCATTCAAATTTCAGAGAACAAGAAATGATACACACGGCATACCACCAGAGAAAAAAGAAGCAAAAACAATTATAATTGAATGTTGTTTAATGGCTCATCAACACAGTATAGGTTATTTAGAGCCGCCCCAGATAGAGGGGAAGGATACATAGGAATCCGAGAACCGTGCCCTACTCTTATTATCAAATAGATTCCTATGGTTCTTTAACGTGCTCGGAGGATAGACCGATACACGGGACCGCCCGGTTTACGTCCCCATCCGACGGACGAGGCTAAGGGAAAGTGTCTTCCCCAAGAACACACCGACGAAACTCAGTGGCATCACGGAGGGTTAGTTACCTGGGGCCTCCGGCTACAATTGAATTGAATTGGGGTTTTAAGGCGCACCAACACATGAAAAGGTTATATGGCGCCTAGCAGGCATGAACATGCCAGGCTCATCTTCCATGTACATCGAGATAAAATATGGAAAATGGGCCTAGAACCTTCTCACCCTGAACTGCAGAGTTGCTGCAAATTCTATCGTAGAAACTCCATTTACGCTGGAGCAACGTTACTGTTTTTCTGCCACTGCTCTTTGATGCGAGCGAGATGGCACCTGAAACAATGCAGGGATCATGATGAAGACCTTTAATGAACATGAACAAAAAATGATAAAATGAACATGAATTTGGGGGGATTCTACCCCTCTGCCTACCCCTCCAAAGGGATCTGCAGTGGCCCTATTCTATGCCCCATGACCAAACGGGGCCCCCGGCAACCACACGGGGCCTCCGGCTACAATCCGCCGCGCTACCGACTGCGCCACGCCAGCCCTCAAGCAAAAACAAAGGGGCGAGCTGGATGTGTCAAGAAGGAAAACATTGGAATTTTCATTAAATCAAGGGCCACAGTTTTTCGATGATGACATGGAGGTAATTTCTTAATAACCCTTTCAAAGGATACAAGATGAAACTTTTATAAGTTGAAAATTTGAAGAAAATATGTTAAAATATATATAAATGCATTTGACCTTTGACCCCTTTGTGACCTTGACCTTTCATCCAATGATCTTGAACTCAATAGATATGATCATCGTCCCAATTATAATAAAGTATGTAAGTTTGATGATGATTGGATAAAACATGTTGAAGTTATTTACCTGTCAAGAAATGCAGACGTAAACTTTAACCTGATGCTAAGAGCCTATCAACACATAAATGCAATTTGTGACCACAAACTTTGAACTATAGACACCATAAGATCTTTCGAACAGTCAAGCTAACAAGAGCTGTTGGAGAACAGTGCAGCTCGACTACTCGATTTTTCAGAGAATAATAAATTATATAGCTAGTATATACCATCAGAAAACAAGGCTAAAACAATGTGGGGTGGAGTTGGGGGTGGGGCTTGTATATTTATCTTTATCTGTTTTAATCCAAAATTGCTGTCATTTTAAAGAAATTTGTGGTCGAAAGGCAACTCGGGGAGGGAGCTGATATCTGGTAATTTTTATTGTGGCCTCATTTCATTTTTTTTATTGGTATTTCATCTGTGTATTAATCTAAATTGTTTTATATGTAAATGATTGCGTTCAAATTAAAATATTAATATCCAAATAATGGAAGATAAAATGAAAACATAGCTATTTGTAAGAATTGACCAAAACAACACCAAAATATGTAAAAAAATAAAACAAAATAAAAATATTTCCAGTTTCGAGTGTGTGTGTGTGTGGGGGAGGGGCCGGGCTTTGTGGGGTGGTAGGGAGAGGAGACGGGGGAGCGCGGGTGAGGGCAACATATATATATAAGAAGCTATGTAAGGGGGAGGGTAGGGGAGAGGAGACGGGGGAGCGCGGGTGAGGGCAACATATATGTGTAAGAATTGAGCAAAACAACACAGAAATATTTAACAAAACAAAAATTAAATAAAAATATTCCAGTTTCAAGTGTGTGTGTGGGTGGGGTGGGTGGGTGGGATGGGGGTGGGGAGAGGAGACAGGAGACGGGGGGAGCAACATATATATGTGTAAGAAGCTATGTGTAAGAATTGACTAAAACAACACAGAAATATGTAAAAAAAAAAAATAAAAAAAATAATAGAGTTTCAAGTGGGTTGGGGTGGGGGTGGGGGTGGGGGTGTTGGGAGGCGGTGGGTGTGGGGAAGATGTTTGGAGGGGGCAACATATATGTGTAAGAATTGACTAAAAAAAGACACAAATATGTAAAAAAAATAAATAGGTGTGGAGAGGTGGAGGGGGGGGGGGGGGGGGTGTGTGGAGGGAGTGGGGCGGGGTTGGAGGAGGGAGCCCATTCTCCAATATGGGTGAAGTATAATGCTATAAGAAATTATAGATATATACTTGCTTACATGCAACCCTAGATCTGCCTTTATTGCACATTTTATGGGCCATCACAATTTGGGTTCCATGGGAGCCCAGAATTTGCAGAAGACAAAATTACTTACCAAACCCTTTACAACATACTATAAGGAAACCAATTCTCAACTTTAGTTCAGCTAGGACAAGAAATGTAAGAGATATAGACTTGTAAATACAGCTTACACGCAAAATTTGATGTGAAATGGGACACATTTTATGGGTTATCATAATTTGGGTTCCATGTGAGCCCATGGGTTACAGGAACCAAAATTGCTTATGCAGCCCTTAAGATAATGCTATAAGGAAGCCCATGGCCAAATTTGGTTGTGCTAGGATAAGAAATGTAAGAGATATAGATTTGTAAACACAGCTTACACGCAAACCTTGATGTGGGACGCCGACGCCGGGGTGATTACATAAGCTCTCTTATTATATTCTTCGAATAGTCGAGCTAAAAATATCAAATTATTTATTAAGTTTGACCCAGGACCTAGGTCCACAAAGGTGGGGAAGAAGCCTAGGGTCTACGCTGGTTGGATGGTTGTATCCATCTGTTAATGCCCAGTAAGTGTATATATGGTTATAGGGTAGGGATCTCAACGGTTTACAAGTTATGACCCAGTGGCTATGTCACCAGGGGTGGGGAAGGAGTCCGGGGTCTATGCTGGTTGGATGATTGTATCCGTCTGTTCATGCTCAGTAAGTGTATATATGGTTATAGGGTAGGGATCTTAACGGTTTACAAATTATGACCCAGAGGCTATGTCCCCAGGGTTGGGGAAGGAGATCGGGGTCTATGCAGGTTGAGTGGTTGTATCCATCTGTTAATGCCCTGTAAGTGTATATATGGTTATAGGGTGGGATCTCAATGGTTTACAAGTTATGACCCTGGGGCTATGTCACCAGGGGTGGGGAAGGAGTCCGGGGTCTATGCTGGTTGAGTGGTTGTATCCGTCTGTTCATGCCCAGTAAGTGTATATATGGTTATAGGATGGGGATCTCAATGGTTTTCAAGTTATGACTGAGGGGCTATGTCCCCAGAGGTGGTGAAGGAGACCGGAGTCTATTCTGGTTGGGTGGTTATATCCGTCTGTTCATACCCAGTAAGTGTATATATGGTTATAGGGTGGGGATCTCAATGGTTTCCAAGTTATGACCGAGGGGCTATGTCCCCGTGGGCGGGACCAATTCTGACCCCAGGGTCACCATTTGAGCAAAATTGGTAGATGACTAATAGACGATGCTACAAACAAAATATCTAAGCTGCAGCCCTTTTTGTTTCAGAGAAGAAGTGTTTTTCATATAGTAATCGCACCGTCCGGATTCTGTCTGTCCGTCATTCCGCAGTTCGTGTCCGGACTGTACCTTCAAAACCCCTGCATGGATTTTTGATTAACTTGGCACAAGTGATCACCATAACAAGACGATGTGTCGCGCGCAAAACCCAGGCCCTCAAAGGTCAAGGTCACAGTTGAAGTTCATAGGTCAAAAACAGGTACGCAATTTCGTGTCCGGACCGTAACGTCACAACCCCTGCAGGGATTTTTTAAATAACTTGGCACAAGTGATCACCATAACAAGACACTGTGTGTCGCGCGTAAAACCCAGGTCCGTACCTCAAAGGACAAGGTCACACTTGAAGTTCATAGGTCAAAAACAGGTACGCAATTTCGTGTCCGGACCGTAACGTCACAACCCTTGCAGGGATTTTTAAATAACTTGGCATAAGTGATCATCATAACAAGACGATGTGTCGCGCGCAAAATCCAGGTCCGTAACTCAAAGGTCAAGGTCACACTTGCAGTTCATAGGTCAAAAACAGGTACGCAATTTTGTGTCCGGACCGTAACGTCACAATCCCAGCAGGGATTTTTAAATAACTTGGCACAAGTGATCACCATAACAAGACGATGTGTCGCGTGCAAAACCCAGGTCTTCAAGGTCAAGGTCACACTTGGAGGTCAAAAGTCAAATTGTGTCCGGTCAATAACTCTGGCATTCATGGACGGATTTTCAAATAACTTGGCACGAGTGCTCACCACAACAAGACGATGTGTCGCGCACAAAATCCAGGTCTGTGGCCCCAAGGTCAAGGTCACACTTAGAGGTCAAAGGTCAAATTGTGTCCGGTCAATAACTTTTGCATGCCTGGACGGATTTTCAAATAACTTGGCACAAGTGCTCACCACAACCAAACAACGTGACGTGCACAAAATCCAGGTCCATGGATCCAAGGTCAAGGTCATAGTTAGAGGTCAAAGGACACTTTGGGGCATTTATCACTTACCTTGATATTTCTTGTTCCTATATACTTCTATGTAAAAATGACATTTTTTACCAATTAACCGTTAATAATTTTGTCAAAATGAATGGAAGAGTTATGAGGATTGTTTGATAAGGTACATAATTTGATATGAAACATTAGTTTAACATTTTAATGCAATAACTTTAGTAGTTTTGAAGTTATAAATCTATTGCACAAAAACTTTAAGGTAAATACATGACAATAAAGGGCCATAACTTTGTCAAAAAGCAAGGAAGAGTTATGTGGATTGTTGGATAAGGTGCTTGTTTGTTTGTATGGTGTTTTACGTCATTTTAACACACGTAAGGTTATATATGAGGTCAATTTTTTGTGGTGGAGGCAGATCACCCACTTTTCCTGGGTAGAACCAGTACTGTACACCTCCCGCCATCCGTAAGAATCAACACTTCCTCACTTATAAGTCGAGCTCCCAGTGGGATTCAAACCCGCAGCAATGAGAGGCAAAGGTTTACAATGCAACGGCGTTAACCATTCGGCCACAGAGTCGCTTAAGGTGCAGAATTTGATGGGAAACATTAGTATAAAGTTTTAATGCAATAGCTTCAGTAGTATTGGTGTTACAGTATTAAAGATACAATTAAGTAATGAAACTTTTACTGTTTAAATTCTCAAAATTTTAGAAAAATCACGCTAAAATTCCCAGTTGTGACGGTATGGGCTATGTTACCAAAATTTAGGAAAACTAGAAATGTGTCCATAGGACATGGATGTCCACAACGAAAAACGTAAAATTTGACGAAAAAAGGGCCGTATCTCTAGTAATACTGGGTCGATTTTGATGCCAAATTGATATGCATATTTGGATATCATAGGTAAGCATCCTGTAAAGTTTGAAAAGAAACGGAGGAAAACTGTGGGACGTGGGACGTGATAGACACACAAGGTATTTTGATGTAAAATTTGACGAAAAAAGGGCGATAACTATGGCAATACTGGGTTGATTTTGATGCCGAAACGACAAGCAAATATTGACATCATAGGTAAGCATCCTGCGAAGTTTGAAAACAATCAGTTGAAAAGCGTGGGAGCCTGAGTGAATAGACACACAAGATATTTGACGAAAAAGGGGCCATAACTCCGGTAAAATGGGTCAATTTTGACGCCAAAATGATATGCACATCATAAGTATTAAAGCAGCCTGTAAAGTTTCAAAGCAATCACTTGAAAAGTGTGGGAGGAGATAGACACACAAACTTTTTGGGATGGACGGAAAGACGTATGTACGTACGAAAGGACGGATGGACATGGGTAACGCTATAATGCCCCCTCACCATTCGGTAGTGCGGGCATAAAAACACTGGATTCCTATGAATCATGCAGTCCCTTCATTCGGCACAGGCTAGAAATGACCTAGAATGTGTTGCTGAGACGATAAGTAGCAATTCAATTTTTATAAACACAGTAACACATATATAACAAGAGATCAATGACTTTGAAGCTCTACTGATTTTGATAGCCAGATCAGCCATGCGAACCTGTGAGTTTTTTGGAAATAAGAACAACACTTTCAGATGTAGTTGCCGCAAGTTTTTCCTATATCACTCTATGTAAACAAAGATAACCACTGGCGGCAATGTTTGACAGAGAATCAAACTGAATTTTGTTTAGGACCAACTACATGCCATGCCAGTCATTTTAGTAAAGGTTCCAAATCTTTACCAGTTATGACTTTGGAGTAGTTGCCACAAACTTGTATTTAAGCTGTGGCAGCCATTTTGAATTTCTGGCCAACCTGATTTTTACTTGGGATTAACTGGACATCAAGACCAGCATTCCTGTAAAGTTTTATGAAAGTCATTTTGGTAAACATACCAAACCACTTATGGTTTTAGAGAAGTAGTCACCATAAAATTGTATTTAAAATCTATTTTTAGCCATGGTGGCCATCTTGAATTTTAGGCCAACCTGATTTTTACTTAGGAACAACTCGACATCAAGAGCAACATTCCAATATTCCTAAATATTATGATTTAGTATGCAACATTACCTAATCATAAATATAGCAGGTGATCTGTATGACCAGGTCACAAGTCATGTTACACAATTTCTCCTGAGAATTAGGTTACTATCTCACCAGTACAAGTAGACTTGCTCTTGTCTCAGAGGTTATATTTGGAAAATCAGAATCAAAATAAAATCTTAAAATCCTACAATTTGTTTTCAGTCTTTTTCTGAGAGCCAAAAATTCAAAGGAGACTTATCCCACTATGAATGTATAATGGACTGTCCTTTCTTTGAATTTGGACCAGTCCATTTATAGTACAAAGGAGTGTTTTGGTCAAATTGACTTATGAGCTACCAGACAGTGTATACTCTGATCAGCCTGCAAGATGTTGTCATTTTGATAAAGGTTCCAATCCGATGTCACTTACGGTTTTTGAGAAGTGGTCGCCACAAAGTCACATTTTTAAAATCTAATTTTAGCAGTGGCAGCCATCCTCAATTTCCTACCGACCTAAATTTTTGCTAGGATCAACATGACATCATGAGCAACATTCCTGGTAAGTTTCATGAAATTCCATTAAGTAGTTTTAGTTTTAGTTTCCTATATAACTCTATGTAAACAAAGATGGCCACTGGTGGCCATGTTTGACATCCGATCAGAAACAACTTTAGTTAGGACCAACTACATGTCGTGGCAGTCATTTTGGTAAAGGTTCCAAATCATTATCACTTATGGTTTTTGAGACGTAATAGCCACAAAATCACATCTTTAAAATCTATTTTTAGCCGTGGCAACCATCTTGAATTTCCGGCAGACCTGAATGTTTGCTAGGATCAACTAGACATCAAGAGCAACATTCCTGTGAAGTTTCATGAAAATCCGTCAAGAAGATTCAGAGAAGTAGTCGCCACAAGTTTTTCCTATATAACTCTATGCAAACAAAGAAGATGGCGTCCATTTTGACATTGAATCGAAATGAATCTTGTTTAGGACCAAGTACATGTCGCATCAGTCATTTTGGTAAAGTTCCAATTCAATATCACTTACGGGTTTTGAGAAGTAGTCGCCACAAAGTCACACTTTTAAAATCTGTTTTTAGCAGTGGCGGCCATCTTGAATTTCCTACCAACCGGATTTTTTGTTAGGATCAACTAGACATTAAGAGCAACATTCCTTTCAAGTTTCCTGAAGTTCCATCAAGTAGTTTCAGAGGAGTAGTCGCCACAAGTTTTTCCTATATAACTCTATCTAAGCAAAGATGGCCGCTGGAGGCCATGTTTGACATCCAATCAAAATGAACTTTGGTTAGGACCAACTACATGTCGTGCCAGTCATTTTGGTTATGGTTCCAAATCAATATCACTTATGGTTTTAAAGAAGTAGTCGTCACAAAATCACATTTTTAAAATCTATTTTTAGCCGTGGTGGCCATCTTGAATTTCCGGCCGACCTGAATTTTTTCTAGGATCAACTAGACATCAACAGCAACATTTCTGTGAAGTTACATGAAAATCCGTCGAAGTAGTTTATGAGGAGTTGTCGTCACAAAAAAAGTTTACGGACGGAGGGATGCAGCACCATGGCATAAGCTCTGCTGATCTTTTTGATCGTTGATCAGTCGAGCTAACCACACAACATTTGTATGCCTTTTTCATTTGTTTAGATAAACAGATTTTAAGAGAATATATTCACAAATTTCTAATTAACAAGCTACAACAAATGTCCTTTTCTGCTTTCATTCTGGGCAGGCAAGAAATGACCTAGAATGTGTTGCTGAGTAACAATTCAATATCAAAGTAACAAATATATAACAACGCAACATCTGTATGCCTGCTTCATGTGTTTAGAATAACACACTTTTAAGAGAAAATATTCACAAATTTCATTTAACAAGCTACAACACATGTCCTTTTGGGCAGGCAAGAAATGACCTAGAATGTGTTGCTGAGACTTTTAATAACAATTTTTTTATATACAAAGTAACAAATATATAACAATGAAACAATTGTATGCCTGTTTCATTTGTTTAGAATACAAGATTTTAAGAGAAAATATTCACGAATTCCAATTAACAAGCTACAACAAATGTCCTTTTCCGCTGAATGAATCCTTACATCACTAATTGCATCTGGGATTATTGTCTCCCCACCAAGCAACATGATAACATGATCTGAATCAACAAGGTGGAAGGAAAACATCTTAGTGAACTAGGTTTCCTGTATAGCAAACTTGTTTCAAAAAAGGTTGTCGAAAAAGCAAACTGTGATAATGGCTCGGTGTAACAATTTGACAAACTGACTATCGCCTTGTCAAGGTGGGAATGGTATAACTGTCCTTTCCCCTTACCAGGTGTCAAATACTGGAACCGGAAAAATCGCAACTGTTACAGATTTAGAACCCTCTGGGGTGCCATACTTTTCCACCCTTCCCCTGCACTATTTTTGTGTATGTGAAAAACCAGAAAACTGCAAAAATAGAAACAGCAAAAATGTTCTACATCATAGAATCATGTTGAGCAGATCGATCACACACATTCCCACAGAAAGTTCTTCTTTTTTCCTTTCTCAAAATGAGGATGATTGCAATAGTGACCTGAAAATATAACATCATGGATCAAAACCACTATCATCATAATTAACATCATCCATCACCACCATCACTACCACAACCACCACCACCTCTTATAGGGGTTGATGCACTATTTTCAAACACAATTTATTTAAAAGGGCCCTGAAAACTTGAAAAAAGCTGAAAGAATTATCAAAATGCCACGAAAATTAAAGGAGGTATGACCTATTGAAAATGCAAAGAACATAAATGGAGGTGGCCATCTTGGAACGTTGATGTCTTTGCAACAATCACCTTATGGCATATTGACAAAATACATTTGAAAGCGAAGAAAATCACCGCGCAGATATATTAAAAATAAATGTACAGATGTAAAATGTATAGACTCAGGACTGTATGCTTATTTTTCATTTGCAGTGATTTTCTTTGCTTTAAAAGACATTTTGTCAATATGCCATATATATGAAGTTTTGGCCTTGTCACTTTCTCATGAACTATATTATGTGCTATAACTTTCAAACTTTGAGTATAGTTGTATCTTGGGTAGTACATGCAGTGTGTTATAGTAAATGCAGACCTGATCTTCACTCTCCAAGCAAAGGGCAGATACACGAGTTCCTATATATAGAGAATAATTAACAGCATAAATTTGATACTGAATTCCATGTCATGAGGAAAAAAAGTGGTAATTTGGTGACTCGAGTGACATTAATTATGCTGTTAATTATACTGTTTATTATATAACTTTACTAAAAGAAGAAATTAAAAAATATTGTAACTTTAAACCAGTCTGTTTTTTAACAAAAATGTTAAAAAAGTAGTTCCGGCAAAGTTATATTGTCACTAGTGTTTATATAACTTTTTTTGAGTGATACTAAAATTACGTCATTCATAGTTCAAAGTACATTTATGAAATTATGACAGTTATGTAATAAATGCTGTTATCTCAACGGCAGCTTTTTTACGCTTGCATAAAACTTGATTGTTTCCTTTTCAGTAATCAATGCATGTGGATTTTTTTTTAAACAATTTTGCGTGACTGAAGCAAGATTGTCACCTTTGGGGGTACATATTTTAATAAATGTGTAAAAATATTACCTTACTTTAACACACCTGTTTATTCATAGCCTGTCAGGTGTAACGCTGTAACGGGCTTAAGTTACATTAAAATGTTTCATTCCGGAAATCATTACCAATTAATTTCTTTTCAATAAATTAATGATGATGATGATGACAATGCTTGAAATTTCAAAGTGGAAAAAAACATCTGTTGGAAATTACAACCTATATATGATACCATAATGAACAAATTAATGGGTTAAATTATTCACAACAAATGACGAAGACTTGTAAATGGTCTTTCACATGCGAAAGACGTCAAATCGCTGAAAAATATATTAATATCCGACCGAGCGTTTAAAGGAAATGATATTTTGGTTTTGCCTTCATATTGTAAGGTAAATTTTCTAAACAACATGAAATCTACACTATAAACAATACAGCAAGTGTGAAAAGATGACAATAGAGAAAAAAAAACAGTTTGTTTTGGAGATCATATTGATCATGGTGCTGCTGATGATATATATTCAAAGTGGAAAAAAACATCTGTTGGAAAGTACAACCTATATATGATACCATAATGAACAAATTAATGGGTTAAATTATTCACAACAAATGACGAAGACTTGTAAATGGTCGTTCACATGCGAAAGACGTCAAATCGCTGAAAAATATATTAATATTAATGTTTTTGTTTGTTTGGTGTTTCACGTCATTTTCAACACATGTAAAGTTATATATGATGGTCGATTTTTTTGTGGAGGCAGACCACCCACTTTTCCTGGGTAGAACCAGTAATGTACACCTCCCACCATCCATAAGAATCAACACTTCCTCACTTACAAGTCCAGCTCCCAGTGGGATTCGAACCCGCAGCGGTGAGAGGCGAATGTTTACAACGCAACGTCATTAACCATTCTGATGATTATATACTGATGATGATGATGATGGCTACAAGTTTGGCAAAGATCGGGGGAAAACAAATAAGAAGCACCAATAGTGGTGCGAAAGCCGGCAAAATCTAAGATGAAACGGGAAAAGAATTGAATTGAATTGAATTGGATTTTAAGGCGCACCAACACATGAAAGATAAAATATGAAATGGGAAAAGACATGACGTTATGGTGCTTGTAACACATCATGATGAAATGACCATTTTTGTGAAGTTTGGAAGCTTTCTGACAATCCGTTTTTGTTTTGAGAAATGAGGAAAAACAAAACTTTAAACCGTTAACCAAAATGTCAAACGTAATAACCAAACCATAAACTGGATTTTCTATACAATCAGGCAAATAAATGTTTTTTGCATGGCCCCAAAGTTAAACAGAATACACCAATTTTTTTCCCCGTATTTTTAATATTTATGCTAGTCGTATTTTTACCATTTATGGTAGTCATAGGCGTCTTTTTTAAACGAAGTATGCGTGTTACATGAATTGGTATTTAAACCACCATCCTTGTTGTAGGTACCTGGACTGATATATCCTACTTCTGTCTGCAATTTTACACAAAACACTTAAATCAAATACAATTATTTTATGGCTAATAAACAAAATTATTGTTAAATGGCTCATCAACTTATTGTTTAGGTTACCAGCAGTTCTTTAACGTGTTTGGATGCTTTTACCAGCAGTTCTTTAAAAAACGTGTTTGGATGCTTTTACCAGCAGTTCTTTAACGTGCTCGGATACTTTTACCAGCAGTTCTTTAAAAAACGTGTTTGGATGCTTTTACCAGCAGTTCTTTAATGTGTTTGGATGCTTTTACCAGCAGTTTTTTAATTTGCTTGGATGCTTTTACCGGCAGTTCTTTAATGTGCTTGAATGCTCTTACCAGCAGTTCTTTAAAGTGCTTGAATGCTCTTACCAGCAGTTCTTTAAAGTGTTTGGATGAAAGACTGTTACACAGGCCACTCAGTTTAGGTACCCGTCCTACAGACATGGCTAAGGGAAGTAACTTGCCTACACTGAAGTAACTCAGTGATGCCAGTGTGGCTCGAATCCAGGACCTCCAGATTGGGAGTCCAACTTGCTATCCACCTTGGCCACCTAATGACATCATTCTATCATAAAATATTAAAATGTATTATCTTTTTGTTATATGGGATGCACTTTATGACAAGCACACTAGCAGATCGGTGACCGAGCATACAATTTAAGAAACTGATGGTTTGTTCGTTTGTTGTTTTACGTCATTTTCAACACATGTAAAGTTATATATGACGGTCAATTTTTTGTGGTGGAGGCAGACCACCCACTTTTCCTGGGTACAACCAGTACTGAACACCTCCCGCCAGCCGTAAGAATCAACACTTCCTCACTTAATGGAACTGTTGGCCGTGCTTAAAGGGACTGTAGGTGATCGGATTTCATTTAATTTCCGGTCTCCATGTTTAATTGACCAGTGCTGATTTTGCATTTTTAAAATATTGCAATAAATCATGCACTGTTTTAAAGTTGAGTTTCTTAAGAGTATTTTTTTTTACATTTTTTATATCTAATTGATACAATAAGAAATTAACTAAAAAATCAAAATAATATAACACTCTAGTTTTTCATTTCATGTCTATATACTTCAAACAGAAAACAATTACTTTCCATATAAATAAGACACGAACCATTGTTTTATTTACATCCATAGTTCTTTCAGATTGCCTCCAGTCCCTTTAAGGAGAGTATGAACACATATTTTTTAAGTTTTCAACGAACAGACATTTTTTCATTTGTTGGTCATTGCATTAAACTTGATACATGGTACCATACACTCTAATATAACATACTTACTATTATTTGTTGAAACAACATCTTTCATGGGAAATAATGTAAAACTTACTGACCTATTTTAATAAGATTTTTTTTTTACTCAAAACCATTGAACAAAACTATATCCACGTGTTCAGGTCATTTACTAATGTATATTTCAGGGGCGTAGCTGTGCCTAAATCAGTGTGTAGGCACAAGGCCTTGGGGGTTCCGAGAGCATACTCCCCTGGAATTCTTTTTTAGAAGGAAGGTAAATCCTGCATTCTGACGATATTTCAAGCAGCAAACAATATGTTTTTAACCCACGATTTCAAGCTTTTTTTAATCTGTGATTTCCCAACAAAAACATCGGAACAAAACAAAATAACATATACTAATACGAATACTTGCTTTCTGAAAATCTTTCGAAATTTTGCACAATCATGGCACAGGTACCGGTTTAAAAAAAAAAGAAAAAAAGTTATATTCTATTAAATACAGTATTTAATAGAATATAACTTTTTTTTTTTTTTTTTTTTAAACCGGTACCTGTGAATCATGGTGTGTTTGGTTCCAAAAGACCAAGAGCGAAAACAGTTCGACTTTTATTTTCTGAAAAGACCATGAGTAAAAATTGGTATGAGCTGACCATACCCCTCCACCCCAGTTTTTATTGCATTTTTGGCATTTTTATTTTTTTGATTTCTGGGGAAAATGTGTAGGCACGTGCCTACAGTGCTTATAGGCAGCTACGCCACTGTATGTGCCAATTAAAAGTATAGGATTTTTTACCAGTTCTTAAAACAGCCGTGACTGAATATGTGGAAAATGAATTAGTAGTTGGTAACTATTAAATGCTCACTTTTTGGGGTTAAATGGCCTGGCTGGTTAAAGCCGTTTATATTGAGTCTACAGAATTTGGATTCTCAAAATAAGTAAGTTATATAATTACTATCTCGTTGTCAGTAGGTTAGAAACGGTGCACATATGATTTAAAATGTGGCTTTGTTGGCGGGATAGCTACTTTAATTTGCGCGGTTATTAAAGAAGCTTGCATCCAGATGATCTGTAAATGGAATTCGGGCACAACAATCGCTCAATAAGCTATTACAATAATATTGTTTTTTTCATATATTTTTACTTAACCCTTAACCCCCTAAGCACGACTATAATAGCCTTTGCGTCCATTGTAAACCCATATCAGCCTCACAGGCTGATCAGGGTTTACATGTCCGACTGTAAACCCAGATCTGTCCGATTGTAAACCCAGATCAGCCTGCGAGTAACTCACATAGATGGAATGGTCTTAATTCAAAGAAAGAACAGTCCATTATATATATGTAGGGGGTTAAGGGTTAAATCTCTATGAAACACACAAGTTATTGTGATGAGAACAGTGCTTTAATGCAGATATGTCATCTTGCTGATCTAGCAACTAGAAGGGTGTCCCATGGAACAACTGTGTCGCCTAGAAGGGTGTTCCATGGGAAGAGTGTTCCATGGAACACTTGTGTTGCCTAGAAGGGTGTTCCATGGAACACTTGTGTCACCTAGAAGGGTGTTCCATGGGAAGGGTTTTCCATGGAACACTTGTGTCACCTAGAAGGATGTTCCATGGGAAGAGTGTTCCATGGAACACTTCTATCACCTAGAAGGGTGTTCCACAGGAAGAGTGTTCCATGGAAAACTTCTGTTGCCTAGAAGGGTGTTCCATGGGAAGGGTGTTCCATGGAACCCCTGTGTCACCTAGAAGGGTGTTCCAAGGGAAGGGTGTTCCATGGAACACTTGTGTTGCCCAGAAGAGTGTTCTACGGGAAGGGTGTTACATGGAAAATTGTGTCGCCTGTCATTGCTTAATTCAGCAAGGACAATCTAATTATAAAGTTTGAATTGTGGAACAGATTATTTTTTTAAATTATTACCAGTAGTTTTATGGAAATGGACATAACTCTGGCTTGAATTATTGATAATGACGAAATTGTATAAAGTTTCATGACCATAACGGTCAATTTTATGCCAAGTTAAAGTTTTATGAAAAGGGGCATTATTAAACTCTGCCTAAACAAAATTCAGAGTTATTGAACATTTCAATGACATTGTTAACTGATAAGAAAAACTGTTTATAGACTTTGTTTTGGTGCATTTCACCAACTTGAGAATTTACAAGCTTTGGTGTTTTCATGCTTTTCACTGACTTCAGGATTTTTAAAACTTTGTGGAAAACTGTTCGATAAATGAAATATTGCAATAAAACCTGGCAAACAGGTAAATAAGCAAAAAAATAAACTTATTACTTAAAATATCTTTTTAAAATTTTAATTTACAAAAACTTGACCTTTGGATCTTAGAAAATCACAGTAGTTTTTGTACACACAGGGTTAGTCACCTGAGAGCAACAGCTATAACACAAAACAATTTAACTATCTTTTTTAAAAACACAAATACATGTCACTCCAAGTGTATTGTGAAGGACAGTATCAGAGGGGAGTCTAGTCTTATAGATGTTTCTTAATCCAATTTAAATATCTTCTTGTTGATAAAATATTGAAGAACAACCTCTTAAACAAGGCTTCTTCAAATAGTTTATTTGAACAATAACGTTCAAAAACCAACGCTTGAAAGCAGTGATTGGTTTGTAATGAAGTATGGCCCTTTAAAAGGTCAAAAGATCCCTAAGATATTTACCTGTCCCCTCGACCTATTATTTTGTATGCTTAGAGATTATTAAATTTTAATTTAAGATAAAATTGACATGAAATTGTTTAAGATTTTAAACCAATAGAAAAAGTGCAAATATTTGCCTCATCATTATCATGTATGCGTCAAGTGACCATCTTAATGTTCAGCTTATCAGTCGACCGGCAAGAGTATTTTCTGACGTCTGCATGACAGAAAACACGTCTGCGTGACAGAAAACTTGTCTGTGTGACAAAAAGTACATTTTGAGGAAATTGCCGTTTTATAATATATTCAGAATATATGACATGGAATAGGAGAAAAGCACACACATGTAGGAGTTGTCGATGTGTTTTAAAGGTCTCCAGCATTTCAAAACCAACTATTTCAGTGAGAACACATGGCAAGAATTAAAATAGTTGATGCACTGTTTTCAAGCAATGTTTATTTCAAAGGGCTCTGAAAAACTTTAAAAAAACTGAAAGAATTATCAAAATGCCATGAAAAATAAAGGAGGTTTGACCTATTGAAAATTGTTTTCCTTTGGTTTATATTTTGTCAATATGCCATACACAGTGAAAAGGCGTGATGACGTCATCGTTCCAACATGGCCGCCTCCATTTATATTCTTTGCACATTTTCAATAGGTCATATCTCATTTATTTTTCATGGCATTTTGATAATTCTTTCAGCTATTTTTAAGGTTGTCAGAGCCCTTTAAAATAAACCTTGTTTGAAAATATCGCATCAACCCCTTTAAATTAGCACCTGAATTAAATTTTATTAATAATGTATCATTTTGACTTTAAAACTGCTTGCATATAGCTAAATAAAAAAAACTGAGATTTAATTTTTTTTTATTATTCTACCAAAAAAATACAAAAATATTGGTGTATTATAATCAATAGTTAGAAATATGTAAAAAAAAAATTGCCTTGAACTATTCTATTAATTAACATTAATGATTGCAAATATTCAGGTTATGTAGAAAAAGTATCAAGATGCCGCAGGTTTTAAACAGACCAATAGTACCATTTGTCGCTTGAAGTTTATACTGCTAACATTTCTTTTGTAATAAAACAAGAGGTCAATGACCTTGAAGCTCTACTGATAGATTTTTTTTTAATCTATTTTTAGATTTGGCGGCCATCTTGGATTTCACGTCAACATGAATTTTTGCTAGGATCAACTACACTTTACAGGCAACATTTCTGTAAAGTTTCATGAAAATCCATTCAGTAGTTTCAGAGGAGTAGTCGCTATAAAAAAAACTTTATGGACGGACAGACGGACGAACACCGCATAAGCTCTGCTAATCTCTGATCAGTAGAGCTAAAAACATTAAAACATTTGAGAAAAAAAAAAAAAAACTGCATAAACATATACTTCTCTATACATCTGCTGTGTGGGAGTGTAATAAAACCGCCGACATAATACATCAGTGTAATAAATATGTATATGATGACCAAATCATTGCTTGGTCTGTTCTGTACATAGATTTTTGTGATCAGTGTGGTATCGAGAAGACTGAAATGAATTGGAATTTATAGTCACACCAACAGCTAAGGTCATATAGCGACTTTTCCAGCTTCCATCGGTGGAGGAAGACCCCAGGCGCCCCTCCGGGCAATTTTCGTGCACGGGCGGGCACCTGGGTAAAACCGACATTCCGCAAGCCAGTGTATCACATAAAGATTCCTAGGCTGATAAGGGATCGAACCAACAGCGGTGAGGGATTGAGAAGACTGAAACAACATACAACATCATAATATGATGAACACCACCTTTATAAATGAATGTTACCGTATGTGGCATTTTTTTTGTTGTGGGATACAAGAATCACACATTATTGCCTATTTAATAGTGTTGTTCCGATTAATTGATTTGATCGATCATCAATCAGTTATTCCTTTGTGTGATCTGATTAATTGATTTGATCGATCATCAATCAGTTATTCCTTTGTGTGATCTGATTAATTGATTTGATCGATCATCAATCAGTTATTCCTTTGTGTGATCTGATTAATTGATTTGATCGATCATCAATCAGTTATTCCTTTGTGTGATCTGATTAATTGTTTTGATCGATCATCAATCAGTTATTCCTTTGTGTGATCTGATGAATTGATTTGATCGATCATCAATCAGTTATTCCTTTGCGTGATCTGATTAATTGATTTGATCGATCATCAATCAGTTATTCCTTTGCGTGATCTGATTAATCGATTACAATTTCTCATGATCGACTTTACTCGGTTGCTGAAAATTATGGCTTATTTCATTCTCTTGAACTAAAATATACTAGAAAATTAAATGAGTTATAATTCTGCAACAAGTAATCACATATTTATAGTGGGTATCACAACTTATTTCTTAAAATAGATGTTGGTCAGTTTCATTCAGTTCCTTTATTACCAGAACATACTTCAAATGTGATTCTTTTCTTCATTATTGTCTGGAAAAAAATTACTCTTGTCTTTTATAGCAGCCATGTTTAATCGATTAATGATCAATCATCGGTCGATTAAATATTCTGATTATCGATCATGAATTTTCAGCCAATTCTCAACTCTACTATTTAATACTAGTATCGCATCCAAAAATCGTACCGTGATATACTGCGATACAAGAGACTGTATCGCGATATGTATCATAATATATTTTCTTGTACAAATGCGTTGATAATTTGAATAGACTTTGCCGATTTCCTGGTGTACTTTGATGCAGATGACATAACGTGATGCAATGTTGGTTGTGCTTGTGAATGAGAAACACTGGACATGGTAGTTCCGAGGTTGACAATGTCTACTATCTGTTGTGTATTCAACGTCGAGTAATGTCTTCGCAAATAGTTACCAAATATGTTGTACTGCTGGAGTACTTGATGGTAACCTTGCGTATTTTACAAAATGCAACATTACCTAGATCTAGACTAGACTACTATTGTAGCGCCCTTTTTAAACTTTTTAAGCCCAAAGTTATCCCAAACACATAATTTTGCTCTTTTGTTTTTAACTTTTCTTAATCACTTGAGTCGGCCTGGCTCATCTGAGTGTATGGTACCCAGCACTACATATGCCCACAATACGATAAGCGAACACCAGATATTATTGGAAGTGCGTTTATTTTTAATTCTAATACACTCGCACTATATCGCCTAGTTTAAAATATCTCGTTATATTGAACGATATATCACTGTAATTTTTGCAACGTTAGGAGAATAAGCATTGCGCATTGCGCATTGTAACGTATGCAACGTTAGTAGAGCAAGCAAAGCAATGCGAAAGATTTCAGATGTGTGCGTTATTTTCACATTTTAGGGGTATTAGAATAGAAATAGAACATCGTTTACGGTGAATTATCTATAATATATCACGGTTTGTCGTTCAATTCGGGCTCGTGAAATTATTGTTTACAATTGAACTCCAAACCGTGATATACTAAACGATAATTCACAGTAAACGATGTTCTATTTCTTAACTATAATGATGGTATCCACTTCCTCAATATGTGTATTTATTGTATTACAAACACGGGAACCACACAAAGTTAAAAATAGATCTTAGTCGCAGATTACGATTTACTTTCATAATCAAAACACATGTGTAGAGAAAACCGGTATGAACTGAACAAAATATTACGGTAGGTATTATTTTGAGGTCCGTATCACAATACACCAATAATACCGTGCAGCACTATTTAATACTGAATTTATTCAACTATTTGGAAAAAATTGATATGAAACTCTGCAGAGCCTCTTATTGCACCATTTTATCCAACTCATTTAATAAAAGGTACTTATGTAAGATCATCTATCTACAGATGTTTTTTCATTATGCAATTAAATTATTATTTATTTTAACAGTTCTGCAGGCTGCCTCTTTTACAGAATAAATCCTGTTTTATTGCTGATAAATTAGTTAAAATTACAATCAATCAAACAGCTTTTATACTTATTTTAAACATCATCTGATATTACTAAATACATCTTTTAACTTTATTTCTTATTAAATGACAAGATAAATAAGCAATAAAACTTGATTCGTAATAAAACTGTAGTAAGACACGATAGGGACCACCGATGATGCGGAAAAGGGGGAAATTATTGCGTTATGATCTGTAAATTATTAGAGTAAAGCAATCTTATGTTTCAATATTATGCCATAATACAGTACAAGTGTGTTTGTATAAAATCACATTTGCAGGTGTTTTTTTTTTTAGATCAACTGTCAAAACATAAATCTTACACTTGTTATAAGTGTTTTTGTGAAGGAAAATGAAGCTATAAAATGTGTTTTGTGTTTAACATGGAGTTTTATGAGTTGAAGTTGCATTAAGATTTTACCCTGCACCAACATAAAAAGGTTATAAAGCGCCAAGAGGAATGAACATTACATGCTTACCTTCTTCTCACATTGAGTTGTTACATTATTATAATCATATTTTGAATTTGTTAACATACTTATATATCTACTGAATTCACTGTTAATTTAAACTATATAACATTGCTATAATTTCTATTTATATCATGTGATCGTAATACTCGTATTTGTAATGACTTGTAGGCCCATTGGGCCGGGTGCTTTATTTTTACTATTATATCATATACGTTTATTTTTAACTGTATATGCACACTCCACTTTAATAAACTATTTACTTATATACTTACTTACTTACTTACTTACATTGAAATGAAAATATGCAGAATGGGCCTGGAACCTTCTCAACTGCATCTTTATCGCTGGAGAAATGATCATTTCTTTCTGCTTAAGCTCAAGTTGCACCTGAAAAACACAACACAGTCGTCATGATGAAGACCTTGGATGAGCATGACAAAAGAGGACAAACTGAATATGGATTCAGGCAGGAAGTGGATGCAGATATGGCACCAATTGGCACCAATTGGGTGCAGATATGGCACCAGTTGCGTGTAGATATAGCACCAAGTGGGTGCAGATAGTGCAGATATGGCAACAAGTGGGTGCAGACATGGCACAAGGGTTACCATTTAAACAAACTTGGTCGAGCATCATAACCTTATGCAGCATGCAAAATATTAGACCTGTAGTTTTTGTAGTTTCAGAGTTTTTTAAACTTTCCTTCAGAATTCTATGTCAAACTGTGAGCCCTGAAGTAATCGAACAAACAGACGCATGTAATTTTGTTTTATGACAATATCTTTGTTATGAACATTTGTTAATTGTTGTAGTGGGTGTTCCATCAATCTTCCTATTTTGACAGTATTGTTTTCTTCATTAGGACATTTATGTAAATATGAATTTAAAAGAAAAATCAAGGCCACACGACGCCACGCCACTACACATGCCATCAAAAGTGATATATGTAATCTGTCTTAATTGTGAACTTTATTCTTTACCTAAAAAACATAACTATGCTCCAGTTATAATAAACTGATGAAATATTATAAGATAAAGTTTAACTGGCATATATTATCAGTGCAAATTAAAACATCACCCACCTATGTGACAATCTTGTCTGATTTGAACAAATTGTAATTAATATTGAGAAATTTTCTCTTATGCAAATGTTGTTCAAGGACTCATCCCCTCCCCTCCAAGCCCTTATCTTAGATTATCCCAAGCTGCCCCAGAGAGGGGAAAGATAAACAGGCCCAAAGAACAGTACCACACTCATATTATTGAATAGATTCCTATGTGTATTTTTTACATACTCAGAGTATGGAATTCGATACACTGAACTGTCCTGGTTAGCTGAGGCTATGGGAAAGTGCCTTGCCCAAGGACACAGCACAGAAACCCAGTGGCACCAGTGGGGCTCCAACTCAGCACCAGTGGGCTGCAACCCAGTGACACCAGTGAGGTTGCAACCCAATGGCACCAGTGAGGCTCCAACCCAGTGGCACCAGTGAGGTTTCAATCTGGTGGCACCAGTGGGGCTCCAACCTGGTGGCAACAATGAGGCTCCAATCCAGCAAAAGTGAGGCTCCAACTCAGTGTCACAAGAGATGCTCCAACCCAGTGGCACCAGTGAGGCTCCAACCTAGTGGGCTCTAACCTAGTGCAATCATTGAGGCTCCAACCCAGTTGCACCAGTGGGGCTCCAACCCAGTGGCACCAGTGAGGCCCAGTGGCACCAGTGAGGCTCCAACCCAGTGGCACCAGTGAGGCTCCAACCCAGTGGCACCAGTGAGGCTGCAACCAAGTGGCACCAGTGAGGCTCCAGCCCAGTGGCACCAGTGAGGCTGCAGCCCAGTTTCATAGGTGGGGCTCCAACCCAATGGCACCAGTGGGGCTCCAACCCAGTGGCACCAGTGAGACTGCAGCCCAGTGGCACAAGTAAAACTGCAGCCCAGTGTCACCAGTGGGGCTCCAACTCAGCACCAGTGGGGCTCCAACTCAGTGGCACCAGTGAGGCTCCAACCCAGTGTCACAAGTGAGACTCCAACCTAGTGACACCAGTGAGACTCCAACCCAGTGGCACCAGTGAGGCTCCAACCCAGTGGCACCAGAGAGGCTCCAATGCTGTGGCACCCGTGAGGCTAAAACCCAGTGGCACCAGTGAGGCTTCAACCCAGTGGCACCAGTGAGGCTCCAACCCAGTGGCACCAGTGAGACTCTAACCCAGTGACACCAGTGAGACTCCAACCCAGTTTCACCAGTGAGGCTCCAACCCAGTGGCACCAGTGAGGCTCCAACCCAGTGGCACCAGATAGAGGCTCCAATGATGTGGCACCCATGAGGCTCCAACACAGTGGCACCAGTGAGGCTCCAACCCAGTGGCACCAGTGAGGCTTCAACCCAGTGACACCAGTGAGGCTCCAACCAAGTGGCACCAGTGAGGCTCCAAACCAGTGGCACCAGTGAGGCTCCAACCCAGTGGCACCAAGTGAGACTCCAACCCAGTGGCACGAGTGAGACTCCAACCCAGTAGCACCAGTGAGACTCCAACCCAGTGGCACCAGTGAGGCTCCAACCCAGTGACACCAGTTAGACCCCAACCCAGTGGCACCAGTGAGACTCCAACCCAGTGGCACCAGTGAGGCTCCCACCCAGTGGCACCATAGAGGCTCCCACCCAGTGGCACCATAGAGGCTCCAACCCAGTGGCACCAGAGAGGCTCCAATGTTGTGGCACCAGTGAGGTTCCAACACTGTGGCACCAATGATGCTCCAACCCAGTGACACAAGTGAGGCTCCAAACCAGTGGCACCAGTGAGGCTCCAACCTGGTGGCACCAGTGAGGCTCCAACCCAGTGGCACAAGTGAGGCTCCAACCCAGTGGAACCGGTGAGGCTCAAATACAGTGGCACCAGTGGGGCTCCAACCCAGTAGCACCAGTGAGGCTTCAACCCAGTGACACCAGTGAGGCTCCAAACCAGTGGCACCAGTGAGGCTGCAACCCAGAAGCACCAGTGAGACTCCAACCTGGCACCAATGTGTCTCCAACCCAGTGGCACCGGTGAGGCTCCATCCCAGCACCAATGAGGCTCCAACAAAGCACCAGTGAGGCTCCAACACATTGGCCCCAGTGGGGCTCCAACTCATCACCAGTGAGTCTCCAACCCAGTGGCACCAGTATGGCTCCAACACAGTAGCACCAGTGAGGCTCCAACCTGGCACCAGTGAGGATCCAACCTTGCACCAGTGAGGATCCAACCTGGCACCAGTGAGGCTCCAACAAAGTACCAGTGCAGCTCCAACCCAGTGGCACCAGTGAGGTTCCAACCCAGTAACACCAGTGAGGCTCCAACCCATTGGCACCAGTGGGTCTCCAACTCAGCACCAGTGAGGCTCCAACCCAGTGGCACCAGTGAGGCTATTACCAAGTAACACCAGTGAGGCTCCAACCTGGCACCAGTGAGGCTCAAACACAGTGGCACCAGTGGGGCTCCAACTCATAGGAACCAGTGAAGCTCCAACTGAGTGGCACCAGTGAGGATCCAACCTGGCACCAGTGAGGGTCCAACACAGTGGCACCAGTGAGGCTCCAACTCATAGGAACCAGTGAAGCTCCAACTGAGTGGCACCAGTGAGGCTCCAACCCAGTGGCACCAGTGAGGCTGCAATACAGCACCAGTGAGGCTGCAACCCAATGGCACCAGTGAGGCTTCAACCCAGTGGCACCAGTGAGGCTGCAACCCAGCGGCACCAGTGAGGCATCAACCCAGTGGGGCTCCAACTCAGCACCAGTGGCACCAGTGAGATTCCAACCCAGTGGCACCAGAGAGGCTGCAACCCAGTAGCACCAGTGAGGCTCCAACCTCGCACCAGTGAGGATCCAACTCAGCACCAGTGAGTCACCAACCCTGTGGCACCAGTGAGGCTCCAATACAGTAGCACCAGTGAGGCTTGAACCTTGCACCAGTGAGGATTCAACCTGTACCAGTGAGGCTCAAACAAAGTACCAGTGAAGCTCCAACCCAGTGGCACCAGTGAGGCTCCAACCCATTGGCACCAGTGGGGCTCCTACCCAGTGGCACCAGTGAGGCTCCAACCCAGTGGCACCAGTGAGGCTACAACCCAGTAACACCAGTGAGGCTCCAACCTGGCACCAGTGAGGCTCCAACACAGTGGCACCAGTGAGGCTCCAACTCATAGGAACCAGTGAAGCTCCAACTGAGTGGCACCAGTGAGGATCCAACCTGGCACCAGTGAGGCTCCAACACAGTGGCACCAGTGAGGCTCCAACTCATAGGAACCAGTGAAGCTCCAACTGAGTGGCACCAGTGAGGCTCCAACCCAGTGGCACCAGTGGGGCTGCAACACAGCACCGGGGCTGCAACACAGCACCAGTGAGGCTTCAACCCAGTGTCACCAGTGAGGCTTCAACCCAGTGGCACCAGTGAGGCTGCAAACCCAGTGGCACCAGTGAGGCTTCAACCCAGCGGCACCAGTGAGGCTGCAACCCAGTGGCACCAGTGAGGCTCCAGCCCAGTGGCACTTGTGAGGCTGCAGCCCAGTGTCTTCCGTGGGGCTCAAACCCAGTGGCACCAGTGAGGCTGCAACCCATTGGCACCAGTGGGGCTCCAACTCAGCACAAGTGAGGCTCCAACCCAGTGGCAGCAGTGATGCTGCAACCCAGTGGCACCAGTGAGGCTCCAACCCAGTGGCACCAGTGAGGCTGCAACCCAGTGACACCAGTGAGGCTTCAACCCAGTGGCACCAGTGAGGCTGCAACCCATTGGCACCAGTGAGGCTTCAAACCAGTGGCACCAGCGAGGCTGCAACTCAGTGGCACCAGCGAGGCTGCAGCCCAGCGGCACCAGCGAGGTTCCAACCCAGTGGCACCAGCGAGGCTGCAACCCAGTGGCACCAGTGAGGCTGCAACCCAGTGGCATCAGTGAGGCTGCAACCCAGTGGCACCAGTGAGGCTCCAACCCAGCACCAGTGAGGCTTGAACCCAGTGGCACCAGTGAGGCTTGAACCCAGTGGCACCAGTGAGGCTCCAACCCAGCACCTGTGAGGTTGCAACTCAGCACCAGTGAGGCTTCAACCCAGTGAGGCACCCACCCAGTGGCACCAATGAGACTCCAACCTGGCACCAGTGAGGCTCCAACCCAGTGAGGCTCCAACCCAGCACCAGTGAGGCTTCAACCCAGTGGCACCATTGAGGCTCCAACCCAGCACCTGTGAGGTTGCAACCCAGCTACAGTGAGGCTCCAACGCAGTGAGGCACCCACCCAGTGGCAACAATGAGGCTCCAACCTGGTACCAGTGAGGCTCCGACCCAGTGAGGCTCCAACCCAGCACAGTGAGGCTCCAACCCAGCACCAGTGAGGCTCCAACCCGTGATCTCTAGATTCAGCATCTGCCATAAATCTCCGCTAAGTCTTTCAAAACAAGTGCTAAATGTGCATGTCCTGGACACATGGAATAAGATTACTTGAGTATTGATAAAATGTTCTGTGATGTTCAGAGGGTGGGGGTATAATTTGGTCAAGAAAAAAGAATTAAACTAAATTGATAGTTGTTTAACAGCTTATCAACACAGTATCTAGATGATTTAGAACTGCCATAGAGACGGGAGGAATACATAGGAATCTGGAAACCTGCCTTATTACAAAGGAATAAGTTCCAATGGTTCTTTAACATGCTCGCAGGCAGACTCTAATATATGAAAATCTCCTGGTTTATTTCCCAATCCGACGGACAAGGTCAGGGGAAAGTGACTTCCCCAAGAAAACACCAACAAGACTCAGTGGCATCGGTAAGGTTTGACCCCGGTACTCCAGTTCCTTAAGCGAAAAAATCAGAAGATGCTAAATGTGTGACCCTGACCTCAACTGTGTTCGGAAACAAGAGTAAGGCGATTCCCGATTCCTCGGTATCCCCCTGGAGGGTTCGGAATAACATAACTAACCTATCAAGTTATTTAACAAATAATTTTGCTCCTTCCCTTCGCACTGGAACATAAAACTGATCAATCTCTGAACCCATCAAGTACTGTCCTTATAAGGCATGGTTTAATGTGACTTTCCAATACATGGGAGACAAAGCTGTCTCTCAACTGTAAAACGTGATAAATCAAAAGCTACATTATCTTCCGTTGATACAAAGACAAAAGGTTGACAACTATTGGTTATGTCCGGGAATTTTCTACTTATAATGTTCATTCACAAGTCAGTTTTCTATCATATATAAAAGTACATAAATATAATAATTATTATTTTATGTTTTGTTTTTTTAATTTATAGATCAAATATTAAAATACCCTTTGTACTTTTTGTAGTTGTAAAATCCAAAAAAGTAAAGTAAAACCCAAAATGTTGTTGCTAAACAGTATTTTATTATTATTCTACCTTTTTGTGTTTTTAAATTAAATTTTAGAATAAAATGTATATAACTTATGAACACCTGCATCTAATAATTTACTACTTCAATCCCAGCTTTGCGGTACAGATAGCTCAATGATAATAATGTATCCATGGGCTTTGTACCTCAACATTCGCTTTGTTGTTTGTTTGCTTGAGGGTTTAAAATCATTTTATAGCACAATTTAGGCTTTTTAGTGGTGGAGGCAGGTTAACTACTTATTCCTTGTTAGAACCAGTACTGTATCCCTGCCATCTGTAAGAATCAACACTTTCTGACTTAAGTTGAGCCCCCCAGTGGGACTCGAACCTGCAGCGGTGAGAGGAGAGATAGTTTCAAACTCAGCATCTTTGACCATGAAGGCGCTATTCATTCATCTTGCTACGTAATAACATCTCACCGATATGCTGCACACATGGCTAAATAATAAAAATGTATGGCCTTTAAACTTCAACATCTGCTTTGCAGGACAGATGGCTTCATAATAATGTAAATATAAACAATGAATGGCCTTTATTTGCTTCTTTTCTTCCTTTCAATCTTCATTATCAGAACTAAGTCATGCAATCTCAGCCAGTGAAAATATCATCTCAAACATGGTGCTATCTATCAATGGTATAATAAACTATAATCACTGCGCACTCGGTGACTCGTTTCATTTGTGGGGTGCAGATTTTAACTGTCAACTTATTTATTTTTTTCAAGTATTATCTCTATGAACAACCCACATCCTGCTCCTGAGTGTGCTCACAAGAGCATTGTAAATGCATTATTTTCTTATCAGTATTTAAATCGGTTCAGTATGAAATAACAAGAGGCCCAAGAGGGCCTTTGGACGCTCTACTGACTAAAAAAGCTCTTATCGGGGGATCAGGAGAAGTAGTCGGGACAAAGCTTGTGTATTAAAACCTTTAAAGGGCCATAACGTACTCCACCAAAAATCAATCAATAGGAACCCGGGGACGATATGCACAACTAAGCTTGATACAGATCATTTTGCCAAGTTTTGTCCGGCCAGGGGTTCAGCAGAACTAGTCCAGGGGTTCAGCAGAACTAGTCCGGACAAAGTTTGTGTATTAAAACATTTAAAGGGCAATAACTCTGCCAAAAATCTTTCAACCGGAACATGGGGATGATATGCACAACTAGGCTTGGTACTGATCATCCCTGCAATGTTTCTCTGAAATCCGGTCATGGGTTCAGGACAACTAGTCCGGACAAAGTTTTCGTAGTACAACCTTTAAAGGGCCATAACTCCATCAAAAAACCCTGGGGTGGGGCCAAATTTGACCCCAGGGTCATCATTCAAACTTGGTAGACGACCACAAGCTGAGTGTAAATACAATATATTAAACCTTTGACTCTTGTAGTTCAGAGAAGAAGATTTTTAAAGTTTTTCCCTATATGTAAGTCTATGTAAAACTGACCACTGGGGCAGGGCCAAATTACACCCCAGGGTCACCATTTGAACAACCTTTTTAGAGGAACATAAGCTGATAATAAAATACAAAATATTAAACCTTTAGCTCTTGTAGTTTCAGAGAAGATTTTTTTCCCCTGTATCAGTCTATGTAAAACAGTGATGCCTGGGATGGGGCCAAATTTGACCCCAGGGTCACCATTAGAGGACAATAACCTGATGGTAAATACAAAATATTAAACCTTTGGCTCTTATAGTTTCAGATAAGAAGGTTTTTGAAGTTTTTCTCTATATAAATCTATGTAAAACTGCGACAAGGGACAACTCGGCATCACATAGGCTTTGGCCAGTAGAGCTACAAATCGGGTTTTAATAATTCTATTTATATATCTCAAAGGTTGATAACCTTGTTCAATGTTTACTTTAAGTTGCCTTTTAAGAGGTCTGAAGGCAACCTGGAAGGATTATGTGTGTCTATATCTAAATAGCGAAAAATTTGAATGATGTTTTACGTCATATTTGGCACTTGTTAGGCCATATATCATGGTCGATTTTTTTGTGAAGGGGCAGACCATCCAATTTTTCCTGGGTTGAACCAGTACTGTATACATAACTCCAGCCATCCGTAAGAATCGACACTTCCTCACTTAACAAGTGGAGCTCCCAGTGAGATTCGAACCCGCAGTGTTGAGAGGTGAGAAATTTTTAAACGCAGAATCTTTACTATCCCGGCCACAAATGCACTTCAATAACGAAGAATACCATCATAATGTGTTTTCAGATGGGTATTCTCAATATGCATAGGTCATATTATTCGCTTGATTTAATTACTGTTAATGATATAGTATAAATCATTAATATATGATATTTTAAGGCTGTAATAAATTCGTATTTTGTGGAGTATGCATGCCAGACGCACTCACGCCAGTGTGATCTCCAAGTCAATCCCTACTCAAGCATGCTCAAGACAAGGGATCCCCTATTCAATGCTTGACAAGTGATCCCTTATTCAATGCTGGTCAAGTGATCCCCTATTCAATGATGGACAAGTGATCCCCTGTCAATGCTTGACACGTGATCCCCTATTCAATGCTTGGCAAGTGATCCACTATTCAGTGTTTGGCTAGTGATCCCCTATTCAATGGACAAGTGATCCCCTATTCAATGCTTGGCAAGTGATTCCCTGTCAATGCTTGGCAAGTTATCCCCTATGCAGTGCTTAGCAAGTGATCCCGTATTCAATGCTTGAGTGATCCCCTATTTAATGCTTGGCAAGTGATCCCCTATTTAATGCTTGAAAAGTGATCCACTATTCAATGCTGGACAAGTGATCCCCTATTCAATCAAGCTGTTATCAAGCAAGCTTGACAAAGTTACAATCTGACAACCAAATATGATTCTAAGTGGCATAATGTCAGTTACCTGTAAGTTACCTGTAAGTTACCTGTAAATTATGGAAATGACTTCAAATGTAGGTGTCACCTAACTTCTCATTTTATAGCAATTACATAATAGTTTTGATTACGAAAACCAGAACATGAGTTATTTGAAAAACTAGGTCAAAAGTACGTCAAAGTGAGCGACATGCATTTTATTTGTTCTAACAGATAAAGCCTTAAAAATCTGAAAAATTTGGAAAAATTTAATGGTTTGTCCCAATGTTTTTATATTGCCCTTAAAGGGACAATGTCCATAACTTTTAGCTTATAAAACACACACTAATTATGTTCGCAAACATTACACACCAAACATTATTGAATACTTACTAATTAAAAGTAAGATTGTTTGACGGAATTCAATCGCGGTACAAAAAAAAGAGAAACCGCTTCGGGCGTTTGAATTCGCAGCCCAAACTTAATTACACTCGCGGTAATAATAGTGAGCGTGAGCGTAAAGTAAGACGACATCGCTCCTGACTGAGCTAACCGGGCTATACATTTAACGCAATACATATTATGGTGAAAACCTAATGCGCTAATGGAAGTCACGTGATCGCAGAAAAGGTAAATATGGTGGGTCCCACTTTATTTACAAATAATAATTAAAGCTTCTTTTTTTTCAAACTCACGAATGTATTACTACAGACTTCTTAGGGTCTATGCCCATGTTTTCATGTATACATTTCACTGAATAAAAAAGTTATTTGGTTATGCTCAATATCTGCTTACTTACGGACCGTGTCCCTTTAAGAAGTTGTTTCTTGTTATTATTAGTGTAACCATTTTTTTATTTTTTTTATCATTTATTCATTTTGCTCAGATTAGTAATACAAAGTTGTTTAAATGAAAAATTCTGAACCTACCTATAATCCTTGAATTTGGATATCCATGCCCCTAGTAAACCATTATCTGAATCTGGATATCTATCCCCCTAGTAAACCATTATCTGAATTTGGATATCCATGCCCCTAGTAAACCATTATCTGAATTTGGATATCCATGCCCATATGATTCTGAATTTGGATATGCATGCCCCTAGTAAACCATTATCTGAATTTGGATATGCATGCCCCTAGTAAACCATTATCTGAATTTGGATATGCATGCCCCTAGTAAACCATTATCTGAATTTGGATATCCATGCCCCTAGTAAACCATTATCTGAAGAAGAAAATCAAAGACCTTATATTTGCAGTTTTTAAAAAAATACACTTGTAGTAACATATGCGGCCAAGAAAAAAAACAGTCGTGTTTCAGTTTCCTGACCGACCCTATATGTTGTCCTGACCCTAACTTTTTTTCCCATTTCTAAAAAAAAAAAAAGAAAAAGAAGAAAAAAAAAAGAAGAAAAAATCGTGATCTCTTGTGTCACGATGATGATGATATTGCTACCGACAAATTGGTGGCTGATATTATAGGGGAGGTTCATCTTTCATATAAAGGCTACAATATTACTGTCACCGTTTCTGTATGTATTTTTCCTAGCAACACATCTTCATGTGATGAGTTCAAAGTCCATTTTGGAGCAACTTTATATTATATATATTAATAGATACATCCTTGAGTCCCTCAAAATCAGAGTTATGTTTTCTGGTTGTAATTTTTTTTCTTGGCCTTATACCATTACATGACAATCTTTTATCAGACTTTTTATCAAACCTACAGACCTAAGATTTTCACAGGGGGTTCTGTATGTAAAGTATTACCAGTAGATATTTTTTCCCCAACAAGTAATGCTCGGAAATCAATTTTTTGGGCATTACGATTTTGGATAATCTTATATTAACTCACATGTTTTAAATATAAGTGTATACAAATTATGGTTTAGTTTTGTATTTTAGTTTGATCACATATATTTGATTTCATTAAATCCCTTGTAGAGGCTGTAAAGCATATATTCTAGTGTAGGGTATTTTGAGTGTCCTGCAGGATTAGCATTGGGTGATGAATGACTGTGGATGCTGCAAGGTGTATAATGGCTGATGTTGTGTGACCTACTTGCTGGCTGTTCAGCAGTAAGTTTGATGTCATCTGGTGTTGGCTTGTTACCTAAGCGCTGCATGATGTTGGGGCAGTGTGACCTACTTCCTGGCTGTTCATGCAGCAAGCTCATGTCATTTAAGTGATGGGATGATGAGTGTGCAACCTACTTGCTGGCTGAATGAGCAGAGAGAGAGAGCGAGAGAGAGAGAGAAGAGAGAGAGAGAGACTTTTAAAAATGTAACTTTATGAAATTTTAGCATTTATTAATTCAAGAACTTTGATATTGGATTATTTTCTGTGACATATTATTTTGAACAGTGCTTGATAAATATTAGAAACGTTTTATAAAAAGTCAGCAACTTTGTGAAAGACTTATTTATATTTTACCACGTCCTTATACATCTACAAGGAACAGATTTTCATATTTATAACTCGCATATTTTTCGTAACATTAGAATTGGCGTATAACACTAGTATTTGGTCATATTACACTATCCGGAGACCTAATAGGTAAGTTTATTACGTCTCTGCACTATCCAAACAACCTGCCATCCCTCTGGCCTGTGCCTAGTGCATAAAAAACAGAGGCAAGATTGTTTTTGATATGCGCCATCCTCCGACTTGCATACGCATTCAGCTTTTTTATGTGTGAACTTGGAGAAGAGTTTCTCTGCGCTAGACAATTTAAACTGATACACTGAATTTTATAAATGTACAACTTACCTAAAGTGAAGAATGAGCATTTGTTACCCATTTCACACTAGAACTTTAATAAGAAATACATTAATTTAAATCTAGGTATCGGTACTACGCATTGTTTGAACGGCAGAACATAGGTGGCTTGCACAGTGACTTCATACAAGAAATATTTACACACGGACAGGTCATATGCGCATATACTGTGAAATATATGTTCATTTATGTATCTAAATTTGCCATATAGTCGCTTTCGGCCTTATCGCGGAGTAGGCCTTACTGCGTTATTTTGTTTATGTCAGCACCGGCGAATACAGGGCCACCTATCGTCAGTTCCAGTCGAGTAATTTTACTACGAAACATCACTTTATCACTGAGTAACAAAATCATTAAAAATGTTGAGACTCCTGGTAAGTAAAAGCAATCATTATAAAATTCACATGAAATCCATGCACAAGGCAATATTAGCCCACCCCTTGTGTTGATAACCCTCCTAGTATGTTATATAAAGCTTGAATACTTGTTTTCTATCTGTCAAATGACACTGTTATGAATGAAATTCCTTTGGACATGTGACAAAGTCTGTCTAACGCACATACTTCCTGTCAAGAGCGCCCCCAAAAAATAAACTGGTGTTAAGGTCAAAATGAAGGGTGCGCATCATTTCTGCAGTTATATTCAACTTATATACATGCTTACAGGCACAGTAATACAAGGCCACCGCCACGGGCTGTTTCGCCTTCTGGGTTTTTGTTCATTCACAACGAGGGTTTGTTTGTTGGGATCGTGTCGATTCTTACGGATGGCGGGAGGTGTATAGTACTGGTTCTAGCCAGGAAAAGTGGGTGGTCTGCCTCCACCACAAAAAAATTGACCGTCATATACAATATTACGTGTTGAAAATGACGTAAAACACGATATAAAAAATGTTGGGATCGAAGGTTGTATATTATATCTATCTTTAAATTTTTTATTTTATTTATTGCAATAAAAAATAAATAAATAAACAAGGAAAAACTAATAAAGGACACAATTTGAAATAAAGTATATAAGACAGAATTGAGTACATTTTAAGTACAAGGCGAATGTAAATGTTCATAGTTATTTTGTCTATAAAGTCAAGGTCATTGGCGGGTGGGGCATAGCGAAAGGGTAAGGGGTTACCCTAGTAAATGTTCAAACACAGTTTCAAAGTAATACCTTTGACGGTATTGGAGATATATACCTTCAAAAAAAATTAACCAAATACTTTAAACAAGAAAATTTGACTAAGTTCTGTTGTATTTAAAGTCAAGGACATTGGCGGGGTGGGGCTTAGTGAAAGTTTAAGGGGTTACCGCAGTGAATGTTCATACAAAGTTTCAAAGCAATACCTTTAACAGTATTGGAGATATATACCTTCCAAAAAACTTTAACTAAGAACTTTTACCAAGAAAATTTGACTAAGTTCCGTAGTCTTTAAAGTCAAGGTCAAGGTCATTGGTGGGATGAGTCTTAGTGAAAGTGTGAGGGATTACCCTAGTGAATGTTCATAAAAAGTTCAAAGCAATACCTTTGACGGTATTGGAGATATATACCTTCCAAAAAACTGTAACCAAGTGTTGAAAGCGCCGTCGCTGCCGCCAGAAAAGTGATCCAGGAGCTATGTCTCGCTTTCTTCTTCGAAAGTCTCGCTTTCTTCTTCGAAAAGGCGATACAAAAACCAGCAGTGTTAATGACTTCTTGTGAGTATTGTTACGTATTAAACAATGCTGTAATTATAAAATAGGTATCTTTAATAGAATTCATAACTTTTACATCTGGTCAACTTCCGGTAGGTCAAGATATTTAGTAGGTGAAAATAAAGGGGTTTACTCGGACTTTATCCTCAATCTCTATATGAAAAATGAAAATATTAGACCATCATTTAAATTAAATGTATCCTTATTGGTGTTTTAAAATCAGACAACACCAAAATAAGATGCATAGATGTACACAAAAAACAAAGCTTTTAATATACTTATCTCTACAAACTAGTTTTTTAAAGGGCTAAAGTCAGTTGAGCACCAAGGATAAACACCGAGTTTACCCCCTACCAGAATGTGGAGGTGTTTTATTTTATTGATCACTGATTGGTCAAATTATTTTGATGATGTCATGTGAAAGTTATGAATAAGTCGATAATAGAATTGATTGCTCTAGACTGTGCCAGGCTGAGATTAATTTAAGTTCTTGTCTTTAGAAAGTTCTTGTCTTTGGTAAAAAATCTCTTATTTTTAATTGAACTGAATTATATAACATACCAGGGAGTACTCCCCTGAACATACTCATTGGTTCGGGTGTGCAGTAGTTCCGAGTCTGCTTTGAAGTTTTCCCGCCATCTGTCAAATTTTAGCAGCTTCCGTAACCAATGCGCATGTCAAATGAAACTATTGCTTGCTTTCATTTTTAATAAACGATTTAATATATTTTGAAACCAGTATATGTTATGCAAATATCCCTAATAGTGTATACAGAAGAAAAACTGCATTAAGTGTTAAACTTGTTTTCCCAAATCCATAAATTTTACAATAACTGTATTCGTCAAAAGAAAAGCGGAAGTAGAAATGAAAATAGAAAAGTACTGCTGAATAAAGTCGACGAAGAGGAGGAAAGACAATCGTAATCAATTAAATATTGGTTAAATCGTATTTCTTTTCATTTAAATCCACAAATTGCGCATGATTGTAGTATAAGCTCATATCTTCAAACAATAAAACAGTGCATTAAATTGTAATTACTATCTTCTGCTTAATTTGCTCACGTAACATTATATGGGTGGGGTACTGAATTGTAAACAAAGATACTCAACCTCTTTAAACAGCTCTAAGTATAATATTGATAACTGTTTTGAGTATTGATTGAATGAATCAATACATAATAATATATAACAGCTTGAAAATAACGTTTACATATATGTATATACGATAAATTTACATAATTATTGCGCAATAACTTTACATATGTCGCATACATTGAATGATACTCTTTGCAGGATAAACGAATAGGATACATTCTACACACCGTTACAGGTATGTATTTTTACGTATGTTCAATAGGGTTGGGGTGTTCGGGCATAGACCTAAAAAGCATGCGCACATACGCATTTGAAAGATTGAGCAGCAATTGTCGCATAGTGGCCAGGTGGGTACAGTAGTATGCCCTCATCCATTTTTTATTTATTCTGTTGGTGTGTTCTAGGGCAAGACACTTTCCCTTAGCCTCGTCTGTCAGATGAGGACGTAAACCGGGTGGTCCCGTGTATCGGTCTATCCTCCTAGCACGTTAAAGAACCGTAGGAATCTATTCGATAATAAGGTTCCCGGATTCCTATGTATCGTTACCCTCTCTCTGGGGCGGCTCTATATAACCTGTACTGTGTTAATGAGCCGTTAAACAACATTCAATTCAATTTCTTCTGACCTTCTGTATGTAATTGGCACTTATCTCCTCCTACAACGTAATAGGTGCAATTCAGGGCTGTACAAATCCTATAGCCCGACGCCCGGGACTAGTCCAAAACCAAAGTCGGGCGTGTCACTTTTTCAAAGATTTCAGTCCCGGACTAGTCCAATTTTAAAAAAAGAGAAAGTCGGGCCTGTCACTGTTTGAAAGATTTCAATCCCAGATTTGTCCAATTAACAATGTCGGCCACCTGTCATAAAACAACCCCAGCACACTTCTCATCGTAATCCTTTAATTGCACTCGCTTATGTAATGCAATTAGCATCCACAGCGGCGATCAGCGATCACCGCGGGCAGTATACCGGAAGTCCCGCCTCCAAATTACTTTAATTGACAGTCGGCATTGTCGACATTATCCAATCAATTGACCCGATCTATTTTAATCCAGACCCGCTGGCCAATGAAACGACTACTACAGGTAAATCACATGTTTGTCACGTGATTACCTGTTCGTCACGTGGTGAGCTAAAATGGCGATACACTGAAACAATGACACTAACACGTTGATTAATTAGCAATCAGGCCGACAAAAAATCGGCAATCTTTCGATGAGTAAAGAAACTAAGGACGTTTGATAATTGAAGTATGTTTGATATGAAACGCTAGGTATGATTTTTTATTGTCTCTCAGTGTATTGTTGAGCATAATTGTAACAGACATGAAAGGCGGGTGGGGTAACGGTTTGTGCATAGTGTTCGAAGAATTGAGTTCTCAAAAAAATGAAATAAAAACAAAACAAACTGATATACATAATCAGTTTGATTTCGTATTTGGCAGTGCTAATGTTTACATTTCCAAAATGAATTTGTTGAACTTTTGCAGTGTTAAAAATAAGGAAAATATGAAAGTGAAAGTAAAAATAAAAAGAGGAAAATGTAGAATGTGACACACAGCCAATCAGAAGGTCAAAATCATCTGGTGTAGTGGACAAAAACATAAAAATAAAATGTTCACATGTTATTTATTTTTTGCATTAGGTAAAATGGTAATAAAGTTCAGAATCTCATCTGTAGCCCCTTACCTATTTAAAGTTATGATTTTTTTCTCGCTCCATTAAATGATTATCTGAACTGTAATATGAAACTCAAAATATCTATATTGAAATTTAAAAATGCAGATGTGATTCTTACTATTGCTACTGTTTCACCCAATGGCAGTCTACAATCTAGACCACTGAAACATACATTAATTGTCTGAAGGGTAAATAAGGATTGTTTCCTTTACTGTGTATAATGAATTGTAAGGAGTATGCAAGACGCAGTTTTAACATATTGAGAAATCGAAAGAATTCAGGACTTGTGTCCATTTTTTGCGACTAGTCGCAATTTTTTTGCGACTAGTCACTTTTGACAGGGTGACTATTCCCGGACTAGTGGCTAAACAAATTATTTGTACAGCCCTGCAATTAGGCAAAAAAATATAGTTCCTGGTCTTCCGACCGACCCTATATTTAAACACGTCCCCGACCGACCCTATATTTAAACACGTCCCTAAACCGTTTACAGCACATGTAAGTGATGTGGAACACTCATATTATGTAATATGTTCAAGAAAACATGCTTTTGATGTACTTGATTTGAATTAAGTATAGTAATAATTAATTCTAAAAAAAAAAATCCTACTGATCTAACCTAATTTTTTGGGGAAAAAGACCATAAACAGACCTATTTTTTTGTGTGGCTAAACTCAAAATTTTGGGTATATGATCGACATGACATTGTATGTGTAGATGTGCAAGCAGGTATTATAATTTTCATACCTCTCCCAGGGTGTGGGGCTAAGGGTCCTACATGTACGCCTACTTGTTTAAATGTAAATAGTGTGAAATGTTGTAATCGTTGTATCGAGGGTCAATATATATGTAACAGATTTTTGTGTTGATTTCACTGGGTCATGCCCTGGGGGCTGGAATTGGTGGGGTAGGCGAGGTAACAAAATCTTTTTTCTTCTTTTGTGTTTTTGGTATTGGCTTTTCTATCGATGCTGTTTCAGGTCTCCATCCCTACAGTCTACTTGAGGTTTGTGTTCAGCAATTTTTTTCACCCTTTTGGCAATGGTACCGGTACCCATTCAATTTTGAAAATTCGCGTCCTTTTGCCTTCAACTGGGAATTTTTTTCTCTATCAAACAACTGAAGCAGTATTGCATGTTTAAATATTTTGCAAACACATATAAACAATGTATACATTCTCTAGTATTTCATTACCCTAGATGGAACAACAACAAACAAAAAATTCAGAATGTCACCGACATGAGTATTGTATGTAAATACATGAACTTTGATTCAATTTACACTTGTAAACAAAACTTTGCATTCTCAAATTGTGCATGTTAAAATATAAAATATAAATATATAATATTAACTAGTTAATGAGTTTGTTTTTTTGTTTACAGGTTTCCCCCATCTTCCCCAGTTGAGCAATGTCATCCCCAAAATCCCAAAATTTGAGCAAGCTGAAATTAGATGATGAAGTGTTCAGCAGGAGGGGTATTAGCCGAGCAATGTCTGTGAAGGCGTTCAAACGAGAACCGGATAAGAGGTCAGTTTTTAAATTAGACTTTGCATGATGGGAGAGACTTTGAGCATTTCAGGTGTATTCATCCCTAGTGAACTAAGGATCTTTTTTTGTATACCGGAGTATAAGAATCTTTCATGGGTATCCGGTGAAGATAGGGAATTCCAACCCGAGGTGTAAGTGTTTTTTATCGGAACTGAGGCTCTGCCGAGGTTCCGATTAAAACACTTATACCGAGGGTTGAAATTCCCTATCTGAACCGAATACCCATGATAGATTCTTTTTCTTGCATATCAGAGACATATTGTGCGTCGACGACGCCAGCTACTAACGTTTTGCATGTTTTTCTGCATACCGGATGTTGGCGCGCGTGAATTTTATCTCGACCCTAGGGTGAGATGGAAATATCTAGCCTCGGTAAAATGGCGGATATCCTTGTCCGGTATGCAAGAAAAGGCTATCCGCAATTAACGTTAGTGCTGGAAAGCTTGATCTCACACATCGGGCTGGATAAAAGTAACGCCCATCATGATCAACAATGATGTCGGTAACGTCACCAGTTGCATGACATTGTGTAAATTAATAAACATGCCAGACATTAGTAGTTGGCAACATCAATGCACAAAATGTCAAATGGCATACATGGTATGCAAGAAAAAGAATCATTCATGGGTATCCATTTCAGATAGGGAAAATCCATCCCTCGGTACAACTGTTTTAATCGGAACCTCGGTTCTGATAACTACATTTATACCTCGGACTGACATTCCCAATCTTCACCAGATACCTTGGCATGAAAGACTTTTATATTTTTTTATTTATATTAAAGAAATATGTAGTGTACAGTAAGTGAAGAGATCTAAGGGAGTGGATGTTTAAGACCAAAACAAAAAAAAGTTGTGATCCAGGTTACATGGCCAAAAAATCAGGATTTGTTTTCATATTTCTTTTAAAGCATTTCTGCTTTTATATGACTGATACATGTATAAAAGTTGTTTTCATTTTTAAAGACTGCGGTAATACTACAGGGGTCGGTCGGTTAACCTGGACTAAACAACTTTATTTTTTGGCCTAATACATTATGTGTATTGTTTGGAAATTAATGTTTGATTAATTTCAATTCAATCAAACATTAATTCTAAATTCTATTGTGGAAGCATTTTCAAAATTATGATATTCTATTTTTCACAAACATAAGATATTTATATTTTAATACTGGAAATCACAATACTTGTAGTTAAAAGATAGAGAAGGTATCGCAAAAATCAGTTCTTTATTATCCAGATTAATCAGTGATAAATACATACGAATATTAATATAAGGTGTGATTTGTTGAATGGAATGCCAGAAATTTTAGTCACATACATAAATACTCCCTGCCCTATAGCAAGGCCAATCCCTTGACCTGGATATTTATTGTTCATCAAAGAGTACATGTACATGTACTTGATATATTAAAACTGTGATCTGACAGTTATTGTAATAACAGTCAATGATTTTATAAGTCTTAGAAGTTGTGTCATTTTGTGCCCTGTTTAATCTAAAATGCAATAAATTATAATAATAGACATCATCTATATTTAGAGGAAGTTGTCTAAAAATAAATGTAAAGCTTGTCCTAAATCTAGGACATGTTTACACAAAGACCTGATATGTTGCATAACAGAGTGTTTTTTGTCATGTTTTGTTCTTTTGTTTTTATCTTGGTATTTATTCTTTTGTTTATAGTTTTGGTTTAAACAAAGTGGACTCAAAATACTTCACTTAATTGTTTGGCCATGGATATTAAATTACTGGAGATCTAAAGATGTTGTTGAGATGATAATGTGTATTTAACTCCTGAAAGTATGGGTTTTGTGTCACCTTTTGAAGACAAATGTGATACATGTACATAGGGATGATTTTGTCGTCCGTCAGTCAGTTCGCGAAAACTTATCATTGGCTATAACTTTCTCATTTCTTGATATTTCTCTTCATCAAACTTTCCAATATATACTCATCATGAAAACATCGACATGACCATACTAAAATATAAAGGTCAAGGTCACACTGAAGGTCATTATATTGGTTAAATAGTCGTTTTTTTCTTCATGAAAACTTAACGTTGGTTATAACTTTCTCATTTCTTGATATTTCTTCATCAAACTTTCAATATGTACTCATCATGACAACATCGACATGAGCATACTAAAATGTAAAGGTCAAGGTCACACTGAAGGTCATTATATGGGTTAAATGCCCTTTTTTTTCTTCATGAAAACACTCAGGCCAGTTTGTCCAGGTCATTTATCTAGGTCCAAAAAACCTTGTTATACTGACAAAAGCGCTTACAGCGTGTTTCGCGGAACACCCGTGTAGTTGTATGTTTGAATTATACAGTAATCCAAGAAAAGGACAAATATCAGTTAGCATCGCAATATCCAGGGCTTTTTCTAGGTGTCCAATGGGGCCGAAAAACGGACCCGTTACCAATGCAAAATAGTCTTCTTTTTTTCCCGCAATTATTGAAAAAATTCCAAATCTAAAAAAAGACAAAAAAACATATGTAATAATATGTTGTACTGATTCACCCTTATTGTCTCAGCCATGAGTGGGTAGCGAGACATAGCAGTCACTTTTCCAGTGGCGGCCGCATTTTAAATAAACTTTATCTGAACTGTTGCTCGAATTTTTCTGAAACTTTGTCAGATGCTTTGTTGGGTCAAGGGACATCACGTAATGCCAAAATTACCAAGGTCAAGGTCATATTTTGCATTATTTTCCCGAAATTTAACTTTGGTTAGGTAACAACCTTGGTTAGGTAACTTAAAGGGGTTGATGCACTATTTTCTAACAAGGTTTATTTTAAAGGGCTCTGAACAACTTGAAAAAACTGAAAGAATTATCAAAATGCCATGAAAAATAAAGAAGATATGACCAATTGAAAAGTTGGAAGAAAACATAAATGGAGGCTGCCATCTTGGAACGATGACGTCATCGCGCATTTTTACCATATATGGTATATTGACAAAATGTATTTTAAAGCGAAGAAAATCACTGCAAATGAAAAAAAAACATACAATTTATACATTTTACATATGTATATTTATTTTTAATCAATTTGCAGTGATTTTCTTTGTATTTTGTCAATATGCCATATATGGTAAAATGGCACAATGACGTCATCGTTCAAAGATGGCCGCCTTCACTGAATGACAAAAATTACCAAGGTCAAGGTCATATTTTTCTTATTTTCCCCAAACTTAACCTTGGTTGGGTAACTGAACTGTTTCATCATTTATCAAAATTTATGAATTCATATAAGGTCTGTACAGAAATACTGGATGTTCACTACTGGTTCATGTGACAGTTTTGTAAAATATAAAAACAACACTTTTATTCCAATACTGCTTTGTGGATTTACAAGAATTCATGCCTGGCTAATCTACATCCAGTTGACAATAGTTGAAACTGTGTTCATAATTTCCTCTCATTGTTTTTAAAGAGCCATGTTTTCAAGTAGAGCATCATCAGGTCCCCTTAGGTCTCTTGTAAGATATATGAATGTGTGACACATATTGCACATGTATGTTATTACTGTGTAAAAGCTTGTTATACAGTGAAATTACCCTAGTTGTGTTGACAATAGGAAATTATTTCCCCTACTTGACAACACAATGTTTCTTCAAGCAGTGATAGGAAGTCTTCTGCAAGAGAATTAAATTAATGTGAAGCAAGCGAGATGTAATTACAGAATAATTATCTTTCATCACCTCCGATTTTCCCTGGATTGGTATTTAGCGCTACTGGTGAAAAATAGCAGGGGTTTTGGTGACAAGGCCATAAAAATGGTGTGTTTCTACATATGCACCCATCCCTATTTCAAATCACACTCTAGCAGGGCTTTTTCTAGGTGTCTCACGGGGTCGGAAAAAACGGACCCGTTCCCAATGCAAAATAGTGTCTTTTTTCCCAATTATTGAAACAAAATCCCAATCTCAAATCTTTACATGTATGTTGTACTGATACATCCCTTATGTTACATGCTAATCAATGTCAGTGGTATGTTATTGATGTAATAGTGTTCCTAATAATACCTTTTAGGCTTTTACCTCACCCTAACTTACAAAATGTTGGCGTAAACAATTCTCAATTGGCCATTTTATCGATGAAAACAATTCCCAATTTGGTCGTTTTTACGATAGAAATTTCCCAAATTTGCACGGGTCCCTTTCCCCAAAATACCTTTAAAAAGCCCTCTCTGCATCTTTTTATTGAAAAACGATAAAATAAAATAAAAAACATTTTTGGTGATGGCTACTGCTCATTATGTGAAATTTTAGGAAAGTTAAAAAAAGACGTTTTTTATGATGTTTAGTTCGTTCTCAATGAATAATTCCTACAAAATCAAAGATGGCCAATGTTCAGCTTAAGATAGTACTGTGTGTGCTCGCTGCTGCTTTATGTATACATATGGGACCTTTATTTAAAGGATCGGCCATTGGTTCTAATTAAAAATCATGTTGATCCGGCTTCTAAGATGGTCTCCAGCTACCGTATTTGATTGCATCATCATATGGTCATCTTATGATCATTCATTCTCCTAAACTTTTGATAGGATCATCATGAAATATACAGGAACTGCCAGTTTAATTGGTCGTATATGAAATTCAGCTTCCTGCAAAATCCAAGATGGCCTACACAGCTTAATATAGAGAAATACAGAAAAAAAATCAACCAATATTTGTAAACCTTGCCTCGCATCATATCATTTTATCCAACTCATTTATTAGCCCTTAACCTGCTAAGCACGACTGTAATAGCCTTTGCGTCCATTGTAAACACAGATGTTTACAGGGATTACAATGTCCGGCTGCTGATCAGTCATTTCCCCGAAATCAACCTTTGTCACATGGAATTGTCTTAATTCAACGGCATGTAAGGTCCTCTATATTGTATGCCTACTGGTACTCTCTCCAACAGACTTCGTTATACATAATTGATGTGATGGCCACTCCATTATCAAATAAATTAAAATAAAAATTCAGATGAGTAGCGAAACAGGAAACAGTGGAACTCTTAGTCGCCAGCCAACTGGTATTATTCATGATGATGACAAACCCCTAACATGAATCCTGGATGATTTGAGAGACTCTTATTGACATTTTTTGAATATCATAAGATGTAAATATTGAGCGGGATGGGTGGGTGTGGGGGGCGGGGTGTGTATTTCTGTTATCCTGTTTTGGCGAAATTTATATTTTGTAATCTGTTTTTATGGAAAAATGTTAACTGTTATCTGTTATTAGATGTACTGTTAAATGTTTTCAGTGTTTTTTAATTTACTGTTAACTGTTATCAGCAAATTCAAATTGCTGTTATCCTGTTATGAGAACCCCACTTGCCCCCACCTCAATATTGTAAGTGTAATTCTGTTACAAGGACAGGAAACCATAAATGAGAGTGTTCCGGAGTGTTACATTAGCTTACAAGGAGCACTCAATGAGTTTGACTTCAAAATTTAAGTCAGTTTTATTGTGTGTCGGCTGCATAGCATGGCATACACTTAGGGATCACTTTGTTAGTCATCTGTTGTCATCATCATCTGTCACACTTTAACCTGCAACCTAACCTTGGCCATAACTTGAAAATTATTCAAACTATGCTCATAAAACTACACACTCATCGTATCTCAAATCTCAAAGAATGTTGTTACACATGTCCAATGACCCTGACATTCATTTTGGCAGATTTATGCCCCTTTTCATAAAACTTTAACCTGCAACCTAACCAGGCTCATAACTGGCGGAAATAAGTACACGTCGGGTGACACAATTTAAGTGTTTCTTGGAACACTCTTCTAGTTTTGTGTTAAAACATCATACAAATTTAATTTATAATGTTTCAGTAGAATTGTTTGCTTCTCTAGTAACGAAGGTAAGCCAAGGTGATGAGGCAGCAGCATTACTTTAATGTTAACTTCCATTTCTTAAACTTACTGACTACCCCTCGTATATTTTTTTTCAGCTTAAAGGGGCCGTCTCTTATTCACAGAGCCAGCTTTTCACTTCACATTGCTGAAGGTAAATTACTTAACTAAATTTGGTTTTCTTCTGACTAAATTTGGTTTAGACTTAAGTAAAAGCCAGTTTATTATCAGTTCAGAGATGGTGGTATGATCTTGCCTAGTTCATCACCAGTGCCGTAGCCATGCTGAGTCACACAGGTGCTTGTCTCAGGGTTTTGTGGTTAATTATATGTAAAATGAATTAAATAACATCAAATTAAATGTCGTGTTGCTGTGGTGTGGCGATTTGTCTCCATGTCATTTAAGGTCTGGCTACAGTACTGATAACTAAACGATTGAGAGATTGAGACTCATGCTGCAACATTGATAACTAAATGACTGAGAGATTGAGACTGATGCTGCAACACTGATAACTAAACGATTAAGACTCATGCTGCAACATTGATAACTAAATGACTGAGAGATTGAGACTGATGCTGCAACACTGATAACTAAACGATTAAGACTCATGCTGCAATATTGATAACTAAATGACTGAGAGATTGAGACTGATGCTGCAACACTGATAACTAAACGATTGAGACTCATGCTGCAACATTGATAACTAAATGATTGAGAGATTGAGACTCGTGCTGCAACACTGATAACTAAATGATTGAAAGATTGAGACTCATGCTGCAACGCTGATAACTAAACGATTGAGACTCATGCTGCAACACTGATAACTAAACGATTGAGAGATTGAGACTCAAGCTGCAAGCTGCAACACTGATAACTAAACGATTGAGAGTTTGAGACTCATGCTGCAACACTGATAATTGAGACTCATGCTGCATCACTGATAACTAAATGATTGAGACTCATGCTGCAACACTGATAACTAAATTATTGATAACTAAATGATTGAGACTCATGCTGCAACACTGATAACTAAATGATTCAGACTCATGCTGCAACACTGATAACTAAACAATTGAGAGATTGAGACTCATGCTGCAACACTGATAACTAAACGATTGAGAGATTGAGACTCATGCTGCAACACTGATAACTAAATGATTGAGAGATTGAGACGCATGCTGCAACACTGCACAAGTTTGCGAGTTACTTATAAATCATAATACATGGGGAAGTCTCATTTCATTACATAATAATTATTATTCCTTGTAGCACGAAAAGGATCCGATTCTGTTTAGTTTAAAACTTATTGATTTTATATCATTGTAACGAAAGCTCTACTTATTTTAATCACTGTTGATGTCTTCCTGGGTAGAATCAATACTAAGCAATGCAGATAAAGGTTGTTGCTCAGGGACACAGCGCATACAGTCATGGTGGAGATTGAACCTTTGCCTTTCCGATCATGGGTCCAACAGTCTGTTTGATTGTAAGAGTAATGTGATCACAGATTGCTATGCAATTGCTCTCTCTCTATGGCTGTGTGAGGGGATGGGTGGGTGTGGAATGGGAGTAGGTGCGCTGTGATTCGTTTTATTATACTCGTATACTGACGAGTCATTGAACAAGAATTTAATTTTTAAAAATTACATTAATATAATGTAGTACATTCTACAGAACAGAAGTATTTCTCTTGTTTTTTTCCTTCTGAAACAGAATAATAACAACTGAATATCAAGTCTTTTAATTTTACATTTGTCAGTGTACCTTTAAGAGTACAGTAAATATTGCAATTCGTTTTCAATTTAATGGTCATTTACCGTTATTTCATTTCTGTTAATTTGCAGTTTGTTTATAATGATAGTTATTTATGTTACAATAATTGGCCTTACATGCTCAGTTACTATGGAATTAACATGCTCAGTTACTATGGAATTAACATACTCAGTTACTGTAGAGTTAGATGTGAAAATGTATTATGCTCTCTACTGAATTCATGGACATGTTATTTAAACATTATAAACACATGAATAATAAATCTCTGTGGAATTCATGGATCTAATTTGTGTGCTGTTTGGACTATTCTCTGATGGATGACGTATTTGGTAATGTTGTAGATGCAAAAACTGCGCTGCTTTGAACATTCTCTGATTCTCCAATATTCAGTAGCTGAGAAAATGCATGCATGGATATAAAAAGTTCTGCGAACCCTTTTGTCTGTATAATTTCTGCAATATTCATAGTGAATATATGGAAATATTGGAAACTTGTGTATTTATAATGAGACATTTCTAATCTTTGAGGTTGTGGATGTGGTTATTCATAATTTTGAGCATCATCAAAAAAATTGACCAATCAGTGACCAGAAATAAGACATACAAATACATTCTGGTAGGTGATAAACTTGGTCTTTACCCTTGATGTTCAACCAAGTTTACTGTTAAAATCAAGGTATCTAAAGGATAAAAAACAAGTAACACACATTTTATCACCTACTGGAAATAAAAGAAAATCTCAACATCACTGGAATGGAAAATTATGAATATTCTGATATTGATATGTATACACACATTCTGTATACCCATTTGGTTCCCGTGCAAGAATAGGGCTACTGCTTATCCAGGCAGAGGGGTCCCCATGTTCATTTTGTCTTTATTTGTGTTATGCCCAGGCCTTCATCATTATCATCCTGAATTGTTCCAGGTGATACTCGAGTGGTGGCTCCAGCAAAAAATGGAGTGTCTACAACAGAATTTGCAGCAACTCTGCAATTCTGCAAATGAGAAGGTTCTAGGCCCATACTTCATGTTTTTTATGTCAATGTAAATCGAGGGTTGGTCTGGAATGTTCATTTCTATTGGCGCCATAATTATATCTTTTTTGCCTTGATGCGCTATTATTTGATTCTGAATTTACGCTTTAAAATTAGCTCGGAAGGATCAGTTCTCAAATAGGAAACTATTAACTTCAAAATCCATTTATGGATGCAGTTTCTCAAATAGGAAACTATTAACTTCAAAATCCATTTATGGATGCAGTTTCTCAAATAGGAAACTATTAACTTCAAAATCCATATATGGATGCAGTAACACTAAGTGAAAACATTCATTTTACATCAGATCTCTGCAGGAAACCATTTTCCTGAGAGAAAATTATTCTGCATTTCGAGAGCTGAACATGGAACTATTTTAGCTTTATATAAATAATGCATAAAATACAGCAGTTTTGCATAGAACCTTTGGATAGAGCTTTAGTTGTTCAGTTGCACTGATTGATTTGTTTGGTGCAATCGGCAGGATTTATTGTTGAATATGAATTATTGATTTTATGACTATAGTTATCTACATCATTATTCACATTCTGGTTAAAGGCACACAGCAATCTTGAATTGTTTTCAGTCATTGAAATTAGTGTCTCCATTTACTTATTCAATATTATTTTGAATTTAAACCTGCATGCGTATAATTAAATAACATTTTGAGTTTTCGTAGTATTCTACCGTAGGTTTATATATATATATTATTGGTGCAATATAATCAACAGTTAATAATATGAAAAATCAGTTTGCCTGGTACTATTCAAACATGGCTGCATCGTAAATGGAGTGTCTACAATAGAATTTGCAGTTCTGCAGGTTAGAAGGTACTAGGCCCATTCTCTATATTTTATCTAGTTGTAAATGGAGGATGAGTCTGGCATGTTCATCCCTGTTTGGCACCATATAACTTTGTATTGGTGCGCCGTAAAACCCCAATTCAATTCAACTGATACTGTTCTTATAATTAATATTAATGATTGAACAAGTGCACGTTTTGTAGAAAAAAACTCATGGGATGCCGCAAGTTTTTTAAACCTCACGATTGATGTGTGTCCCTTTAAACAGAAGGCATTGAATTGTTGTTTAATGACCCCTTAACACATTAATTAGGTTATTTCTAGAGACACCCCAGAGGGAGTGGAAGGATACATAGGAATCCAGAAATGACCTACTCTTACTGTTGAAAAGATTACCATGTTGAACGTCCACTACACGGAAATGCCAAGTTTACGTCTCCATCCGACGGAAAAGGGATTGTCTCACCGAATTAAAAACATATTTAAAGAATGCTGTGATGTTGGTGAAGGTCGACCTGTGGTCTCTGGATTCTACCGCATTATTCACAAAAAAGAAATCTTGAAAACCTAATGTCGAATGTGCCCTTCTGATCAAATAGCGACAATTCACAGGTTGCATTTTAATTTAAATACAGGTTTTCAAAATTGATTGCCATTTTAAGTCTTGTGAAACACAAGGTCATCATTGAGATGGGGACTTAGGTTTCTTTTATACCGAATATTAACTTTCGTACCCCATCCAGTCCCTTCTCCAAGAAGCGAAAACGGGGTTGGCTGGGGTATGAAATAAATCCTTAATTTCGGCTTAACAAGCTTGCATATTGTTTATCACATTTTTTTAGTAAAAAACTTTTTTAAACGTTTTTTATTGTCGAAATATCCATTATGAAATCCTGCTAATATAAGCTTTCCCATCGCTAAATGGGATTAAGGTGGGACCACGTTATGCTTATGCCTCATCCAAAAGACAGACGAGGCAAGGGTGCCTGGATCTTCAATCCCTGGTTTTCTAATCGAAGGTGCTTGTCACTTTCGTATTGTACGATTGTACTACGATTTTAGGGAAATACTGCCTATATTACTGTTTATTGCATCTGCATGTTTTCGTCAGAACGGTTTCTGAGGCTCATAATGTGGGATACTTTTTTTTCTGTTTCCATCAGAACAGTTTCTGAGGCATACATGACTATAGATTGGTTATGTTTGGTATGAAAGGTGACCTTTTATACAATAAAAAAATAAAGTGCATCACACATTCGATTTTTAGCTCTACTGATTAGAGATCAGCAGAGCTTATGCCGTGGTGCGGAGTCCGTCGTCCGTCTGTCTGTCCGTCTGTCTGTCCGTCTGTCCGTCTGTCCGTAAACTTTTATTTGTAGCGACTTCACAGCTGAAACTACTGGATGGATATTCATGAAACTTTACAGAAATGTTGCCCATAAAGTCTAGTTGATCCTAGCAAAAATTCATGTTGATGTGAAATCCAAGATGGCCGCCAAAGCTAAAAATAGAGTTTTAAAATACAAGTTTGTAGCGACTTCTTCTTGAAAACTATAAGTGATATTGATATGGGACTTTTTCTAAAATGATCAGCATGACATGATGTTGATCCTAGTCAAAAATCGTTTTGATTCAACGTTAAACATGGCTGCCAGCGGCCATCTTTGTTTACATAGAGTTATATAGTAAAAACTTGTAGCGACTTCACAGCTGAAAATACTGGATGGATATTCATGAAACTTTACAGAAATGTTGCCCATAAAGTCTAGTTGATCCTAGCAAAAATTCATGTTGATGTGAAATCCAAGATGGCCGCCAAAGCTAAAAATAGAGTTTTAAAATACAAGTTTGTAGCAACTTCTTCTTGAAAACTATAAGTGATATTGATATGGGACTTTTTCTAAAATGATCAGCATGACATGATGTTGATCCTAGTCAAAAATCATTTTGATTCAACGTTAAACATGGCTGCCAGCGGCCATCTTTGTTTACATAGAGTTATATAGTAAAAACTTGTAGCGACTACTTCTCTGAAACTACTTAGCGGATTGTCATGAAACTTTACAGGAATGTTGCTCTTGATGTCTGATTGATCCTAGAAAAATTTCAGGTCGGCCGGAAATTCAAGATGGCCGTCACAGCTAAAAATAGATTTTTAAAAAATAAGTTTGTGGCGACTACTTCTTGAAAACTATAAGTGATATTGATATGGGACTTTTTCTAAAATGATCAGCATTACATGATGTTGATCCTAGTCAAAAATCGTTTTGATTCAACGTTAAACATGGCTGCCAGCGGCCATCTTTGTTTACATAGAGTTATATAGTAAAAACTTGTAGCGACTACTCCTCTGAAACTACTTGGCGGATTGTCATGAAACTTTACAGGAATGTTGCTCTTGATGTCTAATTGATCCTATCAAAATTTCAGGTCGGCCGGAAATTCAAGATGGCCGTCACAGCTAAAAATAGATTTTTAAAAAATAAGTTTGTAGCGACTACTTCTTGAAAACTATAAGTGATATTGATATGGGACTTTTTCTAAAATGATCAGCATGACATGATGTAGATCCTTGTGGAAAATTATTTTGATTCGACGTTAAACATGGCTGCCAGTGGCCATCTTTGGTTACATAGAGTTATATAGTAAAAACTTGTAGCGACTACTCCTCTGAAACTACTTGACGGATGTTCATGAAACTTCACAGGAATGTTGCTCTTGATGTCTAGTTGATCCTAGAAAAATTTCAGGTCGGCCGGAAATTCAAGATGGCCGCCACAGCTAAAAATAGATTTAAAATAAATAAGTTTGTAGCGACTACTTCTTCAAAACAATAAGAGATATTGATATGGGACTTTTTCTAAAATGATCAGTATGACATGATGTTGGTCCTTGTCGAAAATCGTTTTGATTTGACCTTAAACATGGCTGCTTTGTTTACATAGAGTTATATAATGAAAACTTGTAGCAACTACTTCTTTGAAACTACCTGACGGATTTTCATGAAACTTCACAGGAATGTTGCTCTTAATGTCTTATTGATCTTAGCAAAATTTCAGGTCGGCCGGAAATTCAAGATGGCCGCAACGGTTAAAAATAGATTTTCAAAAAACAAGTCTGTAGCGACTACTTCCTGAAATCAAAATCAATCAGTAGAGCTTCAAGGTCATTGACCTCTTGTTGCTGTTTGTGATTCAAAGGTCTTTTTAAGGATTACAGTAAACGTGATGATTCTTGTTGTTTGTGATTATTTATTTTCTAAGTTTTTTTCAGAGTGGAGTTTTTGGCAATGGTTCTCTGGTATCGGAAATAAGCGACTTAATTTTGCTTGAAACAGCGCATAAAGTTGTAATAAAATAGGTTATTTAAATGAGGTTGCATGCAAACCGGGATAATTTAAATAATTGAAAGAATTGAATTGGATTTTATAGTCGCACCAATAGCAAAGATTATATAGTGATTTTAAAGCTTCCATTGGTGGAGGAATATCCCTCCTGGCAATTTTTGTGGAAGGGCGGGCACATGGGTAGAACCACCGATGTTCCGCAAGCCAGCTGGATAGCTTCCTTACATAAAGATTTCTTGTCCTATGAGTGCTCGAACCCACAGCGGTGAGGGGCAAGTGATTTTAAGTCAGAGACCTTTGAATAACTAAAAAAATATATAGTAATGTTCATTCAGCTATCAAGAAGAAACATACTGGAAGAGTTTCCTGTTGGTTCATTTTCATTTGCATCCGATGCCATAGGTCATTTACGAATGCAGACAACTTTGTCAAAATATTCAAAATATATAGGAAAAGTATTGAAAATATACTGGAATTGTTCTGGAAATATACTGGTCGAGTTCAGAAAATATACTGGAAATATACTGGAAGAGTTCAGAAAATATACTGGAAATATACTGGTAGAGTTCTGGAAATATACTGAAAGAGTTCTGAAAATATAAACTGCAAACAGTTCTGAAAAATTATATACTGGAAGAGTTATGGAAATATATTGGACTTCTGGAAATATATTGGATTTCTGGAAATATACTTGAAATATATTGGATTTCTTGAAATGTAATGGATTTCTGAAAAATATAATGGATTTCTAACGATACATTGTACTGGATTTCTGGAAATATACTGGGGAAGGTTTTTGGAATTATACTGGAAGATTTCTGGAAACATACTGGAAGATTTCTGGAAATATACTGGGAGATTTCTGGAAATATACTGGAAGGTTTTTGGAAATATACTGGAAGATTTCTGGAAATATACTGGAAGATTTCTGGAATTATAATGGAAGGTTTTTGGAAATATGCTGGAAGATTTCTGGAAATATACTGGAAGATTTCTGGAAATAAACTGGAAGATGAACAGAAAGAGAGTACTAATTATACATGCATGAAATAGCTACATGCTTGACCTATATTTATCGTCAGTCAAATTATTGTCCAATTACATGTGCTTGCAGTCACTAAAACTGAAAAAAACAAGGCTTTTTTATGTTCCCAAAGGGAGGCATATATTTATGACACCGTCCGTTTGTACGTCCATCCGTCCGAAACAAACATGTTGCAGCCATGACTCTGAAAGAACTGATGGGATTTCCATGAAACTTCTTCATACATGTATAAATGTTAACCATAATGAGAAGGTATGTCATGTGCAAGAATCGGGTCCATACCTCAAAGGTCAAGGTCACACTTGTTTGTCAATGAAGCTACTATCTTACTATCCAAAATATATAGCGGGGCTTCCATGTCCTCTTGTCATATGTTCTAGTTCGCAGACTTGTGATGCCATATTATACTGATAGTCTAATTCTCAGAGAAGTTTGTTTGTCATGGCATGTTTAGCATTTAAGATCCATCTAGGAAACCACCATTAGTATAAGACTATCTAGGGACTCTTAATTTCGATTTTATACACTGGGAATCTGATTATGGAGAGATTATCACCATTGTCTGCCAGAGCATTAAAGCTTCTTGCCTGCCTCCAGTATGAAATGTTTAAGAAGCAGACTAATTAATAACCAGGAGTTTTTGAATACCGGAGTGAACAATTTATCTGCATAAACAATAGCTTCTTGCCTTCAGCATGAAAAGGTTTAAAGCCATGCATTCATTGGTATGTGATCCGTGGTCCGTGTCCGTACCCGCGTCCGTATCCGTGTCAGTGAAAAATCGGTTATATAGAGAAAATGTTGGGAAGCATCCATTGATCAGTTCCATGTCTGTGTCCGGGTTCAGCGCAGAGATTTGCGAGAAATTAATTGATTTGGTCAAAGAAAACCCGGCAATTTATGATGCAAGTTTGCCACAGCACAAAGACTCCATAGTGCTTGGGAACATATGGTGGTCCATTGCAGAGGCACTGAACATTTTACATATCCACCACCTACGTTTAGTTTTTAGCTCAACTGATCAGAGATCAGCATAGCTTATGCCGTGGTGCGTTGTCCTTCCGTCCGTCCGTCTGTCTGTCCGTAAACTTTTTTTTGTAGCGACTACTCCTCTGAAACTACTGAATGGATTTTCATGAAACTTTACAGAAATGTTGCCCATGAAGTCTAGTTGATCCTAGCAAAAATTCATGTTGATGTGTAATCCAAGATGGCCGCCAAATCTAAAAATAGATTTTTAAAAAACAAGTTTGTAGCGACTTCTTCTTGAAAACCCTAAGTGATATTGATATGGGACTTTTTCTAAAATGATCAGCATGACATGATGTTGTTCCTTATCAAAAATCATTTTGATTCGACGTTAAACATGGCTGCCAGTGGCCATCTTTGTTTACATAGAGTTATATAGTAAAAACTTGTAGCGACTACTCCTCTGAAACTACTTGGCGGATTTTCATGAAACCTTACAGGAATGTTGCTGTTAATGTCTAATTGATCCTAGCAAAATTTCAGATCTGCCAGAAATTCAAGATGGCCACCACAGCTAAAAATAGATTTTTAAAAAATAAGTTTGTAGCGACTACTTCTTGAAAACTATAAGTGATATTGATATGGGACTTTTTCTAAAATGATCTGCATGACATGATGGTTATCCGAGTCGACCATTATTTTGATTCGACGTTTAACATGGCTGCAAGTGCCATCTTTGTTTACATTGAGTTATATAATGAAAACTTGTAGCGACTACTCCTCTGAAACTGCTTGACGAATTTTCATGAAACTTCACAGGAATGTTGCTCTTGATGTCTAATTGATCCTAGCAAAATTTCAGGTCGGCTGGAAATTCAAGATGGCCACCATGGCTAAAATTAGATTTTCATAATACAAGTTTGTAGCGACTACTTTTTGAAAACTATAAGTGATATTGATATGGGACTTTTTCTAAAATGATCAGCATGACATGATGTTGGTCCTTGTCAAAAATTGTTTTGATTCGATGTTAAACATGGCTGCCAGAGGCCATCTTTGTTTACATACAGTTATATAGTAAAAACTTGTATCGACTACTCCTTTGAAACTACTTGACAGATTTTCATGAAACTTCACAGGAATGTTGCTCTTGATGTCTAATTGATCCTAGCAAAATTTCAGGTCGGCTGGAAATTCAAGATGGCCACCATGGCTAAAATTAGATTTTCATAATACAAGTTTGTAGCGACTACTTTTTGAAATATATAAGTGATATTGATATGGGACTTTTTCTAAAATGATCAGCATGACATGATGTTGGTCCTTGTCAAAAATTGTTTTGATTCAATGTTAAACATGGCTGTTAGCGGCCATCTTTGTTTACATAGAGTTATATAATGAAAACTTGTAGCGACTACTCCTCTGAAACTACTTGACGGATTTTCATGAAACTTCACAGGAATGTTGCTCTTGATGTCTAATTGATCCTAGCAAAATTTCAGGTTGGCTGGAAATTCAAGATGGCCACCATGGCTAAAATTAGATTTTCATAATACAAGTTTGTAGCGACTACTTTTTGAAAACTATAAGTGATATTGATATGGGACTTTTTCTAAAATGATCAGCATGACATGATGTTGGTCCTTGTCAAAAATTGTTTTGATTCGATGTTAAACATGGCTGTTAGCGGCCATCTTTGTTTACATAGAGTTATATAATGAAAACTTGTAGCGACTACTCCTCTGAAACTACTTGACGGATTTTCATGAAACTTCACAGGAATGTTGCTCTTAATGTCTAATTGATCCTAGCAAAATTTCAGGTTGGCCGGTAATTCAAGATGGCCGCCACGGCTAAAAGTAAATTTTCAAAATACAAGTTTGTAGCGACTACTTCTTGAAAACTATAAGTGATATTGATATGGGACTTTTTCTAAAATGATCAGCATGACATGATGTTGGTCCTTGTCAAAAATCATTTTGATTCAACGTTAAACATGGCTGCCAGAGGCCATCTTTGTTTACATACAGTTATATAGTAAAAACTTGTATCGACTACTCCTTTGAAACTACTTGACAGATTTTCATGAAACTTCACAGGAATGTTGCTCTTAATGTCTAATTGATCCTAGCAAAATTTCAGGTCGGCCGAAAATTGAAGATGGCCGCCATGGCTAAAAATAGATTTTCAAAATACAAGTTTGTAGCGACTACTTCTTGAAAACTATAAGTGATATTGATATGGGACTTTTTCTAAAATGATGAGCATGACATGATGTTGGTCCTTGTCAAAAATCGTTTTGATTCGTAAACATGGCTGTCAGCGGCCATCTTCGTTTACATAGAGTTATATAATGAAAACTTGTAACGACTACTCCTCTGAAACTACTTGACGGATTTTCATGAAACTTCACAGGAATGTTGCTCTTGATGTCTAATTGATCCTAGCAAAATTGCAGGTCGGCCGGAAATTCAAGATGGCCGCCACGGCTAAAAATATTTTTTCAAAAAACAGGTTTGTAGCGACTACTTCCTGAAATCAAAATCAATCAGTACAGCTTCAAGGTCATTGACCTCTTGGTTTTTTTAGACCTGTGAATCGCAATAGCAGCCATTATCAGGAAATTGCTATGTTCTAATTTTGTAAGTAGAAATCAGGACATCTTGGACTGGACAAACTAAAGTCACAAAATAAAGTTTTTACAGACTTGTTTTCACTGGTATATGGATGTTCGCTTCACACATGCACTGAGGCGGATGCGGACTCGAACCGTACAAATTGATGCCCGGCTTAAGACGGACTTTAATTATTATGAGTTTTCCAATTAGGGATTTCTGGCACTCCTGAAAATATGTCGGCATAAACAAAAGAGTGTGCTATTATTGTTACAAAACATTAAATATCTTATTTGAGCTTTTTTTTTCACGGGCATCATGGAATACCTTTGCGTACGATTCTCAAAGCACTTGTAGTCACTTATGCTGAAGAATGCCTATCAGTGAATTAAAGTTTTACAAATTGGAGTATAAATTTTCGAAATCTCTCTAATGTTATGATATAATAATCAATTTTAACAATCACTGGGAAACCAACATTAATCATCAAAACAAATCAAGCAAATGGATAACATAACCTTGAGACAAACTATGTCATTCTCTCACATTGTCTGATGTTGTTTACGCACGCAGCTTTAAGTGCTGGTTATTTTAATAAGAAGAAAGCAGAGTAAAAAGAAGTTTTAAAACTTCCGTTGAGTGGGGAATATTTCTCTTAGGTATTATTTCCAAGCAGGAATTATCACTTTTCCATCCCTTAGAGGTTTCGGAAAATGAAATATTCCGTCTTGCGTTTTAAGCAGTCTCGAGAGATATTACTTGGCAAAGAAATTTTTGCTATGTTTAATTTTCATGTTGAATGAAAAAAACAGCGGATGTCACCCTTCCATGATTTTAAAATATGAAACTATTCTCTAAAACTGATGGTGTTGAACAGAAAAAATCAGATATGTATGAATGCTGCCTTATCTAATGGCCAAGTATTTTCAAATGGTGATCCTGGGGTCAAATTTGGCCCCGCCTCAGGAGTCACATGTATCTGAAATTTAGAGCTAGAGGTCTAATATTTAGCATGTAGCTTATAGTTTTCATCCATTACCAAATTTATTCAAATGGTGACCCTATAGGGATCAAATTATGCCCTACTCCAGGGGTCACATGTTTTAGTTATTTAAAGGGGATTTTTTTTTCTCTGATACCACATAGAGCTCTCATATTGCGAGTAGCCTAAGCTTTTGTTCAAATGGTGAGACTTTGTCGCCACATGGAATATTGCAAATCTTTAAAAACATTTCTTGGCAAGAGCTAGTTTCCTACATGGAGCTAATATTTTGCATGTAGCATCTCATGGTCCTCTACCAAGTTTGTTTAAATGGTGATCATTTCCTGCTTACCAGTAGATAGAGTTTTATTGGGAAACCTTTAACAAATATTTATTGAGAAAAATAAATTTAGCACATAAAATGCATGTCAATTCTTAGACGAGATACAAAGCCGTGTATGTTCGGGTTCAATGGTAAAGTGACATAGATATGCTACAAAGTCATTTGTAAACAAAGTCGGTGATAAAAATAAAGCAACTGTGCTGGGAACATACTGGTATAGGTTATCGAAAATCGTTTAACTATTAATCAATTTATCACATAACATGGCTTCTAGGAGAATAATAAAGCCATGACTTATTTCTCGTAATACACTAGTGTATTACAGATACAAATGAGGGCCAAATCACTGTGTTTATATACAGTAAAACATTTAATCCCAATTGTTTGCATGGTATATCATACGATACGTTCAAAATGTATGCACTGGACCTTTCTTGGGTGGTACATTGCATCGTGACAAATCATGCATCGTGACAAATCAAATGAAGTGGAAGTGACCTTGACCCTCCAAGCAAATTGCAGATAACTTATAATGTTTACCTTCAATGTTTGCGTTGCGGTCAATTTCTCGCAAACTGTAAGCACTATACCTTTCAAACTTTGCTTATAGTTGTATCTTGGGTGGTACATCGCAACATGACAAAGCGAATATGGATGTGACCTTGACCCTCCAAGCAAAAGGCAGATAACTTTATAACTTTTACCTTCAGCTTTTGCATTTAGGTCACTTTTTCACAAACTGTATTCACTAGACCTTTCAAACTTTGATTGGTACATTTCAACATGACAAAGCAAATGTGACCTTGACCTCCAATAAAGGGGCAGATAACTCAATAATTTTTACCTTCAACATTTGCGTTTAGGTCACTTTCTCGCAAACTGTATACACTACACCTTTCAAACTTTGTTTATAGTTGTTTCTTGGGTAGTACATCACAACGTGTCAAAAAGCAAATATGACCATCACCATCCGAGCAAAGAGCAGATAACTTTAATTGTTACATTTACATCACTTTCTCATGAACTATAATTATTCACTAGATGCTTTAAACCTAGTTTATAGCTTAATCTTTGGAAGACAAAACATTCTATTTTGACATAGTTGTGTCTTGGGTAGTGCATCTTGGATTTCATCTATGACCTTGACCTACTTTTTGGAGCAGTTGATTTATTATTCATTTTTTTTATAGAATGGCATTTTGTTTTTTAAACACAAATACTCTTAAATGTCATCTCAGCAAACTGTAAACTGCATTGTTTTTAGTTATTAAAAGGTTTACAAACTTTCATTTAAGCATCATTTATCTTTTATTTTTAAGTCCCGCCCCTGTGTGAATCTGCGGATTTCTTGTTAATATAAGGGAGGTAATTCTGATACTAAGGCTTAGAAAATAATAAAACAACACAATTTTTGGAAAGTCCCATCCATCCTTACATAGCATTGCTAATAGCTTCAAACAAATATTGCCCCTCACCGCTGTAGGTTCGATCCCTCAGGGGCCTAGGAATCTTTATGTGAGGAAGCTATCCAGCTGGCTTGCGGAACGTCGGTGGTTCTACCCAGGTGCCCGCCCATGCACGAAAATTGCCCGAAGGGGCACCTGGGGTCTTCCTCCACCAATGGAAGCTGGAAAGTCGCCATATGACCTTAGCTGTTGGTGCGACTATAAAATCCAATTCAATCAATCAATCAAACAAATATAATAAATGTTCATATGTTTAATATATGTCCCTAAAAAGTCATGCTAAACCTTTTTTGTTCAGTATACTTTTGAACTTACCAGACCTATTTTAGGTGACCAAATTTGTTAATTTTGCAAGTGTCTACAATGGCTGATCATCAGGTGAGCGATTCAGGACCATTTGGCCCATTTAGGGCCCTTGTGTTTTTTTAAAGATGCTCCAAAAGATTATTTTTTGATCACATGTTTAAACATGCGTCTTAGATTTGATTGGCTAGAAGTAAGCAATTAAGCATATAATACATTCACATGCTTCGACAAGTGTTTACCATATATGGAAATGTCACATGTGTTGGAATGTGCTTCATTGACTTTTAAGTTGTTCCTAAATGTGTCGGATAAGCCATTATTGCTTTTCTGGCATTATCAAAGACTGTCAGCTGTCGAGCATACACATGAGACTGTTTTAATAATTTAGTGCAGTAGACTGATTATGTTTTTTGTATTTTATAGATTTCTGCAGTTCTATAGAGTTTCGTCACTTTATGGAAATATCTTGAGTGAATAATATTCGAGAGTATAATATTCTTTAATATTTAATGATCATTTTGAACTCTTTTTTCATTTTCATAACCTTTAAAAGTGTGACTTAATCATGAGCAAAACCTTTTTTTATGCCCCCACTTGTTGCGGGGGAGGGCATATAGATTTGTACTTGTCCTTCCGTCCATCCGTCCCAAAAACTTGTGTCGCGCGATCCTCCATAACTATTTAACCCACGGTCACCAAACTTGACAGGAATGTTGACCAGCAAGTGAAGATGCACACCTGGGTTTTCATTTTTATTTTGGACCAAGAACGACAGAATTATGGCCCTTGACTTAGTCAAAATAGGGGCTGAAAAACTTGTGTCGCGCCCACCTTAGGACCATTACTATTTAACCCACATTCGTCAAACTGTACAGGAATGTTGACCAGCAAGTGAAGATGCACACTTCGGTTTTTATTTCATTTTGGACCAAGAACCACAGAGTTATGGCTCTTGACTTAGTAAAAATACCGTATAATCCCTAATAAATACACCCGTGGCCATACCATTTTTGAACAGTGGGGCATTTATTTGAGACCAAAAATACATAATTTACCTTTTAAATCAAACATTATTTAAAGATTTTCTTTACCAAGATGTGCAACTGAATTTTTATTAGCTCGACTATTCGAAGAATAAGAGAGCTTATGTAATCACCCCGGCGTCGGCGTTGGCGTCGGTGTCCCACATCAAGGTTTGCGTGTAAGCTGTGTTTACAAGTCTATATCTCTTACATTTCTTGTCCTAGCTGAACTAAATTTTGGAATTGGTTTCCTTATAGTATGTTGTAAACGGATAGATAAGTAATTTTGTCTTTTGCAAATTCTGGGCTCCCATGGAACCCAAATTGTGATGGCCTATAAAATGTGAAATAAAGGCAGATTTAGGTTTGCATGTAAGCATGTATACATCTATAATTTTGGTTTGGGATTTGTTATAGCATTAAGCATGTTATTACTTCACCCATATTGGGGCATGGGCTCCCTCCTCCCCACCACCCCCCCCCCCCCCCCCCCACCTTTTTTTTCTTCTTTTTTTTTTACATATTTCTGTCTTGTTTAAACAATTCTTACACATGTTGCAATACTCCCCGCACGCCGACCCCCACTCCCCAACTAGACTTGAAACTTTTTTTTTTTTTTTTTTTTTACATATTTCTTTGTTGTTTTAGTCAATTCTTACACATATATGTTGCCCCCTCCACCCCCCCTCCCTACCTACTCCCGCCTCTCACCCACGCTTTCCCCCCCCCCCCCCCCCCCCACTTGAAAGTATTTTTTTGTTTTTTACATATTTCTGTGTTGCTTTTGTAAATTCTTACACATATATGTTGCTGCCCCCACCCCCGCCTCTCACCACCCCCACCCCCCACCCCCAACCCCCACTTGAAACATTTTTTTTTTTTTTTTTACATATTTCTTTGTTGTTTTAGTCCATTCTTACACATATATGTTGCCCCCTCCACCCCCCACCCCCCCCCCCCCTCCCTACCCACTCCCGCCTCTCACCTACGCTCCCCCCACCTCACCCCCACTTGAAAGTATATATTTTTTTTTTACATATTTCTGTGTTGCTTTTGTAAATTCTTACACATATATGTTGCTGCCCCCACCCCCCGCCTCTCACCACCCCCCACCCCCCGGCCCCCACCCCCCACCCCCACTTGAAACAATTTTTTTATTTTTTTACATATTTCTTTGTTGTTTTAGTCAATTCTTACACATATGTTGCCCCCTCCCCACACTCCCCAACCCACTCCCGCTCTCACCCATGCTCCCTCCCCCACCCCACCCCCACTTGAAACTTTTTTTTTTTACATATTTCTGTGTTGCTTTTGTCAATTCTTATACATATATCTTGCCCCCTCATCCCCCCAAAACCCAACCCACCCCCACTTGAAAATCTTTTTTTTTCTTCATATTTCTGTGTTGTTTAAGTCGATTCTTACACATATATGTTGCAACTGCCCCCCTCCCCCCCCCCCCCCCCCCCCCCCCCCCCCCCCACCCACCCACTTGAAACTTTTTTCTTTTTTTCTGTACAATATTTCTTTGTTGTTTTAGTCAGTTCTTACACATATATGTAGCCCTCCCCCAACCCACTCCCCCGCCTCCCCCTACCCTCCCCCCCCCCCCCCCCACCCACACACACCCACTTGAATTTTTTTCTTTTTTTTTTACAATATTTCTTTGTTGTTTTAGTCAGTTCTTACACGTATATGTAGCCCTCCCCCAACCCACTCCCCCTCCCCCCCCCCCCCCCCCCCGCACTCCCACACCCCACCTCCACTTGAAATTATTATTTTTTTACATATTTCTGTGTTGCTTTTGTCAATTCTTACACATATATGTTGCCCCCCTCCCACGCCCGCCCTTCCCCCGCCTCTTGGCCCCCCCCCCCCGCCTCTTGGCCCCCCCCCCCCCCACACTTGAAACTTTTCTTTTTTTTTTAACATATTTCTTTGTTGTTTTAGTCAATTCTTACACATGTATGTTGCACCCTATTCCCTGCCTACCCCAACCCACTCCCGCCTCTCCACCCCGCTCCCACACCCCCATTTTTTTTATTTTTTATTTTTTTTACATATTTCTGTGTAGTTTTGGTCAGTTCTTACACATAGTTACGTTGTGCTCCCAACCCTATCCCACATTGTTGTAGCCTTGTTTTCTGATGGTATATACTAGCTATAAATTTATTATTCTCTGAAAAATCGAATAGTCGAGCTGCGCTGTTCTCCGACAGCTCTTGTTATATTTTGGAACAAGAACCATTATGGTTATGGCCCTCGACTTAAAATAGCATACAAATGAGTTTTCATCTACAACTTTCTCCATTTGAGTTCTTCTATTAAAACGTTGAACGTGTTTATAAGTGTTTAATATGTTCATTATCAAAATGCTATAGCATAGAGATTTTGTGGGGGCATCCGTGTCCTATGGACACATTTCTAGTTTTTGAAGGATACCGATAGTCATGTCTGACTTTAGTGAGATCTCGACAGATGTTGTTTTAGTGAACAATCCATGGTTTCATATACATGATTTTTCAGAATTTTCGATTTGTTTTGCTGTAAAACTGTGAGTGAAAGTGCGGAATCTTAGTGCCGAATCTAGGCTTTATAACTTAAGACCATAAGGCTCTTATTACGTTAAATGACGGCCAATGTTTTATTCTTCCATGTAAAACCGCTTCTGTGATTGTAGGTTAGCATAAATTGAAAATCAATGTTGTTGGAGAAATTCAAGTTAGCTGCTGCAGCGGACACTAGGGAGTGGATTGGCATGCTATGTAACTTGTGACTCGGTTGTGAAATCAGTACATTGTGTTGGATGAGTACAAAGGTGTAAGGTTTTGAGTGATATTGAGTGTATAAACTTGATCTTTTTATCATCATTTACGAAACAATCTACACAGCTTATACAAATCTCGATGGCGCAGATGCCAGCGGTCGCATAGTATGATATGGGAGGAAACCGGAGAACCTTGGGAAAACCTGAGTGGGCAACCACCAGATCCTCTCACTTTAAACGCCGAGACTGGGAATCAAACCTGGGTCACACTATTGTGATCGAGTGCACTGCCAACTGCTCTGCTGGGGATGGGGGGTCGGGTGGTCGGGGTCACCTTTCCAAAAGTGAAAGACTTAGTGAGCTTTTGCAAATGCGAGTTGTTGATCTTGTCATCAAAGGTAACTTTAGTGAATGATTTAGGATTTTCATCAGGTTTTATTTGAAGGTTTGTTTCAGTAGGACCAACTGATGCATGCATCACAGTTATTGACCTTCGTTATTAATAAATGTAGAATTTCAGCTTGTGAAAATAATAACATAGTAAATGGTGATTAACTTTCTTGTGGTACAAATATGATTTGAAAAAAAGTCATCACAAACATTACAGGATTATTGTCCTAGATCAAAGTAAAAGAAGCAAATGTTTAAGGGATAATTGAAGAAAAAAAAAAAAAATTCTCTAAAAACTACAAGAGCTAAAGGTTTAATATTTTGAATTTATTATCAGCTTATTGTCCTCTACAAAGTTTGTTCAAATGGTGACCCTGGGGTCTAATTTGGCCCCTCCCCAGGTTTCACAGTTTTTCATAGACTTATATATACTATAAACATTGTACAAACATTGTACAAATGAAGTTTCTAGGGTAAAAATTGGCTGTGCCCCGGGATTTCCTATCCATCCATTTTCATACAAACATTCTCCGTAAATACGAAGAACCAAGTTCTGCAACTTGACCTTATGTCGTACAAAGTTTTCAGTCTAATAATCAATTGCACTTGTTAACTACTTTTTCCTCTTTGCAAAAATGCTCATGTGAGCGACTCGGGGCAATTTGGACCTCTTGTTTGGCAGAGTTATGGCCCTTTAAATGTTTAAATACACAAATGCTTTCCCAACTAGAGGGCTGGCATGGCACAGTTGGTAGTGTGGCGGATTTGTAACCGGAGGCCCCAGGTTCAATCCTCCATGGTGCCACTGAGTTTCGTCGGTGTGTTCTTGGGCAAGACACTCACTTTCCGTCGGATGGGACCGTAAACCAGGCTGTCCCGTATATCGGTCTATCCTTGAAAAGTATTTGACCTATGTTCATAAAACGTTCCACACATTCATCTTACCTCAAGGAATGTCGTTTAAACATGTCCGATATCTCCGACTTTCATTTTAACAGAGTTATGTCCCTTTTCATAAAACTTTAACCTGCAACCTAATCAAGCTCATAACTAGCCATAACTTAAAAAGTGTGACCTATGTTCATGAAATTTTACACACACATATTCATCTTACCCCAAGGAGTGTTGTTACCCATGATAGGTAACTATAACTTTCATTTTGGCAGAGTTATGGTTCATAACTTGGCAAAATATTGACCTATAGTCATAAAACTTTATATAGTTCTTCTTTATCAATTATTCAATGCCACTGAAATGTCCAATAACTGTGACTTTCATTTTGGCAGTATGTGTGGAATTGTGTCTAAAGTTTGGTGTTATATTGAGTAATATGTGTGAACTTGTATCTAAAGTTTGGTGTTATATTGAGTAATATGTGTAGAATTGTACGTGTCTAACGTCAGGTGTTTTATTCAGTGGTATGTGAGGATCATCAAGCCCATTCTGTGTTGCTTTAAAGTAGAATATCGCTAAAGCCAGTGCTAGGAGGCATGAGAGGTTTGGCATCTTATAATTACCACTCATGAGGAGACTAAAAAAAAACGAGTCTGCTACTTATCCCTCTTGTTTGCGTTTGTTGCTTCCAAGGGATCGCCCCTTTTCAGTATTTATTGACATTCACACTAGCGTTTGTTTGGTGCTGTGTGAAGGCCGTAAATTGTCGCCCGACTACAAATCAGTAGTGTTATTATTTACTGGTCCTTTGGGATCAGCAAGCCCATTCTGTGTTGCTTTAAAGTAGAATATCGCTTAAGGCGGTGTTATGAGGTGTGAGAGATGTGGCATATAATTACCTCTCATGAACAGACTCAATTAAACAGACTCTGCTACTTTTCTCTCTTGTTTGTTGTTTCCTTCAATATTTATATTGAGTAGTATGTGTGAAATCTAAAGTTTGGTGTTATATTCAATGCTATGTGAGGAATTGTGTTGTAATGCTTAGTAGTATGTGTGGAATTGTGTCTAAAGTTTGTTGTTATATTCAGTATTATGTGAGGAATGTGTCTAAGGTTTGTTGTTATATTCAGTAGTATGTGAGGAATGTGTCTAAGGTTTGTTGTTATATTCAGTAGTATGTGAGGAATGTGTCTAAGGTTTGTTGTTATATTCAGTAGTATGTGAGGAATGTGTCTAAGGTTTGTTGTTCTATTCAGTAATATGTGAGGAATGTGTCTAAGGTTTTTTGTTATATTCAGTAGTATGTGAGGAATGTGTCTAAGGTTTGTTGTTATATTCAGTAGTATGTGAGGAATGTGTCTAAGGTTTGTTGTTATATTCAGTAGTATGTGAGGAATGTGTCTAAGGTTTGTTGTTATATTCAGTAGTATGTGAGGAATGTCTCTAAGGTTTGTTGTTATATTCAGTGGTATGTGAGGAATGTGTCTAAGGTTTGTTGTTATATTCAGTAGTATGTGAGGAATGTGTCTAAGGTTTGTTGTTATATTCAGTAGTATGTGAGGAATGTGTCTAAGGTTTGTTGTTATATTCAGTGGTATGTGAGGAATGTGTCTAAGGTTTGTTGTTATATTCAGTGGTATGTGAGGAATGTCTCTAAGGTTTGTTGTTATATTCAGTGGTATGTGAGGAATGTGTCTAAGGTTTGTTGTTATATTCAGTTGTATGTGAGGAATGTGTCTAAGGTTTGTTGTTATATTCAGTGGTATGTGAGGAATGTGTTTAAGGTTTGGTGTTATATTCAGTGGTATATGAGGAATGTGTCTAAGGTTTGTTGTTATATTCAGTGGTATGTGAGGAATTGTGTCCAACGTTTGGTGTTATATTCAGTGGTAAGTGAGGAATTGTGTCCAACGTTTGGTGTTATATTCTGTAGTATGTGAGGAATGTGTCTAAGGTTTGTTGTTATATTCAGTAGTATGTGAGGAATGTGTCTAAGGTTTGTTGTTATATTCAGTAATATGTAAGGAATGTGTCTAAGGTTTGTTGTTATATTCAGTAGTATGTGAGGAATGTGTCTAAGGTTTGTTGTTATATTCAGTAGTATGTGAGGAATGTGTCTAAGGTTTGTTGTTATATTCAGTAGTATGTGAGGAATGTGTCTAAGGTTTGTTGTTATATTCAGTAGTATGTGAGGAATGTGTCTAAGGTTTGTTGTTATATTCAGTAGTATGTGAGGAATGTGTCTAAGGTTTGTTGTTATATTCAGTAGTATGTGAGGAATGTGTCTAAGGTTTGTTGTTATATTCAGTGGTATGTGAGGAATGTGTCTAAGGTTTGTTGTTATATTCAGTGGTATGTGAGGAATGTGTCCCTAAGGTTTGTTGTTATATTCAGTGGTATGTGAGGAATGTGTTTAAGGTTTGGTGTTATATTCAGTGGTATATGAGGAATGTGTCTAAGGTTTGTTGTTATATTCAGTGGTATGTGAGGAATTGTGTCCAACGTTTGGTGTTATATTCAGTGGTAAGTGAGGAATTGTGTCCAACGCTTGGTGTTATATTCAGTAGTAAGTGAGGAATGTGTCTAAGGTTTGTTGTTATATTCAGTAGTATGTGAGGAATGTGTCTAAGGTTTGTTGTTATATTCAGTAATATGTGAGGAATGTGTCTAAGGTTTGTTGTTATATTCAGTAGTATGTGAGGAATATGTCTAAGGTTTGTTGTTATATTCAGTAGTATGTGAGGAATGTGTCCAAGGTTTGTTGTTATATTCAGTAGTATGTGAGGAATGTGTCTAAGGTTTGTTGTTATATTCAGTAGTATGTGAGGAATGTGTCCAAGGTTTGTTGTTATATTCAGTAGTATGTGAGGAATGTGTCTAAGGTTTGTTGTTATATTCAGTAGTATGTGAGGAATGTGTCTATGGTTTGTTGCTATATTCAGTAGTATGTGAGGAATGTGTCTAAGGTTTGTTGTTATATTCAGTAGTATGTGAGGAATGTGTCTAAGGTTTGTTGTTATATTCAGTAGTATGTGAGGAATGTGTCTAAGGTTTGTTGTTATATTCAGTAGTATGTGAGGAATGTCTCTAAGGTTTGTTGTTATATTCAGTGGTATGTGAGGAATGTAAGGTTTGTTGTTATATTCAGTGGTATGTGAGGAATGTTTCTAAGGTTTGTTGTTATATTCAGTGGTATGCGAGAAATGTGTCTAAGGTTTGGTGTTATATTCAGTGGTATGTGAGGAATGTGTTTAAGGTTTGGTGTTATATTCAGTGGTATATGAGGAATGTGTCTAAGGTTTGTTGTTATATTCAGTGGTATGTGAGGAATTGTGTCCAACGTTTGGTGTTATATTCAGTGGTAAGTGAGGAATTGTGTCCAACGTTTGGTGTTATATTCAGTGGTATGTGAGGAATTGTGTCTAAGGTTTGTTGTTATATTCAGTGGTATGTGAGGAATGTGTCTAAGGTTTGGTGTTATATTCAGTGGTATGTGAGGAATGTGTCTAAGGTTTGTTGTTATATTCAGTAGTATGTGAGGAATGTGTCTAAGGTTTGTTGCTATATTCAGTAGTATGTGAGGAATGTGTCTAAGGTTTGGTGTTATATTCAGTAGTATGTGAGGAATGTGTCTAAGGTTTGTTGTTATATTCAGTAGTATGTGAGGAATGTGTCTAAGGTTTGTTGTTATATTCAGTAGTATGTGAGGAATGTGTCTAAGGTTTGTTGTTATATTCAGTAGTATGTGAGGAATGTGTCTAAGGTTTGTTGTTATATTCAGTAGTATGTGAGGAATGTGTCTAAGGTTTGTTGTTATATTCAGTAGTATGTGAGGAATGTCTCTAAGGTTTGTTGTTATATTCAGTGGTATGTGAGGAATGTGTCTAAGGTTTGTTGTTATATTCAGTGGTATGTGAGGAATGTGTCTAAGGTTTGTTGTTATATTCAGTGGTATGTGAGGAATGTGTCCCTAAGGTTTGTTGTTATATTCAGTGGTATGTGAGGAATGTGTTTAAGGTTTGTTGTTATATTCAGTGGTATATTAGGAATGTGTCTAAGGTTTGTTGTTATATTCAGTGGTATGTGAGGAATTGTGTCCAACGTTTGGTGTTATATTCAGTGGTAAGTGAGGAATTGTGTCCAACGTTTGGTGTTATATTCAGTAGTATGTGAGGAATGTGTCTAAGGTTTGTTGTTATATTCAGTAGTATGTGAGGAATGTGTCTAAGGTTTGTTGTTATATTCAGTAGTATGTGAGGAATGTGTCTAAGGTTTGTTGTTATATTCAGTAGTATGTGAGGAATGTGTCTAAGGTTTGTTGTTATATTCAGTGGTATGTGAGGAATGTGTCTAAGGTTTGTTGTTATATTCAGTGGTATGTGAGGAATGTCTCTAAGGTTTGTTGTTATATTTAGTGGTATGTGAGGAATGTGTCTAAGGTTTGTTGTTATATTCAGTTGTATGTGAGGAATGTGTCTAAGGTTTGTTGTTATATTCAGTGGTATGTGAGGAATGTGTTTAAGGTTTGGTGTTATATTCAGTGGTATATGAGGAATGTGTCTAAGGTTTGTTGTTATATTCAGTGGTATGTGAGGAATTGTGTCCAACGTTTGGTGTTATATTCAGTGGTAAGTGAGGAATTGTGTCCAACGTTTGGTGTTATATTCTGTACTATGTGAGGAATGTGTCTAAGGTTTGTTGTTATATTCAGTAGTATGTGAGGAATGTGTCTAAGGTTTGTTGTTATATTCAGTAATATGTAAGGAATGTGTCTAAGGTTTGTTGTTATATTCAGTAGTATGTGAGGAATGTGTCTAAGGTTTGTTGTTATATTCAGTAGTATGTGAGGAATGTGTCTAAGGTTTGTTGTTATATTCAGTAGTATGTGAGGAATGTGTCTAAGGTTTGTTGTTATATTCAGTAGTATGTGAGGAATGTGTCTAAGGTTTGTTGTTATATTCAGTAGTATGTGAGGAATGTGTCTAAGGTTTGTTGTTATATTCAGTGGTATGTGAGGAATGTGTCTAAGGTTTGTTGTTATATTCAGTGGTATGTGAGGAATGTGTCTAAGGTTTGTTGTTATATTCAGTGGTATGTGAGGAATGTGTCCCTAAGGTTTGTTGTTATATTCAGTGGTATGTGAGGAATGTGTTTAAGGTTTGGTGTTATATTCAGTGGTATATGAGGAATGTGTCTAAGGTTTGTTGTTATATTCAGTGGTATGTGAGGAATTGTGTCCAACGTTTGGTGTTATATTCAGTGGTAAGTGAGGAATTGTGTCCAACGTTTGGTGTTATATTCAGTAGTAAGTGAGGAATGTGTCTAAGGTTTGTTGTTATATTCAGTGGTATGTGAGGAATGTGTCTAAGGTTTGTTGTTATATTCAGTAATATGTGAGGAATGTGTCTAAGGTTTGTTGTTATATTCAGTAGTATGTGAGGAATGTGTCTAAGGTTTGTTGTTATATTCAGTAGTATGTGAGGAATGTGTCCAAGGTTTGTTGTTATATTCAGTAGTATGTGAGGAATGTGTCTAAGGTTTGTTGTTATATTCAGTAGTATGTGAGGAATGTGTCCAAGGTTTGTTGTTATATTCAGTAGTATGTGAGGAATGTGTCTAAGGTTTGTTGTTATATTCAGTAGTATGTGAGGAATGTGTCTATGGTTTGTTGCTATATTCAGTAGTATGTGAGGAATGTGTCTAAGGTTTGTTGTTATATTCAGTAGTATGTGAGGAATGTGTCTAAGGTTTGTTGTTATATTCAGTAGTATGTGAGGAATGTGTCTAAGGTTTGTTGTTATATTCAGTAGTATGTGAGGAATGTCTCTAAGGTTTGTTGTTATATTCAGTGGTATGTGAGGAATGTAAGGTTTGTTGTTATATTCAGTGGTATGTGAGGAATGTTTCTAAGGTTTGTTGTTATATTCAGTGGTATGCGAGAAATGTGTCTAAGGTTTGGTGTTATATTCAGTGGTATGTGAGGAATGTGTTTAAGGTTTGGTGTTATATTCAGTGGTATATGAGGAATGTGTCTAAGGTTTGTTGTTATATTCAGTGGTATGTTAGGAATTGTGTCCAACGTTTGGTGTTATATTCAGTGGTAAGTGAGGAATTGTGTCCAACGTTTGGTGTTATATTCAGTGGTATGTGAGGAATTGTGTCTAAGGTTTGTTGTTATATTCAGTGGTATGTGAGGAATGTGTCTAAGGTTTGGTGTTATATTCAGTGGTATGTGAGGAATGTGTCTAAGGTTTGTTGTTATATTCAGTAGTATGTGAGGAATGTGTCTAAGGTTTGTTGCTATATTCAGTAGTATGTGAGGAATGTGTCTAAGGTTTGGTGTTATATTCAGTAGTATGTGAGGAATGTGTCTAAGGTTTGTTGTTATATTCAGTAGTATGTGAGGAATGTGTCTAAGGTTTGTTGTTATATTCAGTAGTATGTGAGGAATGTGTCTAAGGTTTGTTGTTATATTCAGTAGTATGTGAGGAATGTGTCTAAGGTTTGTTGTTATATTCAGTAGTATGTGAGGAATGTGTCTAAGGTTTGTTGTTATATTCAGTAGTATGTGAGGAATGTCTCTAAGGTTTGTTGTTATATTCAGTGGTATGTGAGGAATGTGTCTAAGGTTTGTTGTTATATTCAGTGGTATGGGAGGAATGTGTCCCTAAGGTTTGTTGTTATATTCAGTGGTATGTGAGGAATGTGTTTAAGGTTTGTTGTTATATTCAGTGGTATATTAGGAATGTGTCTAAGGTTTGTTGTTATATTCAGTGGTATGTGAGGAATTGTGTCCAACGTTTGGTGTTATATTCAGTGGTAAGTGAGGAATTGTGTCCAACGTTTGGTGTTATATTCAGTAGTATGTGAGGAATGTGTCTAAGGTTTGTTGTTATATTCAGTAGTATGTGAGGAATGTGTCTAAGGTTTGTTGTTATATTCAGTAATATGTGAGGAATGTGTCTAAGGTTTGTTGTTATATTCAGTAGTATGTGAGGAATGTGTCTAAGGTTTGTTGTTATATTCAGTAGTATGTGAGGAATGTGTCCAAGGTTTGTTGTTATATTCAGTAGTATGTGAGGAATGTGTCTAAGGTTTGTTGTTATATTCAGTGGTATGTGAGGAATGTGTCTAAGGTTTGTTGTTGTATTCAGTGGTATGTGAGGAATGTGTCTAAGGTTTGTTGTTATATTCAGTGGTATGTGAGGAATGTGTCTAAGGTTTGGTGTTATATTCAGTGGTATGTGAGGAATGTGTCTAAGGTTTGTTGTTATATTCAGTAGTATGTGAGGAATGTGTCTAAGGTTTGTTGTTATATTCAGTGGTATGCGAGGAATGTGTCTAAGGTTTTTTGTTATATTCAGTGGTACGCGAGGAATGTGTCTAAGGTTTGGTGTTATATTCAGTGGTATGCGAGGAATGTGTCTAAGGTTTGGTGTTATATTCAGTGGTATGTGAGGAATTATGTCTGTGGTTTGCTGAGTGTCCTCTTGCAATGTTTCTGACTAACTACTTTTACTATGTGTTGTCTGGTGTCTCTGAAAACAACTTAGACTGATGTTATCTAATTAATTGGTAAAACATAAACTGAAAATCAATAGGTTTAAGGTTAGAATTTTGAGTGTATAAAAATGCTTTTTGACCCACCAGGAAGTATTCGCTTGTAATGTAACCCAGTTGTGAAATCATTATTATAAAGTATGGAGCATTATTTAGTGTTTGGGTAATATGGGTGATGGAGGGGTCCCATGCCGTACTGGGAAATAGTTCTAGAATTTAATATAATATTAAAGAATAGGGCACGTTTCCCGATTCCTATATCTTTCAATAATAATAATGAGCCAATGACAATGCTTACCCGTCTGAAATAGTCGTTAACAATTCATGACTGTTGCTTGTAACCCAACTCGTTTGGATTAGGGTTATAATAGCGTAAATGAGTCTCCATTGCCCTTCCATAGTAAAGTTAGAATGTTGGCAACCTGTTAAAAACTCATACCTGGTTAGAATTCTGGGAAACTTACTTTATCATGCAGATAAACATGTCTGCTATTAAACATCAACAAGGAAATAGCTACCACTGTGTTATTCACTTCTCCATGGTCAGTGATCGATGGTGTCCCCCAGGGTTGTTTGTCAAGAGCATTGATCAATCGGCAGCCCCTATGATTATTGATTAAATGGTAACCTCCACCCCTATGATCATTGATCAATTAAACATATCTACCACTTGCAGACATAGAAATAAATTGTTGTGAGGTTAGTCAATTTGCTTGTTAGGGTACAGTTCCCCAGCACTTTACCCGTAGTTTCACTATTTTGTGCCAGGCAAAATGGTTTGAACCCTGTAACATTTATAAGCGAAATCTGTCATTTATACTGTCCTTTATTGCATCATGAGTGTCCAAAAATATAATACTGTTAAAATAAGTTGAATGGGACTTGAAACCCATTTGCAATATAGTCACAAGTCTCATAAATGGGATATTGCACATGCAGAAATTGAAGTTACCTCTCTTGTCCATCAGTGAAGACCAAACTTCATCTTTGTTTTACAGAACTTGTTAATTTTCAGGAAGACCGTGAATGAAGTTTGCGAACATGACATAGGTCAACCATTATACATGACATAGGTCAACCATTATACATGACATAGGTCAACCATTATACATGACATAGGTCAACCATTATACATGACATAGGTCAACCATTATACATGACATAGCTCAACCATTATACATGACATAGGTCAACCATTATAGCATTCCTCCAAACATGACATAGGTCAACCATTATAGTATTCCTCCTTACATGACATAGGTCAACCATTATAGCATTCCTCCTTACATGACATAGGTCAACCATTATAGTATTCCTCCTTACATGACATAGGTCAACCATTATAGTATTCCTCCTTACATGACATAGGTCAACCATTATAGCATTCCTCCTTACATGACATAGGTCAACCATTATAGTATTCCTCCTTACATGACATAGGTCAACCATTATAGTATTCCTCCTTACATGACATAGGTCAACCATTATAGCATTCCTCCGAACATGACATAGGTCAACCATTATAGCATTCCTCCGAACATGACATAGGTCAACCATTATAGCATTCCTCCGAACATGACATAGGTCAACCATTATAGCATTCCTCCGAACATGACATAGGTCATCCATTATAGTATTCCTCCGAACATGACATAGGTCAACCATTATAGCATTCCTCCTTACATGACATAGGTCAACCATTATAGCATTCCTCCGAACATGACATAGGTCAACCATTATAGCATTCCTCCGAACATGACATAGGTCAACCATTATAGCATTCCTCCGAACATGACATAGGTCAACCATTATAGCATTCCTCCGAACATGACATAGGTCAACCATTATAGCATTCCTCCGAACATGACATAGGTCAACCATTATAGCATTCCTCCGAACATGACATAGGTCAACCATTATAGTATTCCTCCGAACATGACATAGGTCAACCATTATAGCATTCCTCCTTACATGACATAGGTCAAACATTATAGCATTCCTCCTTACATGACATAGGTCAACCATTATAGCATTCCTCCGAACATGACATAGGTCAACCATTATAGCATTCCTCCTTACATGACATAGGTCAACCATTATAGCATTCCTCCGAACATGACATAGGTCAACCATTATAGCATTCCTCCGAACATGACATAGGTCAACCATTATAGCATTCCTCCGAACATGACATAGGTCAACCATTATAGCATTCCTCCGAACATGACATAGGTCAACCATTATAGTATTCCTCCTTACATGACATAGGTCAACCATTATAGTATTCCTCCGAACATGACATAGGTCAACCATTATAGCATTCCTCCTTACATGACATAGGTCAACCATTATAGCATTCCTCCTTACATGACATAGGTCAACCATTATAGCATTCCTCCTTACATGACATAGGTCAACCATTATAGCATTCCTCCTTACATGACATAGGTCAACCATTATAGCATTCCTCCTTGTTTTGAAACTTGTGACTTCAGTGGCATGACATTTTGTGACATTTTACTTCTTACTGATTTAACAAACAGGGGGAGAAAAAATGGAAACATTTTATCGTTTAATACATAAAAGATGACGACAGTGTCTCACAGGCAGGCAATGTATCTCGGTATGGATTTTTTTCCTGAAATTCATTAGATGTCTCCATCATGACCAACTCGAACGATATTGAATGTTGCTATCGGGGGAAACCCCAACATGAAACAATATTATAGGAATACTGTTAAACATACGGGAATATCACTAATGTGATTTAAGGAAGTGACAACTAAATGCATAAAACAAGGTGTTTCTGTATGGTCTGTAGATGACTAAGTACATAAAACTTTGAAGCATTTTGGTGCAACATTTTGTTGTTTTAACTTAATTGACATTCATTTACAAGAAACTGTTTTGATAGACAGCAAAGCAAGTATATATAAAACTACAAAATGTTATTTTACTGCGATTTTCTACTTTTAACTATCATTATTGGGATGGTTCGTTATTTAAAACTACAGTGAAGTGCTGTTCTAAGATATGAGCGCTGTGATAAGTTAATTAATCAGCTACATGTAGGTAGCTTTAAATTACAGTTGGTTGGTTGAATTGTTACTTTAAACTACACATATTTGGATGGTTTGTTATTTTAAACTACAGGTATTTGGATATTTGTTTTTAAACTACACACTGTGGGAGGATTTGCTACTTTAAACTACACATTGTTGGATGATTTGTTATTTTAAACTACAGGTATTTGGATTATTTGTTACTTTAAACTACAAGTTGTTGGAGGATTTGTTACTTTAAACTACAGATATTTGGTAATTTAAACAAGGATTTGGAGGATTTGCTACTTTAAACCACACATAATAGGTAATTTAAACAACACATATTTGGAAGATTTGCTACTTTACACTACACATATTTGGTAATTTAAATAACAAGGATTTGAAAGATTTGCTACTTTACACTACACATATTTGGTAATTTAAACAACAAAGATTTGGAAGATTTGCTACTTTACACTACACATATTTGGTAATTTCAACAACAAGGGTTTGGAGGATTTGCTACTTTACACTACACATATTTGGTAATTTAAACAACAAGGATTTGGAAGATTTGCTACTTTACACTACACATATTTGGTAATTTAAACAACAAGGATTTGGAAAATTTGCTACTTTACACTACACATATTTGGTAATTTAAATAACAAGGATTTGGAAGATTTGCTTCTTTACACTACACATATTTGGTAATTTAAACAACAAGGATTTGGAAGATTTGCTACTTTACACTACACATATTTGGTAATTTAAACAACAAGGATTTGGAGGATTTGCTACTTTAAACCACACATACCGGGTAATTTAAACAACAAGGATTTGGAGGATTTGCTACTTTACACTACACATATTTGGCAATTTCAACTACAAGGATTTGGAGGATTTGCTACTTTAAACTACAAGTATTGTGATGGTTGCTACTTTAAACTACACATATTGTGATTCCTGGCTTCTTTAAACTACAAGTATTTGTATAATATTCTACTTTAAACTAAAAACATAATTTGGACGATTTTCTACTTTAAACTACAGTATTGTGTTTGATGACTACTTTAAACTGAAAGTATTTAGATGGGTGCTGATTTAAACTACAAATAATGTGATTGCTGGCTACTTTCAGCTATACATATTGTGGTTGCTGGCTACTTTCAGCTATACATATTGTGATTGCTGGCTACTTTCAGCTATACATATTATGATAACTGGCTACTTTAAAGCTTAACCTATTGTTATAAACTACAAGTATTGAGATGGTTGGCTACTTTAAACTATACATGGCATATTGTAACCAGCTTGAAGTACTGTGATGCTGGCTACTTAAACTACAAATTTGTGATGAATATTTATGATTTATCTCTTTAAGCTACAAGTATTGTGATTACTGTATACTTTAGACTATGACTATTAAGGTGACTTGCTCATATTAAACTACACATATTGTGATGTCATCTTACTTTAAACTACAAATACTGTGATACTGGATGTATGTGATGCCTACTTACTTTAAACTACAAGTATTGTGATACTGGATGAATGTGACGACCACTTACTTTAAACTACAAGTATTGTGATGAACATTCATGATAAATCACTACTGTAATTATTTTAGACTATATATTATGACTATTAAGATGAATTGCTCATATTAAACTACACTGTGATACTGGATGTATGTGATGACTGCTTACTTTCAACAACACGTATTGTGATGACTAATTACTTTAAACTACAAATATTGTGATACTGGATGAATGTGACGACCACTTACTTTAAACTACAAGTATTGTGATACTGGATGAATGTGACGACCACTTACTTTAAACTACAAGTATTGTGATGAATGTTCATGATTTGTCACTTTAAACTACACGCACTGGTTGTTTAAAATGTCGTACGGTCGTAGATACAGTTGCAGCTCGACTAAAAATGAGATTTCTCCGATTTACAGAGTCTTTGTCAACAGAAGCTTGATGCTGGAGAAAGTGAAATACTTCGGCTTCGACATGGACTACACGCTTGCAGGTAAGCATTTTACGTTTTGTCTCAGTGTTCCTTAGTTTATGAGTTTGGCAACATTTAACATCGCTTACACAGGCATGCAGGATATAATAGGTTTTAATCAAACTTGACATTAGCATGTTTTATAGCTTTGCGCATTGCAGTAGTCAAACAATATACAAAGAGATGTTTTCATTATTTATCATCAGCTGAGATATTTAATTTCATGATTCATGCCATAACATCTCTTTGTACATTTTGTACAAGTTAGATTTTCGTTAGAATTTCTATACTGTTTTATCACTAGCCCTGCCAACACAGATAAAAAAAGAAAAGACATTGCCTTGTGTTACCTGATAAAATACATAGTTAAAAAATAACATGAGCTCTTGTCTCAGATAGTGAAACACTTAGCGACACTGTAAGGAAGGTATGACCATTACGTAAGGAAGGTATGACCATTACATAAGGAAGGTATGACAATTACGTAAGGAAGGTATGACCATTACATAAGGAAGGTATGACTGTTATGTAAGGAAGGTATGACCATTACATAAGGAAGGTATGACCGTTACATAAGAAAGGTATGACCGTTATGCAAGGAAGGTATGACCATTACATAAGGAAGGTATGACCGTTACGTAAGAAAGGTATGACCATTATGTAAGGAAGGTATGACCGTTATGTAAGGAAGGTTTGACCGTTATGTAAGGAAGGTATGACCGTTATGTAAGGAAGGTATGACCATTAGGTAAGGAAATCATGACTATTACATAAGGAAGGTATGACCGTTACGTAAGGAAGGTATGACCGTTGCAGAAGGAAGGTATGACTGTTATGTAAGGAAGGTATGACCATTACGTAAGAAAGGTATGACTGTTACGTAAGGAAGGTATGACCATTATGTAAGGAAGGTATGACCATTATGTAAGGAAGGTATGACTATTACTATTACGTAAGGAAGGTATGACTGTTATGTAAGGAAGGTATGACCATTACATAAGGAAGGTATGACCGTTATGTAAGAAAGGTATGACTGTTACGTAAGGAAGGTATGACCGCTATGTAAGGAAGGTATGACCCTTATGTAAGGAAGGTATGACCATTACGTAAGGAAGGTATGACCGTTATGTAAGAAGGTATGACCATTACGTAAGAATGGTATGACTGTTATGTAAGGAAGATATGACCATTACGTAAGGAAGTTATGACCGTTACGTAAGGAAGGTATGACTGTTATGTAAGGAAGATATGACCATTACATAAGAAAGGTATGACCGTTACGTAAGAAAGGTATGACCGTTATGTAAGGAAGGTATGACCATTATGTAAGGAAGGTATGACCGTTACGTAAGGAAGGTATGACTGTTATGTAAGGAAGGTATGACCATTACGTAAGGAAGGTATGACCGTTATGTAAGGAAGGTATGACCGTTATGTAAGGAAGGTATGACCATTACGTAAGGAAGGTATCACTGTTATGTAAGGAAGGTACGACTGTTATGTAAGGAAGGTATGACAATTATGTAAGGAAGGTATGACTGTTACGTAAGGAAGGTATGACCGTTACGTAAGGAAGGTATGACCGTTATCTAAGGAAGGCATGACCATTACGTAAGGAAGGTATGACCATTACGTAAGGAAGGTGTGACCATTACGTAAGGAAGGTATCACTGTTATGTAAGGAAGGTACGACCGTTATGTAAGGAAGGTATGACCGTTATGTAAGGAAGGTATGACCATTACGTAAGGAAGGTATGACTGTTATGTAAGGAAGGTATGACCATTACGTAAGGAAGGTATGACCGTTACGTAAGAAAGGTATGACCGTTATGTAAGGAAGATATGACCGCTATGTAAGGAAGGTATGACCATTACGTAAGGAAGGTATCACTGTTACGTAAGGAATGTACGACCGTTATGTAAGGAAGGTATGACTGTTATCTAAGGAAGGCATGACCATTACGTAAGGAAGGTATGACCATTTCGTAAGGAAGGTATGACCGTTATGTAAGAAAGGTATGACCATTATGTAAGGAAGGTATGACCGTTATGTAAGGAAGGTATGACCGTTATCTAAGGAAGACATGACCATTACGTAAGGAAGGTATGACCATTACGTAAAGAAGGTATGACCGTTATGTAAGAAAGGTATGACCGTTATGTAAGGAAGGAATGACCATTATGTAAGGAAGGTATGACCATTACGTAAGGAAGGTATGACTGTTATGTAAGGAAGGTATGACCATTAAGTAAGGAAGGTATGACCGTTACGTAAGGAAGGTATGACCGTTATGTAAGGAAGGTATGACCATTACGTAAGGAAGGTATCACTGTTATGTAAGGAAGGTATGACCGTTACGTAAGAAAGGTATGACCGTTATGTAAGGAAGGTATGACCGTTATGTAAGGAAGGTATGACCATTACGTAAGGAAGGTATCACTGTTATGTAAGGAAGGTACGATCGTTATGTAAGGAAGGTATGACTGTTATCTAAGGAAGGCATGACCATTACGTAAGGAAAGTATGACCATTACGTAAGGAAGCTATCACTGTTATGTAAGGAAGGTACGACGGTTATGTTAGGAAGGTATGACCATTATGTAAGGAAGGTATGACCGTTATCTAAGGAAGGCATGACCATTACGTAAGGAAGGAATGACCATTACGTAAGGAAGGTATGACCATTACGTAAGAAAGGTATGACCGTTATGTAAGGAAGGTATGACCGTTATGTTAGGAAGGTATGACCATTAAGTAAGGAAGGTATGACTGTTATGTTAGGAAGGTATGACCATTACGTAAGGAAGGTATGACTGTTACGTAAGAAAGGTATGACCGTTATGTAAGGAAGGTATGAGCGTTATGTAAGGAAGGTATGACCATTACATAAGGAAGGTATCACTGTTACGTAAGAAAGGTACGACCGTTATGTAAGGAAGGTATGACCGTTATGTAAGGAAGGCATGACCATTACATAAGGAAGGTATGACCATTACGTAAGGAAGGTATCACTGTTATGTAAGGAAGGTACGACCATTTTGTAAGGAAGGTATGACAGTTATGTAAGGAAGGTATGACTGTTACATAAGGAAGGTATGACTGTTAAGTAAGTAAGTTATGACCGTTATCTAAGGAAGGCATGACCATTACGTAAGGAAGGAATGACCATTACGTAAGGAAGGTATGACCATTACGTAAGGAAGGTACCACTGTTATGTAAGGAAGGTACGACTGTTATGTAAGGAAGGTATGACAGTTATGTAAGGAAGGTATGACCGTTATCTAAGGAAGGCATGACCATTACGTAAGGAAGGTATGACCATTACTTAAGGAAGGTATGACCGTTACTTAAGAAGGTATGACTGTTATGTAAGGCAGGTATGACTGTTACGTAAGGAAGGTATGACAGTTATGTAAGGCAGGAATGACTGTTACGTAAGGACCGTTATGTAAGGCAGGTATGACCGTTATGTAAGGAAGGTATGACTGTTACGTAAGGAAGGTATGACAGTTATGTAAGGCAGGTATGACTGTTACGTAAGGAAGGTATGACTGTTACATAAGGAAGGTATGACAGTTATGTAAGGAAGGTATGACCATTACGTAAGGAAGGTATGAGTGTTATGTAAGGAAGGTATGACTGTTACGTAAGGCAGGTATGACTGTTATGTAAGGAAGGTATGACCGTTATGTAAGGCAGGTATGACTGTTACGTAAGGAAGGTATGACTGTTACGTAAGGCAGGTATGACTGTTAGGTAAGGAAGGTATGACCGTTATGTAAGGCAGGTATGACTGTTACATAAGGAAGGTATGACAGTTATGTAAGGAAGGTATGACCATTACGTAAGGAAGGTATGACTGTTATGTAAGGAAGGTATGACCGTTACGTAAGGAAGGTATGACCGTTATCTAAGGAAGGTATGACCGTTATGTAAGGAAGGTATGACTGTTAATGTAAGGAAGGTATGACCATTACGTAAGGAAGGTATGACCGTTACGTAAGAACGGTATGACCGTTTTGTAAGGAGGGTATGACCGTTATGTAAGGAAGGTATGACCATTATGTAAGGAAGGTATGACTGTTATGTAAGGAAGGTATGACCGCTGTGTAAGGAAGGTATGACCGTTACGTAAGGAAGTTATGACCGTTACGTAAGGTAGGTATGACCATTACATAAGGAAGGTATGACCAATATGTAAGGAATGTATGAACATTATGTAAGAAGGTATGACCGTTACGTAAGGAAGGTATGACCATTATGTAAGGAAAGTATGACCGTTATGGAATATGTAAGAAATTGAACCATTAACATCAAGAAAGAAAAGCCCCACCATGCGATGTATGAACATAACTTTGACTATCATCGTGAAGCAGCAATGCAGGTTTCTGTTTTTGTTCTCCTTGTAACTAAGAGTTGTTAAGATGATGTCATATTCTGATTTGTTTAGATCAAAAATGGCATCTGGGTAGAACACAATTGCCATTATGTAACATATCCCCAATATTTAATTCCATAGGGCTGGGCATTGGGCTTTTATAATTGAAGCTAAATATTTACCACCACAGTAAAAGGTAAGAGATGCGACTATAAGACCATGATTCTATTCACAGTTCAGCCAGTCAGCCATAGCTGTTGAATGAACTGTTTTAATATGCCATTTATATCTTTGACTTAATACGTAATAGGTTCTATTGGATATGTAATTTAAAAAATACAATTGTTGAAGGTTGATCGGTTGTTTATAATGGCTTGAATTTGTTAAACCAGTTTTGTACAGGTTTGTACTCGTCAGTAACATAATGATTCGCAGTTTGAGTTCGTGTTATTTATACCTATGTTGCCGTCTATGACGTCTATGACGTAGTAGGCATATTTTTGCCGTGGAGGTAATAATTATGTGTACCTTTTCATGATTTTGTCAATGTTTTCGACAAGAAATGTTTATTTGGTTGGGTTGGTTTTATGCAGCATTTTGATAAATTTGTTATTTATCAATAGGAGTATTCTTCACACTTTAAGTTTCGTACAGTTTGTGCTCATCAGTAACTAAAAGAGATGTGTTTTATCTTAATTTGAAACTGTTTAAATTTTGAAATACATTAAAAAAAAAAAGTATTTATCTGTAAGAGTGTGGCTTTTAGAAATAGAATTTCTTTGTGAGGTCGTATTGTTTTAAATGATGTAGGGTGAATGATGCCGCATCCAAGGTGGGTCCAGCGTGGTAGGTACGCCTGGAGCCTGTCGCTTCTGGTGGAGGGGTGTTTGCCCTCCATGATGGGATTGTTGGAGCAACAGTAAGTGCGTCGTGACTGTTTATCCATATCTCATCCCATTCGTCCCTTGGTTTTTGGTTCGTTTCCCGTAGAAGATCATCAAGAAAGTCTGTGTTTTGTCCCCAGTCCCAGTCTGGAGTCTGAATGGTGATTGTTTGTTTTATGGGACTGGTGGGTTGGTGTGCCTTATATTGGTGTTTTATGACATAATCTTTGCGCTTGTAGTAATTTCCACATACATAATAGGCCTATTCTTATGACGGGAGAAACTTGTAGCATTAGAGTAGATTTTCTGACAGAATTCTCAAGTGTAAGTCATTGCTGACATTTTTGTTTGCTCAATATGTAGGAAAAGTTTGTTTTCCATAGTGAGCGCATTTTCCTCGAAGTCGAGGTCCGACGTGCAATTGCGTTTTATCCTTAGAAATGGGAGGATGTAAATTTGAGATAAGAGTGAGTGTCTGTCTCTTCGGTAAATAATTTTACAGCTATCTTGTAGCCTTTGTTTTATCTAGGGACGAGATTTCTTTCTCTGATATTTTGGATGTGAATTTGATGCTTTTGTGTGCTTGATTCAAATAATCTATGAACTTGTATAGAAGTTTGAGACCGTGTGTCCAGATTATGAATATGTCATCAATGAACCGTTTATAGGTGTGTGGTTTATGGGTTGCGTTACATAAACATTTTGTTTCGAGTTCGCCCATGAAGATGTTTGCGTAGGAGGGTGCTAAACAAGTACCCATTGCAGTGCCTCCGATTTGAAGGTAGTGTTCGCCATTGAAATCAAAGTGGTTGGAGTTCAGGACAAGTTTTAGGAGTTGTAGGATGTTTTAGTTGCTAACCTTGTATTTTGGTTTGTGTTTGGCTAGAGTTCTAGCTACTGCAACACATTTAAAAAATACCTTTGTTTTTTTGCCCCTGAAATTTGAAACGAATGAAAAGCAAATTTCAATAAGTTTTGAAATCCAAATCCTGGGTTTCCCATCCTTTTCTAAAGCGATTTAAACACTTTGTAACAATTTATATCTTCAAATTAAAGATTTTGACCTAGAAGTAGGATTTGAAACTTACAAGACTTTCAAGTTTGACAGTCCTCTCCAACCCACAACACGCGAGATTCAATGGGAGTTCATGAGTATCCACATTGGTGGCCAAGTAAAACAATGGAAAAAAATGTTTCTCATTCAATTTTATGATTGCCTCCAAGTTCTCCTTTGCCAATATTACCCATCATGCATTGAGACATTTTTGATTTCATTATAAAAGAAAGACAGAAACAGGTGCCAGATGCTGTAAAATTAAACAGAACTAGATCTTACTCAGAGAATAAAAACGTGGCAGAAAAAAAATCCGAAAGAAAGAATTGAAATAGGCATAGAAAATAACTGGTATAATTTGGTTAACAACGCCAACGCTATTTTGTCTTAAAGTTTTGTGCCACGAGAGGATGTATTGGTGATTGTCGCCTAAGGCACATAAAAGCCATCCATAATAACATTCTCCCGTTATAATTATTCTTTTCTTATTAAAAGCAGTAATTCATTTTCCTATTGCCTAGAATAACTGTCCCACTTTCCCAGAATGATTTTGTTAGAAAAAAAAATAAATCAATAAATCCAGGGTTCGGTTCAACACTATTGTATCTCCTTCTTTATTCATATGTAGTTACAATAGTTTTGCACTGACCCCCTCGAAATGCAAGGACATTATCAGTAATAAAATAATACAGAACTTTAGACCCAATTTAGGGGATCTTTTATATATCAAATATGGTTTTATAAAACAAGACAGAACTTCAGACCCAATTTAAGGATCATTTATATGTTTTAATGCCAGTTAGATGGAATATCCACAGATCTTTAATATTGCCTCCGGTTCCTGTACATATATACTTGACTTTGTACCTAATAAGCAAGTTTTGAACTGTGGGATTTTAATTGCACACATTTTTTGAGTGAAGGCTTGAACCACTTTTTTACCCCAGAGACGTCATTTTAACATTCTTGATAGTCAAGGGTAGCATATCCAGATTTCCTCCGATCTGTACCTGGAAAAACTTGAATGGGCAAAATGAAAAAAATGGAATTTAGTTGGGAGCAGCGGTTATGAAGCTGGATATCACAAGTAACAGTAAATTAAAAAGTAGACAGCATACCCTAGGGGTGATTAAACAATAAGCAAAGCATTTAAAGGCTGGAGTAGTGAAACCACCTTTTCCAAATTAAAGTAAGAAAACAAAGTATTTGCATGTACCACCGATATCTATATAAATTTACATATCGGGCTCAGCGATCCACAAAGATTGGAATGAAAATAGACAACAGTAAAAATAGCGATGAACCAAACGCTTGGAGATAGTTAAAAGGGGAGACAAGTCACTGTTCCTCATTGAAGAAATTAATTTTAATTTTGCAAGCCATAAACCCATAATGTTGAACATTGGACACTACAGTGTTGTCAGTTTTGTAGATAAAGCTAATACAGCAAAAACATTTCTCTTAAAAGTAGCTCATTTTTGGAGGAATATTCTTGTCATTTTTACAAACCAAAAAAATGTGTGACATTTTTATACACCATTGTGCTGAATTTCCAGTTTTTGCTTTTGTAGAAACATTTTATAATCTCCCTTGGGTGATCTAAGAGACACGATTTCACATTGCACTACATGGTTCATGTTTTACTATGCCCTTAGAGAGATGAGAAGGAAATATTTTAGATTTTATTTTCTGTTTGAGTGTCACATATAAAATACACAATTATCGAAAATAGCATTTTGTATCAGGCTGTATGAGTCCCTGAGTATTCATAAAAGTACATAAAATAAACTTGTATATATGTATATTAATTCATATTAACACCCTAAGGACTGAGACGGTACACCTTGAGATGGCGCGCTCTAAGAGCTGCGATCACATATTCCTACTCTTCAATATAATGATGTATGAAGTTTTGACATTTTGTCAGGAGGCACTCTATGAATATTGCATAATTAGAACACCTATTTAGCTGTAATGCATTCTCGCCAGGGACACACTGTCTGGGCATCATAATGCAGATAGAAAATTTATAAATATTAATACCTTTTAAATAACTATTTCTTAAAATTTTGAAATTTGTGTTAAGTTTGGCATTGGATGGGATGAGTGTGGGGGTGTGGGGGACATTGATTTTAACTTTACTGATGTACTGTATTTAACTTTACTGATGAACTGTATTTAACTTTACTGATGTACTGTATTTAACTTTACTGATGTACTGTATTTAACTTTACTGATGAACTGTATTTAAATTTACTGATGTACTGTATTTAACTTTACTGATGTACTGTATTTAACTTTACTGATGTACTGTATTTCTGATGTACTGTATTTAACTTTACTGATGAACTGTATTTAACTTTCTGATGTGATGTATTTAACTTTACTGATGTACTGTATTTAACTTTACTGATGTACTATATTTAACTTTACTGATGTACTGTATTTAACTTTACTGATGAACTGTATTTAACTTTACTGATGTACTGTATTTAACTTTACTGATGAACTGTATTTAACTTTACTGATGTACTGTATTTAACTTTACTGATGAACTGTATTTCTGATGTACTGTATTTACATCTCTATATATTTTACCACACGACCTCAATTAATTGGGAAACTGCACATTGTGTCTAGTAAGTAAACAAGAAAAGGTAAAAATAAGAGGTTTGAGGAGAAAACAGTGTAAAGATGTTAAAAACAGCAAAACAATATAAAAGCAAGTTTAAAAACAGCCATATGCACTTCAGGGCTGACGTGATGGATTCGGCCGACAGCCAACTTGAATGAATCAAGATTTATCTGCAGCATGATATCTGAGCTGGGAGGAAATTGCACTGGACATTTGACCCATTAAGTGCACTATATTTTGCTATAAGTTACAGAATTTTATGGACAGATCATTAAAAAAAGGATATTCACATTTGTTCAAAATTATTGTATCTCCTTCTTTATTCATATGTAGTTACAATAGTTTTGCACTGGCACCTCGATTTGATCAAGCTTGTGGTGGTTTTCATGGCAAAGTAATTATTACTGTACTTTTTTACATTAACTAATAAAAGTGACGGAAAAAGGGCAAGTATGACCAAGGGCCATGTGAAAAAGAAATATGACAGATGCCTTGAAGGTTTTTCTTAAAAACAAGTATGGAAATTGTGTCAAAGGGAGATCACTCTAAATGCTTTTCTTCTTGGAAAATACCTTGTGTGGGCTTACTAGGTCAGGTAACTCCACTGGACATTTGACCCATTAAGTGCACTAAATTTTGCTATAAGTTTCAGAAATTTAAGACAAATCTTAAAAAAAAATGTTTACATTAATTTGTTCACATCTTTTTACAAGATTTTTTGATTTTTTTTTTAAAATAACCGCACTGTGCGGTAATAAGGTCGAATTAGGTAGCTGGTCACTACCCTACTGGGTAACTTATAATATCCTTCATTCTTTATGGGGCAATTAGTAATAGTCTTTACAATTTGCTGATGAGCTGTTGAACAGCAATTCAACCTAGTTAAACTCATACTTAACTCATTCTAAAGATTCTATCTGAATTCTTAAGGAATGTAAAAATTACTTCTTATTCTTTCCCTGGAGAATATCTTTTAAATTTGCAACCTCCTTATCCAAAATCAGAATGGATCCAAGCATTTGATTTGAAAACCAGGACAAGATGAATACAATGAAGTATGTACATTCATCACATCTTAAAAATTAAATCAAGTCCTAAGAAACAATTCCTGACCATACAAGCAGAAGGAGTATTAGGGTAAAAAGCTGTTTTGATTAGTTAGTAATGAAACTTGAGATGATGGAATCGGATCTGGGAAACAGAATCTGACAATAATTGAAGAAAAGAACCATTTCATTGAGCTTCCATCCCAGCAGGGATGCAGACTAGTTCACCTACCTGACAGATGCACTTTCACCACATCCTGTGTTAATGGAGATGTCCGCAGAGTCTAAAACTTTCTTGCCTGTCACCTGAATCTGACAATAATTGAAGAAAAGAACCATTTCATTGAGCTTCCATCCCAGCAGGGATGCAGACTAGTTCACCTACGTGACAGATGCACTTTCACCACATCCTGTGTCAATGGAGAGCTGTCCGCAGAGTCTAAAACTTTCTTGCCTGTCACCGCTGCGGGTTTGAATCCCACTGGGAGATCGACTTGTCAAGTGAGAAAGTGTTGATTCTTACGTATGGCGGAAGGTGTACAGTACTGATTCTCCCCAGGAAAAATGGGGTGATCGCTCCCTCTACAGCAAACAAATTGACATCCTATATTATATATATGGCCTGACATTGGTGTTAAAAATGGCGTAAAATACCATTCAAAGAAACCAAACCACCAGCAGGGATGCAACCTTGAACGTCTGCTTGGGAATGTCTTATCATATAGCACTTCATATGTTCCAGTCAGGATTCGGACTTAGTTTATTTGCTTAGGAATTGTCCTTCGTCGCCCTATACTAAAGGGTGCGGTTGGTGACAAATTCATGTCTGTCGGCACCTCACATCACCCTGGTTAGGAAACTCTCTTCCGTTTTGCTGCAAAGGCTATGTTGCCATTAGAATAAAAAAGCATTGTTCAGTTGGATGAGATTGGCACCTTAGAGCCTATCAAATCCTGAGTGTCAGTATTTCTAATATCCCTGATATTGATTAGACAGGGGATTTAATTATTGGTCAAACTCACACTATTCCATCAAGTTATTGAACCTAAGGCCCTGGACATTGTATAAATTATGTAGCATTACGGTGGTGTGGGGGGAATTTTATTAGCTGTATATGGGGGGTGGGGATTTTATTGCACTATTCCACAGCTGTATATGGCTATACTGTTCCATCAGGTTATTGGAACCTGAGGGCCTAGACATTGTATGTGTAGAATTATGGATGTAGTATGTGAAGGGTAACTATAGTTCTCCATTACTGCTCCATTTGATGACATTGGAATCAATCATCCTCATTTTGTATTACTTCTAATAATTTTGCTTGTGATTAGGACATTGGCAATATATATTAAAGGCAAAGAGAAATGCAACACGGGAATTTCCGCTGTATATTGTATGTATAATATGCTGCTGTTAATCGAATGGTACATGGCTAAATTAACAATCAGAAAAAATACTAAAACAACACACAACACACCAAATGTTATCCCTTCAGTGTTTTGATAGAATACGCCTTTGGCGCTGGTGAGCAAACTTAGGATATACAATTTTGCAATCTTTTAACATTAAATACAGTACTGAAATGGCTCAAATTTTGAAAGTGGAACTTTTGTGTTGCAAAGTGTCTAGTTAAAAAGTCTATAACAGCACAGTTTTGTCCTTTCTCTAACTAGTTGCAACCGTTTTCTTACAAAACATTTTGGGATTTCTCTGGCATATTATGTCGAATTAAGTGTGCAGTATATTCTTTATATAGCGGAAATTGTCAAGTTGCATTTCTTTTTTCCTTTAGAATAATACTGACTTAATAAAGAGATGGTTTATAATTATTATGGTAATGATATGAAACAAAAGGGCACACTACTAGGCCATACTATTCTATGGTGTTATTGACTCATCTTGTGGATCGGACAGTGTAGCAATGTGATATTAAGTTGAGGATACATAAACATCTGATGCCTGTAGATCTACATTACTTATGCTGAATTTGTCTTGAAATTTTGACAGTGAGAGATGAGGATCCATAAAATCAGAAACATAGATCTTGACTGCTTTGCTCCAATCGTCTGTTCTCTTTCTTAAAATGTACCAGACAATTGCCAATTAAAGAAAAATACTGGTTTTTGATCAGATTCGAATCATCTTCCTCATCTCTTCTGAAATCATTCTTAATTCTTGGAATATTGAAGTGTTTAGTCGTGGTGAGGTCATGCTGCAGTCACAGTCGGTCATGTTGCAGTGATGGTACATTCATGTTGCAGTCACATTGAAGTCATGATGCAGTCACAGTTAATGCAGTCATGGTGCAGTCACAGTCGGTCATGTTATGGTAATGTACATTCTTGTTGCAGTCACACTGAAGTCATGGTGCAGTCATGATGCAGTCATAGTGTAGTCATGATTCAGGCATGGTGAAGTCATGGTGCAGTCATAGTGCATTCATGGTGGTGCAGTCATGATGTAGTCATGGTGCAGTCACATTGAAGTCATGATGCAGTCATGATACAGTCATGGTGCAGTCATGATGCAGTCATGGTACTGTCATGATGCAGTCATGGTACTGTCATGATGCAGTCATGGTAAAGGCATGATGCAGTCGTGTTGGTGCAGTCATGGTACTGTCGTAGTGCAGTCATGGTGGTGCAGTCATGATGTAGCCATGGTGCAGTCACATTGAAGTCACGATGCAGTCATGTTGGTGCAGTCATGGTGGTGCAGTCATGATGTAGTCATGGTGCAGTCACATTGAAGTCATGATGCAGTCATGATACAGTCATGGTGCAGTCATGATGCAGTCATGGTACTGTCATGATGCAGTCATGGTAAAGTCATGATGCAGTCGTGTTGGTGCAGTCATGGTACTGTCGTAGTGCAGTCATGGTGGTGCAGTCATGATGTAGCCATGGTGCAGTCACATTGAAGTCACGATGCAGTCATGTTGTTGCAGTCATGGTGCAGTCATGGTGCAGTCACATTGAAGTCACATTGAAGTTATGATGCAGTCATGATACAGTCATGATGCAGTCATGTTGGTGCAGTCATGTTGGTGCAGTCATGATGCAGTCATGTTGGTGCAGTCATGGTGCAGTCACATTGAAGTTATGATGCAGTCATGATACAGTCATGGTGCAGTCATGATGCAGTCATGGTACTGTCATGATGCAGTCATGGTACTGTCATGATGCAGTCATGGTGCAGTCATGATGCAGTCATGGTACTGTCATGATACAGTCATGGTGCAGTCATGATGCAGTCATGGTACTGTCATGATGCAGTCATAGTACAGTCATGATGCAGTCATGGTGCATTCGAGATGCAATCATGGTGCAGTCATGTTGCAGTCAGTCATGTTGCAGTCATAATGCAGTCATGGTGCAGTCTAGTGCATTCATTGTGCAGTCATGTTGTAGTCACGGTGCAGTCAAGGTTCAGTCATGATATAGTCATGATGCAGTCATGGTGCTGTCATGATGTAGTCATGATGCAGACATGGTGCTGTCACAATTCAGTCATGATGCAGTTACAGTGCAGTCATGGTGCTGTCATGATGCAGCCATGGTGCAGGTGCAGTCATGGTGCTGTCATGATGCAGTCAAGATGCTGTCATGATGAAGTCATGGTTCAGTCATGGTGCAATCATGATGCAGTCATGATACATATGATGCAGTCATGGTGCATTCATGGTGCAGTCATGATGCAGTCATTGTGCTGTCATGATGCAGTAATGGTGCTGTCATGATGCAATCATTGTGCTGTCATGATGCAGTCATGGTGCTGTCATGATGCAGTCATGGTGCTTGATGCAGTAATGATGCAGTCATGGTGGTGTCATGATGTAGTCATGGTGCAGTCACAATGCAGTCATGGTGCTGTCATGATGCAGTCATGATGCAGTCATTGTGCAGTCAGTCATGATGCTGTCATGATGCAGCCATTGTGCTGTCATGGTGCAGGCATGGTGCAGTCATGATACAGTCACATTACATAAATGGTGGTAGACTCTGGTATAATGTGACTGTGGGGTATCATGTCTTCTACGGCATGGTATTCCAGTGTGGCAGCACTGTAAAGAAACCATTGAGTTTGCTGCTTCAAGCAGACATATCATCACATCACACAACATCACACAACAACACACAGATAAAAGTCCAGACATTGTGCCTATAATCCTAAGGTAGGACGCCTGTCGGTAGGTGGAGGGACTATAATCCTTAGAAATACACACACACACAATCAGAAATTAAGCATTGATTAAGATTGCCTTGTTTTTAGCCATTTGGGCAGTAGGGCATGGGCCATAGACTCGCACACAATCTGTGAGAGTTAACCGGTATGGGCACATTAAAAGCAGAAAGCTCATTGCCAAGCTCACAGAATTGGAGCTTGGGAGACATACTTATTGACAAGGAATGAATAAAATGAACAGTGCAAAGCAGCAGCTTAAAGAAAGTAAATACCCACTGCCATTATTGACTGTCCATTGCTGTATTGTGATCACTAAGACAGTTTCTATTAAAATTCCAAGCTGCTTCTTGGAATCTGATATGATTGCTGATGTGTGTAATGACGATATTTTATATTCTCATATATCACCGGCAATGTTTTGTCTGGTCATTATTACTGTACTGTAAACATGTTTGTTTGGTTGACTTTGAATTTGACCCTTTGTGACAAAGGGAGATAACTTGCTGTAAGGACGTTATTAATCTAAAGTTGACTTGAATGAAGTTGGTGTTAGATCTCATTATATCATTACTACGTCTTTAAACAAGTTTCGTTTGATTCCCCTTCCATTTTGCGTTTTTCAAAAATGTTAATCTAGCCGTAAAAACAACCACTCCTCTCTTCCCCTTAACTCAGGTGCACGCACAAAATTCAGAATTAATAGTATGAAAAAATTGATTTATGTCAAAGGGGAAACAATCTTGGTCAATTTAACATGTTTATTTTCACTTTAATACAAGTTGATAAACTTCAAAGTAAAGGAAGTATTAATGCGAGTCAATTTCACATCTATTCAGCATCAAAATCAATGTTTGCTTTAATAGCTCAAGGCTGCAAAGGTGTATTTGAGCATAAAGTTAGAGCGATAATTCTATCACATAACGTCCCTTGTTAGCAGTGTCGAACACTCATTTAATATTTTATTGTATGACACACGGTGTAATACAACTGGGAACGGTTTTGATTGGTTGAGTTAAATCTGTAACACTACGCAAGTTTATTAACTGAAACTATTTTATTTACTACAAATTCATCCAGATCTGAGTCATATACTTATTATTTGTAACAGCTTATAAAAATAATGCACGTTATGCAAAACATTGTTGTTGGTTTGTTAAAAAGTTGGCGTAAACTGCTCTGTTGTAAAGAGGTAATTCACGAACTCTTTTATACGCAACGTTATGTGTGAGACGCGACGTTACGACGTCACATATTTTATGACGTTTTGGCGCTAAAATGTGTCTGACGTCGTGGCGGTTCGATGTCTATCTGAATTAATTTTTACTAATTTGATTGCATTGTTATGTGATAAAAAGGATCTTAAACTCGTTCCAATTCCATATAACATTTATGAAACTCATTATGAATTATTTTAATTTTAACTCGCCAAAAGGCTCGTTAAAATTAAAATAATTCATAACTCGTTTCATAAATCTTATATAAAATGGGAACTCTTCCTGTTACCATTAGGCGGGATTTTTTTAAAAGTTTATCCTACATACTCCTTGGAGGTCACTGGTTTGTGATTTCTGCAATTGTATACCTTAAAACCCACCAAAAAATGGCAAAATTACAATACAAAACCTTTTATATAAACTCTATCAAGGTATTCAGGTCATATAATAATGTAAATATGCCAATTAAAAGTAAAGGTTTATTCATGGGTTTTTAAAATACCTGTGATAATGAAATGAATTATGATTTGTTAACTCTTAATTTGACGCTCCGGTTTTGGGGTTTGGCCACTGCTGGGTAGAGCCATTTATTTTGTGTCTTTAGAGTTTGGATTCTCAAAGTATATCAGTTATATATATATACCTTGTCGTCAGCAGTTTTAGAAACGGTGCCTGCTGATGGTGGGATAGGGACTTTAATCCTCTTTTAGAATTAAACAGTTTTTTTTAGAGGATGGGCCGTGCATTAAAGGGACATGTTGTAATTTTAATAGACCTATACATAAATGGAAACATGCTCATTTTAAATGGACAAATACATTAAAGGGACACATGGTAATATTGAAATACATTAAAGGACACTAAGTAATTTTGATGGAGTAATACATTAAAGGGACACATGATCACTTTGATAGACAAATACATTAAAGGGACACCTGGCAATCTTAATTTAATATCCATGTTTTTTCTTTTATTGGGAATGGGGTCAGATGCCTTTTAGTTAGAAAATTAGCATGGTGAACTTAAATTTGTGGCACTTTTTACTTCAATGAAACCGGTTAAATATTTTCAAGAACTAATAATAATAATAAATAATTAAAATGAATCTCACTTTGTAGAAGTCATTTCACTCACTCGTACGCATACACACGTAAACACACAAAAGCACTAAAAAAAACTTTGCCACAGTGAACTGGGGTGTTCAAGAAAAGCTTCTAAATTTTTCCCAAAAAAGTAAAATTTCATATTGTTACTAGAAACACACGAGGACAAATCAGAGGACACTTTTATAGACATTTGTTCTCTAACTTGTTTAATTATTTTGTTCTTTTGTAAAGTTGTTTAAATGGGAATAAAATTAAGTCAAAATTTAAAAAAAATGCTTAAATGAAATTGTAATCTTAAGTATTTTCTTTAACATCCGTCAGTTTATAAATTTGTCAAATTAACTTATGGCAGTTTTAGCATCTTATTTAAAAAAGTTGACAATTTCGGAATCAATTCAAATTCTTTTTAACCATTTCTGAAATGGTTTAACTGAAAAGAAGTCTCGCAAGAAACAAGTATCAATTTACTGTCCAGTCGTCGTTGTAATTGCCTGGCCACGCCTGTCTCGCCCATTTTAAAGCCGATTTTACACAGATCTCAAACTTTCACACAAATACCCCATAATACTAATTAAATTTTGATACTGCAAATTAAACACAGAGTGATAAATTTGGGGTCGGCGACCTCAAGTTGAAGGGAGGTTTACTGAGTGACATAGATGTATGGGTGACTGGGGGCCACTTCCTTTTTACTACCGCAGTTGTATTTTGCCAGTGGTCACTTCCTTTTTAACGCAGCTGAAGTTTCTTTTGATATTTTCAGATTTTAATTATTTTTATACCCTCATTATCTATTGCCTTTTTCTCGTGTCCGTGCCATAGGCGGTGAGAAAGGTTATGCTCATGAACTTTCGGTGGGAAGATTTATTTAGGGTAAAATTATTATTGCATGATCTGATTATATCATTTATTTTATTAGACTTTTTTTTCTTTTTTTTGTGGGAAACATGTTTAAATACAATTTTTGGTGTATTGCAATTTGTTGAACTATCGAACGCCCACATATTTTTAATGAAAAATTCATGGCATTCTTTAACAAACAATAGGGTGCAAATTGCTAATTTACTGGCCATCGTTTTAAAGTGCATTTTCTGTGTTTTCTAACATGCTTCACTTCTGAGACATTTTTTGTGTAAAATTTAAAATATAAGATCTACCCACAGCTCAGACAATTTAATTAAAAATTAACTAAACGAACAAAACGACTCCCAAACCAGTTTGCTAAACATATATTATACTTATCCTGATACAAGCAATTAATTAAATTTTGTTTGAATACTGCTTTATTTACATTAGTTCTTAATATTGTTATATGTTTCCTTAGCTAGCTATTTTGTGGCTTTTTTTCCGCCCATGCATGTGTGTGTGTGTGTTGTTCTGAGGTTTAACGTCCCTCCACCAACAAACACGACAAGGTAGCCCTGCCACGATGGGCACAATAGAGTCTGGATGGGTCCGCCCATGCAGACATACTATATGACAATTTAATTAAAAAATACACACAAAAACATGACTCACGCACACAAAAAAAACATGACTCCCTCAGTTCTGTAAATTTACCAAGTCTAGTAAATCAAAGGCATGCTTTTTATTCAGCTTTATTTGCATATTTTCATAATGCTATCACTAGTGCTGTTCATAGTCGACGTATGGAAAAAATAAATTGTTTGAATTCATTATCTTATGACATGACAATGATATAACCCTGAAAACTCTATCACTGACATTGAGCATTATTTAATCTAAATTTTGACATCTTTTCGTCATATTTGCGCAATATTGATATTAGCGGCGTGTTGTCATAAAATAATTGTGTACCTTCTTTTCGGGATGATAATGACCGTTTCATTTTCGTAAAATGACAGGAAGCGTGCTAGCCTATATTCTGAACCTCCCCGCGGCTTTACTTTGTCGTACCTGTAGCGGCTTAACAGAGTCTCCCAAAATGACAAAATTACAGATATACCTGTTTTGCATCTTTGTACTAAAGGATTTTAAGGGTTTAATGAATTTAATAAAAGATGAATACATTTAAGGAGATATGGTTATCAAGGCGTACGATTTAAGCCCCCTAGTCATTTTGTTGCCAGGGTGAAATGGGTAAAAGAGCTTTTCACCTGTTGCTAGGTACAAGATTAGGAGTTCTATGTATGGTTTTATGGCGAAAAAAAATCAGTTAATGAGATTTTGAATTTTTTTTGGTAGAATTGAACTAACTAGTCATGAGAAACATTTTAATGAATATTTAATGAAAGTATAAATGATTTCCAGCCCCTAATTCCCATATGTTGCATGTGATCAAAGGTGTATTATATAGATGGGAGGTTTCTTGGGCATTAACAAATATTTTTAAAAAAAATCCCTTTTAATCAGGTTGCATAAGTGGGATAAAACCACAAATGATGTTGAGTTTTCATTTTGAAATATCTTATTTATTACTCAGAGTAATGCATTTTTTTTTTGTTTTCTCCAAGCTGATGAAATCTTTTGCATGAATTTCAAAGCATGTGTTGCTTTAAAAAAGCGACGTAATAAACCATCTCAACTATTAGTGACAAGTTTTAAATTAATATTTTGAAAAGTGGAATTTTAGGACGAACGATCAGCTCAACTTCATTGACTAACATTAATAAAATCGTTTTATTTTGTAAATATATTTATGGTTTCCTTTCTGAAGACTGACCATCACTTCTTTTGATTTCGTTTTTCGTTATAATTCAAAGGGAAAGTAGATAATTGGTGTTTCTTTGCTACGTCTATTTCAATTTGAAAAGATGCAGTTAAATCAGAAAGATGCCTCATTTCCTTTCTAAAAGTACTTTACAGTTTTACAATATACTTTTACTGTGATATTCAGAGAGACTATGTCCTGTTTTCCCCACCCACAATTTCCGTTCAGAAAAGTTTTCATCAAAGCTCCAGTTTTTATTTGTAATTCGTTCTTTTGATGGATCGGCCAAGTAATTTGTTATGTCTATTGTAATAGGTTCTATCAGTACCTCTTCAAGTGGCTATTCTTCACCTCTAATGCCTACACTCAAGATGATTATATTTATGACCCACTGGTGCATTATGGGTATTCCAGCTTTCAAAATGGTTGCCAAATCCCATAACCCTTCACTGACAAAGATAGGATTTCTGACCAATTACATTTTCGAGATTTACAAATTATGATAATGATTGGTTAATTAGATGCTCACTTCAGATTTCCTGTGTTTCATAGAGATTTCTAATCTGCCAATCATAAACAAATTATCTAATTGTTTTATGGATGTCTTTTGAAGATATTGTTTTTGTGTCCATGTTATTTATCACAGTCTTTTTTCTGTGGTTCTCCCTAGACTAGCTTCCAGTTCACAGTGATATTTTCCAGACAGGCTCCCATCTCAGTGGTTATAGTTTAATATTTTCTAGACTGGCCCCTATCTCGGTGTTTATAGTTTAATATTACATAGACTGGCTCCCATCTCAGTAGTTATAGTTTAATATTATCTAGAATGGCTCTCAACTCAGTGGTTATAGTTTACTATTTCCTAGACTGGGTCCCATCCCAGTGGTTATAGTTTACTATTTCCTAGACTGGGTCCCATCTCAGTGGTTATAGTTTACTATTTCCTAGACTGGGTCTCATCCCAGTGGTTATAGTTTACTATTTCCTAGACTGGGTCTCATCCCAGTGGTTATAGTTTAATATTTCTTAGTGCTGTTCTGATTAATCGATTTGATTGAGCATCGGTCAGTTAAGCATTTTCTGATTATTAATTACAATTTTTCATGATCAAGTTTACTCGTTTGTTGCAAAATTAGAACTTATTTCATTCTCTTGTATTAAAATGTACAAGACAATGAAATGAGTTTTAATTTTGCAACAAGTAATTATATATCTCTAAAGGGGTATAACAATTTGTACTTAAAATAAATGCTTGATCAGTTTTATTCAATTGCTTAATGACCTACTTGAAATGTGTTTCTTTTCTTCATTATAGTCTGAAAAAGGCTTACACTGGTGTCCTATATGGAAGCCATGTTTAATCGATGAATGATCGATCATCGGTTGGTTGAAAATTCTGATGATCAATCCGGAATTTTCAACTGAGTCCCAATACTAATAATTCGTAGCTTCCGTCTTAGTGGTGATATTTTAATATTTTCTAGACTGGATCCTAGCTCAGTTGGTACAGGTTTATTTATTTTTTGGAAATAAAAAATAAAATCTTATTTTCAGTCTTTTCTTTATTGTTCGGTTCAAAGGAACGTAAGATAGCTTGAGTTGTCTCAAGTATTAGAAAAACAGAAGTATGGGAGCCTGGCAATCTATTTCCCCCCATTTATTAGTTATTTAGGCATACTTCTGTCTGGCTTGTGTTTAGACCCCCACCTGCATCATATTTTGTCTAAAAGGACATTAATAGCGGCTTCCTAAATATTTCAAAGGCTAGTATGACATATTCTTAATTCAAGTTAATTATACCCCCGCTTTCACACGTCGCGTCCCATAACACATTTTTAATACTTGCATATCTCAAGCAAATTCATATACTCATAAAAACTGATGACCTTATGTCCTTCTACATCACCCATCATTGATTGACTAATTTATTATAGAATTATGCCCCTTTGTTTGACTTAAAATTGTCCCGTCGTGCCGTGTCCAGTAACACATGTTTTAATACTTGCATATCTCAAGCACTTTTGAATGGATTGTTCCCAAACTTCATATACTCACAACGACTGATGACCTTATATCCGTTTACATCACCCATCATTGATTGCCTAATTTATTACAGAATTATAACCCTTTGTTTGAATTTTCCACTCTACCGAGACAGAATTATGGCCCTTTGTTTGACTTAGAATTCTCCACTCTAATATTGTATAATGACATGATAACATATCTTTTCTCAAACATTTTCGAATTGATTGTTCCCAGATGTTATTTACACATAACAACTGATGACCTTATGTCCCTGTACATTACCCATTGTTGGTGCCTAATTTATTACAGAATTATGGCCCTTTATTTGACTTAGATTTTTTCACTCCATAATGAACTTTATGTGGCTTTCACATAAAAGTTTTCATGGAGTGTTATTACACTTGACATACAGTTCACAGGTGATGATATGATGTGTCTCTGCATTAATGTTTTTTTGATTCTGTATGTTTTTTTTACAGACTTATGGGCCTTCGTTTTACTTAGAAATTTAGAGATATTTTAGACATTTATTCTTCTTGATTTTGCCCATCCTCATCAACTATAGCAAAAAAATGGGGTATTCTTCACCTTCAGTGATAGTTCTAGTTGTGTCTGGGATATGATTAAATCTGACCAGCTAGCTGTGTCTTACTTTGTCTGAAGGTACATCAATGATCATTGTCTCATGTTTAACTTTTTTTCTCCACATCAGTCATTCTTTGTATATCTGGAATGGTACATGCTTGGTTCATGCTTGATGCATGCTTGGTTCATGCATGGTACATGTTTGGTTCATGTTTGGTATATGTTTGGTTCATGCTTTTTTCATTATGTTTAGTTCATGCTTGGTTAATTCTAAGTACATGGTCAGTTTATGCTTGTTTCATACTTGTAACATGTTTGGTTCATGCATGGTACATGTTTGGTTCATATTTGGTTCATACTTGGTACATGCTCAGTTTGTGCTTGTTTCATGCTTGTTATATGCTTGGTTCATGTATGGTACATGTTTGGTACATGCTTGGTACATGCTTGGTACACGCTTCATGTGTGCTTGTTTCATGCTTGTTATATGTTTGGTTCATGCATGGTACATGTTTGGTTCATGCTTGGTATATGTTTGGTACATGCTTGGTACATGCTTCATGCATGCTTGGTACATGCTTGGTACATGCTTCATGCATGCTTGGTTCATGCTTGGTGCATGCTTGGTGCATGTTTGGCTCATGCAAGGTACATGTTTGGTTCTTACATGGTACATGTTTGGTTCATGCTTTGTGCCTGTTTTGTGCTGGCTTTGTACATGCTTGGTACATTCTAGATGTGTACATGCTTGGTGGTAGCTTGTTACAATGCTTGATTCATGCTTTGTGTCTGCTCTGAGCCAGCTTGGTGCTAGCCTGTCCCTTGGCTGATGGCTTTCTCTGGTTTCTCACTGCTGTGGGTTCGAATCCCACTGGAAGCTCGACTTGTCAAGTGAGAAAGAGTTGATTCTTGCGGATGGCGGAAGATATATACAGTACTGGTTCTTACCAGGTAAAAGGGGTAATATATATGACCTAAACACCATTCAAACAAACAAAAAACTCACTCTGGTTAACCTAGCGTCTGCCACTATAAGAATTCAGACTCAATATTGGTACATATTGCTGTGCTCTGGTTACATGCGCCATCTCATAAAAGTGTCCACTTTACAACTTCTGTTGACCACATGACAAACTTATGGTCAAGTGGTCAGTTTTGGAAATTTAAGTGCTAACTTGGATAAATCTGCCAGTTATTTTAAGTGGACTTCACACCTAATAAAACTTCAAAAATTATCTCCAAATTTTGTAAGTTTTGACTACTTGAACGTTATTACTTCCTTTTGACACTGTACTTGGTTAGGAATGGTCAGTTTCATTAATTTAGCCATAATTCTTGAAAAAGAAGTGGTAGTATCAAAGTGGTTACCACTGACCCTTAAAAAGTCACATGGTTTGCAATGACCAGGGTCAAGTTTTACTGGGTTTTAGGAAGACTTGCACTATGTTCCACCTGTAAATTGTTTTAATGGTGACATTTATGCATGTCGTCTTGTTTTTAGAACCTTAAAATGAAATAGAAATCCAAACAAATGTCATTTCTCGCACACATTAAGCTACTTTGAAGTTTGAATATGAATGAAAAATAGATTAATAAAATACTTCAAAGGGACAGAAAAGAATCATTTTGGAAGTAACTTAGTTTATAACATTTTCTGTACCGCCTTTATTCTGTTTAATCACTAGCAATGCCCAAATAAAATGTTTTCCTTAAGATAATATATTTTTTATTTCTACTATTCTTTTCTAAACTTTATAGGATGTAGGGGCAGGTTTCTCCACAGGAATTTTTTCGAGCAAAGTGGCATTTATCGTATGTTTGAGAGGGTACGGGAGGGGAGTTTCCCCTCCACCCTGGTGAATAATATAAAAAAAGACTATATTAGTACCTTAGAAGAAAAGACGTCCATCAAGCATGCCGGAGGTTGTAAGTTCAATCCCCGACTGGGTCATACTAAAGACTTTATAAAAATGGACTTTGGTACTAGTTGCTTCCTTACTTGATGCTCAGCATATAAAGGGTAGTGCTAGGACTGGTTGGCACAGTGTCTATATAATGTGACTGGGTGAGGTATCACGTGTCGACGGCGTGGAATTCCAGTGTGACATGACTATAAAGTTGAGGGTAGAGCGCACTGCTACAAGCAGACACCTCAATAATGACTGGGTGGGGTATCACGTGTCTACGGCGTGGCAGTGTGACAGGACTATAAAGTTGAGGGTAGAGCGCACTGCTACAAGCAGACACCATCGTGATAATGACTGGGTGGGGTATCACTTGTCTACGGCGTGGCAGTGTGACAGGACTATAAAGTTGAGAATAGAGCGCACTGCTACAAGCAGACACCATCGTGATAATGACTGGGTGGGGTATCACGTGTCTACGGCGTGGCAGTGTGACAGGACTATAAAGTTGAGGGTAGAGCGCACTGCTACAAGCAGACACCATCGTGATAATGACTGGGTGGGGTATCACGTGTCTACGGCGTGGCAGTGTGACAGGACTATAAAGTTGAGAGTATAGCGCACTGCTACAAGCAGACACCATCGTGATAATGACTGGGTGGGGTATCACGTGTCTACGGCGTGGCAGTGTGACAGGACTATAAAGTTGAGAGTAGAGCGCACTGCTACAAGCAGACACCATCGTGATAATGACTGGGTGGGGTATCACGTGTCTACGGCGTGGCAGTGTGACAGGACTATAAAGTTGAGGGTAGAGCGCACTGCTACAAGCAGACACCATCGTGATAATGACTGGGTGGGGTATCACGTGTCTACGGCGTGGCAGTGTGACAGGACTATAAAGTTGAGGGTAGAGCGCACTGCTACAAGCAGACACCATCGTGATAATGACTGGGTGGGGTATCACGTGTCTACGGCGTGGCAGTGTGACAGGACTATAAAGTTGAGGGTAGAGCGCACTGCTACAAGCAGACACCATCGTGATAATGACTGGGTGGGGGATCACGTGTCTACGGCGTGGCAGTGTGACAGGACTATAAAGTTGAGGGTAGAGCGCACTGCTACAAGCAGACACCATCATGATAATGACTGGGTGGGGTATCACGTGTCTACGGCGTGGCAGTGTGACTGGGTGGGGTATCACGTGTCTACGGCGTGGCAGTGTGACAGGACTATAAAGTTGAGGGTAGAGCGCACTGCTACAAGCAGACACCATCATGATAATGACTGGGTGGGGTATCACGTGTCTACGGCGTGGCAGTGTGACAGGACTATAAAGTTGAGAGTAGAGCGCACTGCTACAAGCAGACACCATCGTGATAATGACTGGGTGGGGTATCACGTGTCTACAGCGTGGCAGTGTGACTGGGTGGGGTATCACGTGTCTACGGCGTGGCAGTGTGACAGGACTATAAAGTTGAGGGTAGAGCTCACTGCTACAAGCAGACACCTCAATAATGACTGGGTTGGGTATCACGTGTCTACAGCGTGGCAGTGTGACTGGGTGGGGTATCACGTGTCTACGGCGTGGCAGTGTGACAGGACTATAAAGTTGAGGGTAGAGCTCACTGCTACAAGCAGACACCATGATAATGACTGGGTGAGGTATCACGTGTCTACGGCGTGGCAGTGTGACAGGACTATAAAGTTGAGGGTAGAGCTCACTGCTACAAGCAGACACCTCATTAATGACTGGGTGGGGTATCACGTGTCTACGGCGTGGCAGTGTGACAGGACTATAAAGTTGAGGGTAGAGCTCACTGCTACAAGCAGACACCATCATGATAATGACTGGGTGAGGTATCACGTGTCTACGGCGTGGCAGTGTGACAGGACTATAAAGTTGAGCGTAGAGCTCACTGCTACAAGCAGACACCATCATGATAATGACTGGGTGGGGTATCACGTGTCTACGGCGTGGCAGTGTGACAGGACTATAAAGTTGAGAGTAGAGCGCACTGCTACAAGCAGACACCATCGTGATAATGACTGGGTGGGGTATCACGTGTCTACAGCGTGGCAGTGTGACTGGGTGGGGTATCACGTGTCTACGGCGTGGCAGTGTGACAGGACTATAAAGTTGAGGGTAGAGCTCACTGCTACAAGCAGACACCTCAATAATGACTGGGTGGGGTATCACGTGTCTACGGCGTGGCAGTGTGACAGGACTATAAAGTTGAGGGTAGAGCTCACTGCTACAAGCAGACACCTCATTAATGACTGGGTGGGGTATCACGTGTCTACGGCGTGGCAGTGTGACAGGACTATAAAGTTGAGGGTAGAGCTCACTGCTACAAGCAGACACCTCATTAATGACTGGGTGGGGTATCACGTGTCTACGGCGTGGCAGTGTGACAGGACTATAAAGTTGAGGGTAGAGCGCACTGCTACAAGCAGACACCATCATGATAATGACTGGGTGAGGTATCACGTGTCTACGGCGTGGCAGTGTGACAGGACTATAAAGTTGAGGGTAGAGCGCACTGCTACAAGCAGACACCATCATAATAATGACTGGGTGGGGTATCACGTGTCTACGGCGTGGCAGTGTGACAGGACTATAAAGTTGAGGGTAGAGCGCACTGCTACAAGCAGACACCTCAATAATGACTGGGTGGGGTATCACGTGTCTACGGCGTGGCAGTGTGACAGGACTATAAAGTTGAGGGTAGAGCGCACTGCTACAAGCAGACACCTCAATAAAGACTGGGTGGGGTATCACGTGTCTACGGCGTGGCAGTGTGACAGGACTATAAAGTTGAGGGTAGAGCGCACTGCTACAAGCAGACACCATCGTGATAATGACTGGGTGGGGTATCACGTGTCTACGGCGTGGCAGTGTGACAGGACTATAAAGTTGAGCGTAGAGCGCACTGCTACAAGCAGACACAATGATAATGACTGGGTGGGGTATCACGTGTCTACGGCGTGGCAGTGTGACAGGACTATAAAGTTGAGGGTAGAGCGCACTGCTACAAGCAGACACCATCGTGATAATGACTGGGTGGGGTATCACGTGTCTACAGCGTGGCAGTGTGACAGGACTATAAAGTTGAGGGTAGAGCGCACTGCTACAAGCAGACACCTCAATAATGACTGGGTGGGGTATCACGTGTCTACGGCGTAGCAGTGTGACAGGACTATAAAGTTGAGGGTAGAGCGCACTGCTACAAGCAGACACCTCAATAATGACTGGGTGGGGTATCACGTGTCTACGGCGTGGCAGTGTGACAGGACTATAAAGTTGAGGGTAGAGCGCACTGCTACAAGCAGACACCTCAATAATGACTGGGTGGGGTATCACGTGTCTACGGCGTGGCAGTGTGACAGGACTATAAAGTTGAGGGTAGAGCGCACTGCTACAAGCAGACACCATCGTGATAATGACTGGGTGGGGTATCACGTGTCTACGGCGTGGCAGTGTGACAGGACTATAAAGTTGAGCGTAGAGCGCACTGCTACAAGCAGACACAATGATAATGACTCGGTGGGGTATCACGTGTCTACGGCGTGGCAGTGTGACAGGACTATAAAGTTGAGGGTAGAGCGCACTGCTACAAGCAGACACCATCGTGATAATGACTGAAACATTGTTAAAAGTGGTTTGAAATCCCACAAAGGAATATATTTCGCAATTTTCTCAGTCAGTGGTATAGATATATTAGACAGCCTCACTGGTTATCAATGAATATATTTAGTGAGCAAATACTTTTTGGTTGTAAATCTCTTAAATAGAGGAAATCAGGACATTTTTAGTGTAGATGTTACATAAAACTGTCCAATTTGTACACTCTAAATAACTGAATGAAACTGACATCATTGTTGTGGTCAGAATGATCCGAAATTATTGTCGTGCTAATTACATTAAGCTGACCATTTTGTCACAAACTGACCAGCTTGATTGTGTCCTTCTGTACTGACCAGCTTATGTTTATAGGCACAAAATGACCCAAAATTGACCGTCAATGATCATTAAAACACCCTAATTTGACAATTACAAATTGTCACTTAAAAAGACATCCTGTTTCTGGCTGCGCTTCCTGTTGTAGGTCGTCAGGGCAGGAAAATTAACATCAGTTTTGGTCAATTTCACCAAAACTGACATTTACGTCAGTACCCTTCCTCCCGACACCTTTTTTGAAAAACTGACATGGGGAACAAGACGTGGTCAGCTTAATTAAGACATTTATTTGTATTTCATTACGGGTCATGAGTGTATGATGATTCCTGATGAGGACTTCCGCTAGAGATGAAGTTTATTGTCCCCTTTAGTTTTACGGTCATAACACAATTATATCCAGCCCTTTTGATCTTATGTTGAGGGTCATCTTGGATATGACAGTTTTTCACATGTCTTGCGGATATTCTATATTTTATACATCTTTAATGTGTATAAATAATTATGTGCCATATTTCACACAATCTTGTACTGAAGGGCAATATGTTTTTTTTGGGAGGACATTTTCTTTCATTAATAGTGTAATTAAAAGTCCATTCACCCATTTTGTGTAACCTAAATTAATGAATCCCTATTTTTGATAATTAATTATGTAAAACTGCACATTGTCGATTCTCAAGGATGGCGGGAGGTGTACAGTACTGGTTCTACCCAGGAAAAGTGGGTGGTCTGCCTCCACCACAAAAAATCGAACGTCATATATAACCTTACATTTGTTGAAAATGACGTAAAACATCATACAAACAAAACAAATTGTACATGAGAAACAAAAGGACCAGCGCGAAATATGAAATCTTATAGACTCCGTATCCAATGATTAAAATTGTAAGGATATATAGCGGTTAAGTTAAACTGTTTAAATATGTATATATCATTTATGATATAACTAATGCATGATGTGACAAAAAGGAAAATGATAGGGTAATTAGGGATAATTTCTATCTGGAGTAAAGATAATTTTGTGTTGCATAATGGATAAGGCTATCCAAGTTTTACATGGGGAATGGAAAGTGTTATCTTTATGGGTAAAGATAAAAGTCACGCGGGCACCAACATCCGGTATGCAGGAAAACAAGCAAAACTTTAGTAGCTGGCAGTGTCAATGCACAACATGACTCCAATATGCAACAAAAACGAATCTATCATGGGTATTCGGTTCAGATAGAGAATTCCAACTCTCGGTATAAGTGTTTTAATATAGCAGTGTGCTGTATCTCATCAAGACAAAGTTGCTAGCCTCCCTTGTAGCAAGAGTTGCACTGTCAGGCACGTAGCCTTGTCATTGTGGAAGCTTGATATAGGAAAATACTCCGCTTAAGAAATATACAGACTAGCACAAACTATATAGTCAGCTATGCACGTGCCTGTTAACAACAGTAACACTGAGAGGACCAGAATATTGACCCCTTTCTGGATAAAAAAAAAATCCAGATTTTGAAAAGGAATAAAAGAACCATAATGTTCAAAATTATTTTGATTAAATTTCCCTATTACTAGTCTTCAAATAATCATGAAAGGCGGCATTAAAATTTCTTGATACCCATTTACCGGTAGATCATTTTTGCTAAAAGTACCTTTGGAATAGAGTATTATATATTTACTTGTGTCTTTCAGGGTACACATTGCCCGAGTATAAATCCCTGGGGTTCCAACATTATCTATAGCTTGTTTACTTATTGTTTCAGAGTACAAGTCACCCGAGTATGAAGCCCTGGGCTTCGAGCTGATAATGGAACGCCTGGTGAAGATTGGTTATCCAGAGAGTCTGCTGGAGTTTGAATATGATCCCACCTTCCCTATAAGGTCAGTAAAATATGTCATGTTGGGTTGGAGTTGCAATAAACAACTGGTCAGCACACTGTTATGGTGTACAATCAGGGATAAAGCTCCTCCTGAAGTGAGTCTGGCTAATATATTAATTATATTAATGATCCAAGGATCCTAAGTTTGTCCTCTACCCAAACTGCTGATCAGAAGTCTGAAATACTGTAAATTTCCCACCTAACTGACTTAAATACAAGCATACTTTCAAACCATATAATCATATTCCTCACTTGAGCCCTAAATTGGTGGAGGACCTAAGTCTTAGAACTATACACACATATGAAGGCATGCACACATGCACGCATGCACACCCCATGCACCCAAACATGTGGACTTGCATGCATGCATTCATGCCCACACACATTCCCTCCCCCACCCCCCTGACACAAACATGGTGAGTGGAGTATCAGCTAAAGTCGACCAGCGTACTTTATGATGACCTCAGATGAATTTTCCTCGTGTGGTTCCCATGTGGTTCTCAGGCAAGAATAGGACCACTGCTTATCCAGGCAGAGGGGTAATATCCTCCCCAAATTCATGTTCATTCTATCATGTTTGTCATGTTCATTAAATGTCTTCATCGTAATCCATGTATTGTTTCAGGTGCTACTTGAGTGGTGGCAGAAAACCATGATCGCGGCTCCAGCGAAAAATGGAGTGTTTATGTATAGGATAGAGGCTATGAAGAGAAATCTTCACCATTAAAAAACTGAAAGGGAGGGAGAGTAGCGACGAATGAATTTATTAGCGCTTGACTGAATATGGCAAGGAAACATTTCATGGATACCCATTTTTTTGTCCTATTGAGAAATTTAATTACATAACTTTTTTATATTCGCCTCCTCAGGCACTTCAAATGCTATTATCAAATCTCCTAAAAATTTGAAAATCTTAATCCTCATTGGCGTCACTTTATGTTCTATATCATTTTGTAAATACTCCAAAATCTCAGTTTTTGTGACTTTGTAAACAAGGTAATATTAAGTTAAACTGAAACCATAGTAATAGTATTGTTACATTACATTCTATTTGCTGAGCGATACATCAAAGGCGGTGGATTCAGAACAGGGAGTCGCCAAGTATAAGCAGTATTTGAACAAGGGATTAGAATAAATAGACTCAAATCATGCAGTTCCTTTTAATTCACTTACTTTTGATAAAGTTAGATTAGAAATGGACTTAATGGGTTTTTCATTCACAAGTAATATTTTTATTACCTTTAACACTTTTTTATGCATTTATTAGGAGGTTTGGAGTTGATTCAGTTTGTGGGTTTGTATAGTAAGAATTCACAAGGGAATAGATAAATACTTATTTACCAGCTCAGTAACACATTATTAAAGGGACGGCAATCTTTATTTTTTAAAAATGGCGTCCCGCTAGTTTTTCTGCATAACTTGTATTTGTTCAATGATTAATATTGATTATAAGAATAGTTTTAAGCAATTTGTTTTTGCATATTATTATTTTTTGATATTATTGCACCAATAATATATTAAAACTTATAGTAGAATAAGATGAAATAGTAAATACTTAAACATTTATTTATTTAAATTTAACCAGGATAAAAGTAAAACTGATACAGGATATACAAATCGAGACACCAATTTCAAACACTTCAAGATTGCCATGTGTCTCTTTAAGGTTATTCAGAAAGAAAACGGATATAGAGAAAAGCAAGATTATTTTCCGAACAGATAGTGTTATGTTTTTATGTCTGGTAGGATGGAGTCCTCTACATGGGACAAAACATTGGGAGTGATTTACTTGTTTATTTCCAACCAGAAGGCCCCTTTTTGATTTGGTAAGGCCTAAGAAATAGACAACTTTTCATTCCTTACATGAGGTAAAACTAAATATACTCAGTTGCAAAAGAAAGTGTACACTGAGTTTTGTTTAGATTTAATTGTATAAAGTCTTTTTTTAGAATTAAATCGACAAATTCCAAAATGAATATGCCAAGTTTGGTACCAAAGTTTTTATCATTCCATTGCCAATATCATGTCGTCATTTTTTTTCACAATAAGTTGAATCATTAAGTGACTGTCGCTTGATAAAGAGGATAGGGTGTAAAGTAAAATTTTCAAAGTGTACACTTTCTTTTGCAACTGAGTATAGTTTTTAACAGAATGAGGATCAAGAACGTGATATTCATTTGCAGTAATAGTCTTCATCTCCGTTATTGTCATTTCCCATTCCAACCCCATATAACTAAGCTATTAAAGTATTGAAAAACACCATTTATGTATTCCATCTAATGCACTCTAATCAGTCGCCCTCACATTTCATGAGAAAACTAGCCTGTTTTGGTTCAGAACTGGCAGTTGTGAAATTATTTAATTAAACCTGTTAAAGCTTACACTACTTCTCTTTTAAACTGATTGTTTAGAGACCATTTGACTTCATCAGCCAATAGACATTAGCCGATTGCCATGCAGTCTTTTTTTTTTTCCACTCAAGTCAGCGATCAAATTTCGCAAACTTGAAAAATACGAGTTGATATGAGCAAATGCGAGTTGTAATTTTCAGCACTCAGACAAATCTGCAAGTGCATCTTTTCTATACAAGTTATCAAAGATTGATCAAATAATGAATAGACACTTGTTGTCTTTTACATAGAGGATATTTAATGGTTTGGAGTGAATATAGGATTTATTTTCATCGAGAAGTAAAAAAAAAAATATTTTCACGAGAGCTTTAGCACAAGTAAAAATATAAGTTTTCTCACTTCGAGATGAAAATAAATACTATATTCACGACAAACCGACAAATATTCTATTTATTATATACTTTTTATCATGCAACACTACCAGAATGTTTCAAACAGAAAATACGTTTCGTTCCGACAGTTCCCCTTTAACGTATTCGGGGATAAATATAGTAACGCCAGCGTGTAAGGCGATTTATGTATATATATTTAGTGCGCATAGAGTATAGTTCTAAACTTTGACACGAATTATGACTGTTATAAGCAAATGTAGAAAAAAGTAGTTCCATTTTTTCCGGCAGTGAGAATATAAGTTCTTATATTCTCACTGTGAAAATATAAACAATGAGAATATAAGGTTTATACAATCCACTATTTCATGGGGAAGTATATAATAAAACATAATCTTATATAAGTATTGTATAAAATATTTATGCACAGAAATGTCTTCGACCAAAAGGAGAATAATAATGCCAGTAAGAATGCATTTTTGCGAGTTGAAAATATTTGCACTCGCAAATAAAAGCAAGTCGGTAAAAAAGTTAAATCTACCCTTACAAGTAAAAAAATATTTGAAGATTATTTATGGACATTTAACTCAGTATTTCTACAAATACAATAAAATATGCTATCTTGCATTTCAAAATGAGATTAGCAATTTCTAAGATGTAATGGTACCATCTATGGTTGAGATAATTAAAAATAACAAGCATTGTGGTACTTATTTTTTTAGCAAGCCAATTTCATTCCCACTATATTGTCAACTGATGATTACTTCTGTGCATGCTTCAATTCCATCATTGTCTTTTCTGCACATGAGACACTGTCTTGTCTGCTGCTAAAAGCAATTATTTTTTATGCCGAAACTAATACTACTCTAGCTTCCAGTATGTCAGAAAGCACAAAAACAAAACATAACACTCGTGTCGTAATGGGAAATCGACCGCCTCGCATGCGTGAGGGCGTGGGTTCAATCCCGGACTCCCCAGGGTCATAATAAAGGAACTATTAGCTCCTTAGCTTGACACTCAGCATATAAAGGGTAGTTCCAGGACTGGTCGGCCCGGTGTCAGTATAATATGACTGGGTGGGGTATCAGGTTAAGTGACTACTGTGTGGTAGCACTGTAATGTTGAGCATAGAGCTCCTTGCTACAAACGACGTTAAACCCCATACATACATAATTATTATATATTTATTTTCAAAAGTACGACAACATGCACGCTTTTATGGTGTTTCCCCTAGGTTTTAAAAAGGGCAGGGTGCTCCCTGAAAAGGGGCATTTTTAAGCGCGCTAAACTATGTAAAAAGAGCATTTTACAGCACGCGAAAATTTCAAAATGAAAGAAAAAAAAGTTATTGTTGCAAATAAAATAAAATATGAAGTTGTTATAAATAAAAAACAGGTACATGTGTAATACAGTTCTCATTCATTTATTTAATTGTTTTAGTTGCTTTTCTAGATTCTCTCTTTTTTCCTTTCTTTTTTATACAATTCTTTGTCAATATATTGAAGATAACACTGAGCCAATGTTTCTTTTTAAGTGAATAACAATAAAAATCAAAAAAAATCTGGAAAACCCAAAGTGAAAGTAGAACATTTTAAAGCATCCGAAATAAAGTGTATCCGAATTTACGTCAACTTTTTATGCTATTATAGTTTTACAGTTGCTTGCACCAGTTCATAGTTAATCACGTAAAATCATTATAGTTTGGAGGATAATGGTCAGATATGACTATAAGTTTATGAATTTTTATAAAAATATCCGTCTTTATTCATAATCAATCGATTTACTTTGACACCGCGAAGCAAAAAGCAAACCCGGAAGTTACCGACATAACAATCTCGTTTTGATTTATTTCATGTGATTTTCGAATAATTTGATATTTTCTCATATGTTTATGTTTTAATCGCAAATAAATGGATCGGAGCAAATTTTTTTACTTCAGATTTTAAATGAAATGCGTAATGTAGACAAAATGTTGACAGATCCAAACCTAATATGCATGATTAACCTCACCCCAGTTGTCGGCAAACCGGAGGTCCTAATTAACACCTCGGGTCAAGCTAATCCTTAGAAACACTCCATGTATACAATGTTTGCAATTAACAGCTGCTCCATGTATTGCCTAAGGAGGTCAATACAGATTAGACATGATGAATTTAGGACAAAAGGGCGGTTATATAATGGCAACAGACACATTTTTAGGGCATCAGGGTGGATTTTAGGGCAGCAGGGCGGGTCCGAAAAAGGGCAGGGCGGCCATTCCGCTTTAGGGGAAACTACTTTTAGCATTCTCACATCTCAGAGTAAAACAGATAAATCCGTCGCCCTGTCATACCTCTGATTACAAACGTGTATATGGCAGTAGGTGTTTTAGTAGAAGACGTTAATGTCACTGTTGAACAATTCCATTTAAACATTTCTCATGAATTAGATAATATCAAATTTAGGAACAAACAAATTATGGTTACTTAAGTTAGGTTTAAAATTACCAAAAAAAAACATATTAATGTTAGTATATATGTATAGTCTTGATCGATTAGTACGGAAACAAACATATTAATTTTTGTATATAAAATTGATGTTTTAGGATCCCAGATAAGTGCCAGATTATAAGTGCCAGAGGATTACCCAGGGGTACCATCCTGGCAGGCGAGAATGGTTGAATCCTAAGAAACATATCGGGACATTAATATATAGAAATCTGCTTTTTATGCCCCTGAAGGGAGTCATTTATAGTGATCGCATCATCCGTTTGTTCTTCTGTACAGTCATGTTTCAGCCATAACTTTGAAAGTACTGAAGAGAATGACTTCACAAAAGTGTTGTTAATCACAATGAGAAGGTTTGTCACATACAAGAATCAGGTCCGTACCTCAGAGGTCAAGGTCACACTTAGAGGCCAGAAAAACTTTCCTGGGGCATTTATCACTTATCGTGACATTTCTTGTTAAAATAAAAAATAGCTAAACATATTTTGATCAAACCTGACATATAAGAGTTTTCTGTTTTTATAGCCGTCACACAGTGCTAAACAAATGCTAGTTTGAATGTCAATAAATACTGAGAAGGGGATCCCTTGGCAGCAACAAACACAAACAAGAGAGAAAAGTAGCAGACCCGGTTTTATTGAGACTCATTAACGTGACAACTTTGATGCCAAATGCCTAAGTATAATGTACACGAGACAAACTTTATGTCAAAGGGCTTACGTATAATGTGCACGAGACAACTTAATGTCAGATGCCAAAGTATAATGTACGGTTTTCACTCACAGGGTCATAATAGTAGTATTCCTGTAAAGTACAAAGAATAACGTGGGTGTGCTTACTAGTCTTGACATCATTTATATTAATTGACTGTTAGTTTCCATATTAATTGACTGTTAGTTTCCATATTAATTGACTGTTAGTTCCCATTTCCAACCACTTGTATAAGATCCTGCCAGAAGAGCAGGTTCTGATCCAGATTTGATGACTGTGGCACAGAACCCTTGTTTTAGGAAAGAGTCGCAAAATTGATATACAAAAATGTGAAGTTTGGGGGAGCACTACATAAACTTTCTGGCATTTATGTCATCTTTGATCATTCATCAGACGCTACTATGCAGAGATGTGTGTAATGGGCAGACCATTGACTGTCTAATGTCTTCTAAAGTTTTGTAGTATATACTTTAGACGTCCCCATGTCTTCTGTATACTATAAGCTCCACACCTTCAAATGTCTCTTAAGATTTCATAATTTTGTATAGACTTCTCCAAGTCTCCAGTTTTTGATCCACAGCTGCAAACGTCTGTGAGATATATAAGTTTATGTAAATTTTAAGACATTCTTACGTCTCCAGTTTTAGATCCGCAGCTGCAAGTGTCTGTGAAATCAGTAATTTCCTGTATATTTTTGGATGGCCCCTTGTCTCAAGTTTTAGATCCACATCTGCAAATGTCTGTGAGATTCTGTAATATGGCACTTGTTATGTCACAACAAATTCAAATGGTACTTAGAGATGAGATGAGATATCTGGAGTGCCTCCTAAAAGAGTGAAGTGTCTGTAAATGATATAAACCTAGATGTGTCTTGAATTAATACCTTAATTACAGTATCATGACACACTATATTTCATATTTTCTAGGGATGATTTTATCTTTATGGTTGCGAAATGTGGAGAAAATTAACAAATTAAATTGTCATGCAATGTTGTTTCCCACTGACACTTGTTGTTAATAGTCTAGTTTTCATGGCATTTTGAAAGAGCTTTGAAAATTATGAACTTTTGAAAAACAGTTAAAAAAACAGACATTTAATTTGAACGGTAGTGGTAAAAATAAGCAGTCTTACTTGTTTATGTCTTTGTAACAGAGCTTTCATGGGGATGGGGACCTACATAAAAGTCCCTAAATTACAGACTTTGAGATGGGCGTTAAACTATTTTGACCATGCGTAAAAGTCCCTAAATTACAGACTTTGAGATGAGCGTAAGACTATTGTGACCATGCGTAAAAGTCCCTAAATTACAGACTTTGAGATGAGCGTAAAACTATTGTGACTATTGTAACTATATAAAAATAAATTGAATAGAATGTTGATTAATGGTTCAGTCAACCCATTATAGGAAAGAGAGGGGAAAGGTATATAGGAATCCGGGAACTTTACCTACTCTACTAATGAATAAATTCCTATGGTTCTTTAACATTCTCGGAGGATAGAATCGAGTACATGAAACCGCCCGGTTTACCTCTTCATCTGATGGACAAAGGCTAAGGAAAAGTGTCTTACCCAAGAATACATCAATAAATAAAACACAAGATACAATCATTGATTGCTTGACTTTCACTGTCTGTTTGTCAAAATGCAATTCCATTTCCCCCAGAATTTGTGTCAGTTGCCTGTGTTTCAGATGTTGTATGTAATGAGTTTTTGTCTGGTATTCTATTTCAGGGGTTTATGGTTTGACCAGACCTACGGGAATCTGCTGAAAGTTGATCCATTTGGAAACATCCTGGTTTGCGTACATGGATTTGAGTTCCTAAAGACGTATGTATTAAATCATATTTTTGTTCGCAATTTATTGTTCTGCAACACGATTTCTTTTTTATTGAACTTTGGGGCTAGTGAACTGATTAAATATTTCAGACTCAAACAATCAAATTGAATTGGAGTTTATAGTTGTTCCAACAGCTTGCAGATTTTGGCCAAACTTCACATGGATGATACTCAGATCAAAGGCTTTCAATTTGTTAAAATTAGGTCAACTAGACTATCTAGGGAATGTAGGTAAAAACTTGTTGAGTGATTCAGGGGCTATTTGGTCCTCTTTTTTATCTCACTTCTGTTATTTTTGCAAGTGTCTACAATGCAACAAGGTCCTAAGGTGAGCGAGTCAGGCGTCTTTCGGCCCTCTTGTTCATCTTACTCAAAAATCTGTTTGGCCCAGGTGTTTATGCCATAAACAATGTTTGATTGATGTTTGATGGTGTTTTTTTGTGAGAGGTATTCAGTACTGGTTCTACCCAGGTAATTGGGTGTTCTGCCTCTACCACAAAAATATCGGCCATCATATATAGCCTAACATGTGCTAAAAATGATATAAAAACATCATTCAATCAAATATTGTTTATGGTAACTATTGCAAGATCGCTACTATGTGTGACTGTTAACAGTTTTACTGTTGCATGGTTTGTAATGCATTCTTACTATTTGTAACAGGTCCATGTTTACTTGACATGATAATCTTGGAGGAAATATATAAAAAAAAATCCTTTGATTAAATTGCATTGGACTATTACATATCCATGGGTTTTGTTGCTAAATGTAGATAATGAAACAGACACCCATCCATGTATCAAAGCATGTGCTTTCATCCATAATTTCACTGGAATATTGTTCAAACATTAAAGCAGCATTTTTAGTGTAAATTAATAGGAGAATTATCGTAAATATGGAGTTAGAAACAATCCGTTATTGTTGGCTTTATTTATTATAATTTTGCATCGTCACAATCACTTTTATTTGTGAAAATATAAAAATAATAAAACTGGCTCTTAAGTACCTTAATGAAAAAAAAGCTCTTGAAGGCACCGTAAACTTATCGTGAGTGAAGTGAAGAGTGCTTGAGACATATATTTGAGTTAATGCGCGGTAGGCTGCATTTGAAGGGGAATAAATGCTGTTTTTATTAACGAGCATCTCGTAACAGTGATCAGATATGATGAATGCATGAAGTGGAAGGAGAAAAGTGCACTTCAAGAATTATGGGAATTCTGATGTTTTAACTATTTTTCTGCGAATCTACCGACTCTCTCTGACTCGTTTACCCAGAAGAAAGATGGGAACGTACGAGGCAGAAGAGAATTATGAAAGCATAAAATTAAAATTGATTAAATAAAAGATAATTTATTGTGCAGAATATACCGTGAAGAGGATGTGAATTATAAGCAAACAGAAGTAGCAGTGATTAATATTCATAACATTTTAATTTAATCAAATTTTATATAGACAGTTTTAATGAGGTGTAGTATTTTTTGTCCTAAAATAATTTGACGTTAATGACTTTAGTCCAGCAGACAACAAAAATGAAATTTCTTATTATTTGTGAAATATTTCAGAAGCAGCAGATAACTATCAGTGTTTCAGGTTAATTATTGCTATGCCTATGGAAAGTTGATAACTATAATGCTTAACAAGAGACTCCACAGACCCCACCCCACAGACCCCACCCCACAAACCCCCAATAATAGTATAAGGTTAATACTATACTTAAGGAGAAAAATTGGAGACCAGTTGAGATCAGAATACCAAAAACGTTTTGAGTTATTTGAAGTTGCCAAGCCCAAGAAAAACAAATGAAGTTGCAAAGTCTAATTATAAGAAGGTATTGATGGAACGAGTAACCCACATTAATGAATTAAAAGAATGTAATTTAAGAGCGTAGCCCTTTTAAGCCCTCTCAAATCATTAACAGCTTCCAGTGTTATAAATGTTCATACAATATATACTAAATGTTAAAGCTCAACAATGACTCTAGGTGGAAACTGTTTTATCGGCACGCCACGCCACGCCATGCCACAGCATTCAGTCTTCACAACTTCAGTAAGAAATAGTAGAGAAAGTTTTCTTGGAATCTGTTTTAAACCTTTCTTATAAACATATAAAACTGTTGCAGAAATTAAAAGAAATATGTGCCTAATAATAAAGCTTTGTTCCCTTCCAGAGTATTCCACAGAAATAATTTAACCCTTAACCCGCTACATATATATAATGGACTGTTCTTTCTTTAAATTTAGACCATTCCATTTATGTTTCAAAGGGGTGTTTTGGAGAAGTGACTGATGAGCAGCCAGACATTGTAAACTCTGATCTGGGTTTACAATGGACGTAAAGGCTATTGTAGTCGCCCTTAGCCGGCTAAAGGTTAAGGAATAGGGGAAATTAAATTCGAATATCATAGGGTGGGTGTTGGAAGGAGTTACCATTTGGGTGACCAATACTTTTAGCGATCATGATTTGTTTAGATGCAATTTGAAGTATATTTCAAATATAAATAAAAGTATTTTTAAAAAATTATAGCCTAAAATGAGCTATTTATAGACAGGTATAATACATTTTGCAGGTTTATTGGTGTTTTTAAGGGATAAGGCACAGAGAGATCAAAGGATAGGGGGTCAGTTTAGGATTAGGCTTTAGAATTTAGGGATAGGGGGAATATGGTCTTAAATGCCCTGTGGAAGACCCTGTCTGATTGAAAACACTCTAAGATGGGAAAAGCATCGTTTTATTGAAAACCCTGTCTGATTAAAAACACTTAAGATGGGAAAAGCACCGTTTTATTACTGACCTCCTACTGGATATGCTACTTTAACCATGGGAACTAAAATACTTTTGGATTAAAAATGACCATCAAAACAGCATCTTTCCCACATAGCACCAATTCTTCATCCTAATTGCCAAGGTCCAAATCTATTAAAACCTGCATTCCCATGTTTATTTTCACTGTCCCAACTCTTAGAGACACCTAAATCCTCACTCATGCAGTTATCCAATTTTATGGACAATTATTTTTACTGCATGAATATTTACAGTTGTGGAACAGTTCTGACAATAAGTGAAATATGGACACCACTGGTGCTTAACTGTGAATAATTTTCTGCACTAACTAGCATGAAACTGCTGATTTTTGGACAGATCTTTGCACATGTATCAGATTTGTGTGTGTGTGTTTTTTTTTTTTTGACAACTTGCATTTTTTTAATATTAATCATTAGAACTGTTCTGAGCAAATTGTGTTTGCATATTACTAACAATTGATTACTTTGCACCAATAATATATTTAAACATTTGGTAACAAAGGAAGTGTGCATACTAAAAATGTTTTTTAATCATATGCAAGCAGTATTAAAGTTGAAATGATACTTAATTTATAAATCGAGATCCTGAGTTTAAATTTCGATAAAAACTTCAAGATTGCCGTGCGTCCCTTTAATATTTTAGTAAATGCTTGAAATATTTCATATTATTCGGTGCGAAACGTAGCTTCTTTTTTTTGAAGCAATTTTAAGCACATAATTCTTAGTTGTTAAAACTAATAAGCCTACGAGTCACACTTTAACTCCTGCAACACGTGCAGCACGTTGCACCTGTCTTATTTCCATCAGCATATCAATCATTTGATCAGGCACATTAACTCTTGATGCCAACACTACCAAGTTATATGTATGTTTCTCTTGTGTGTCATTCACAAATTATAGCTGATTTTTTTTTTGAGCTCTGACATAATTTTTGGTCAAAATATTGTTGTAGGAACACTTTTTTAATGGTGATTTTATGCTAAAGAGATAAAATATTTCTAAAGAAAAGAAATTGCATGCTTTGATTAAAAGATAAAACTGTTAAAAAAAAATCACACACACAATCCCAGAAGTTTTGATTTTGCTGCAATTTATTCTGTTATTTGTATTATCGACTTTATATAATGATCATCCTTTATGAAAATGCCATGTTGGATTTGGTTGAGTCCAGTACCTGCAAGTAATAGGGGCTGGGGATCCTGGGTACACTATTTCTAACAGTCCTGGCCCTACTGAGTAATATGTAAAATGTAAGAGTACTCATTGCTGTGTATATAATATGGCCTCAAGGAAGAATATAAAAGAGGGCCTTGAAGCAGACTATATAGTAGGGCCTCAAGGCAGACTATATAATAGGGCCTCAAGGCAAACTATATAATAGGGCCTCAAGGCAGACTATATGATAGGGCCTCAAGGCAGACTATATAATAGGGCCTCAATGCAGACTATATAATAGGGCCTCAAGGCAGACTATATAATAGAGCCTCAAGGCAGAGTGACTATATATAATAAGGCCTCAAGGCAAACTATATAATAAGTCCTCAAGGCAGACTATATAATAGGGCCTCAAGGGATATAATAGGACCTCAAGGCAGACTATATAATAGGGCCTCAAGGCAGACTATATAATAGGGCCTCAAAGCAGACTATATAATAGGGCCTCAAGCAGACTATATAATAGGGCCTCAAGGCAGATTATATAATAGGGCCTCAAGCAGACTATATAATAGGGCCTCAAGGCAGACTATATAATAAAGCCTCAAGGCAGACTGACTATATAATAAGGCTTTAAGGCAGGCTATATAATAAGGCCTCAAGGCAGACTATATAATAGAGCCTCAAGGCGGACTATATAATAGGGCCTCAAGCAGACTATATAATAGGGCCTCAAGGCAGACTATATAATAGGGTCTCAAGGCAGACTATATAATAGGGCTTCAAGCAGACTATATAATAGGGCCTAAAGTCAGACTATATATTAGGACCTCAAGGCAGACTATATAATAGGGCCTCAAGCAGACTATATAATAGGGCCTCACGGCAGACTATATAATAAGACCTCAAGGCAGACTATATAATAGGGCCTCGAAGCAGACTATATAATAGGACCTCAAGCAGACTATATAATAGGGCCTCAAGGCAGACTATATAATAGGGCCTCAAGGCAGACTATATAATAGGGCCTCAAGGCAGACTATATAATAGGGTCTCAAGCAGACTATATAATATTGCCTCGAGGCAGACTATATAATAAAGCCTCAAGGCAGACCGACTATATAATAAGGCTTTAAGGCAGACTATATAATAAGGCCTCAAGGCAGACTATATAATAGAGCCTCAAGGCAGACTATATAAAGGGCCTCAAGCAGACTATATAATAGGGCCTCAAGGCAGACTATATAATAGGGTCTCAAGACAGACTATAATAGGGCCTTAAGGCAGACTATATAATAGAGCCTCAAAGCAGACTATATAATAGGGCTTCAAGCAGACTATATAATAGGGCCTCAATGCAGACTATATAATAGGGCCTCAAGGCAGACTATATAATAGGGCCTCAAGCAGACTATATAAAAGGGCCTCACGGCACACTATATAATAAAGCCTCAAGGCAGACCGACTATATAATAAGGCTTCAAGGCAGACTATATAATAAGGCCTAAAGGCAGACTATATAATAGAGCCTCAAGGCGGACTATATAATAGGGCCTCAAGCAGACTATATAATAGGGCCTCAAGGCAGACTATACCATAGGGTCTCAAGGCAGACTATATAATAGAGCCTCAAGGCAGACTATATAATAGGGCCTCAAGGCAGACTATATAATAGAGCTTCAAGGCAGACGATATAATAGGGCCTCAAGGCAGACTATATAATAGAGCCTCAAAGCAGACTATATAATAGGGCCTCAAGGCAGACTATATAATAAGTCCTCAAGGCAGACTATATAATAGAGCCTCAAGGCAGACTATATAATAGGGCATCAAGGCAGACTATATAATAGAGCCTCAAGGCACACTATATAATAGGTCCTCAAGGCACACTATATAATATGGCCTCTAGGCAGAATATATAATAGAGCCTCAAGGCAGACTGTATAATAGGGCCTCAAGGCAGACTATATAATAGAGCCTCAAAGCAGACTATAAAATAGGGCCTCAAGGCAGACTATATAATAGGGTCTCAAGGCAGACTATAATAGGGCCTCAAGGCAGATTATATAATAGGGCCTCAAGCAGACTATATAATCGGGCCTCAAGGCAGACTATATAATAGGGCCTCAAGGCAGACTATATTATAGGGCCTCAAGGCAGACTATATAATAGGGCCTCAAGACATACTATATAATAGGGCCTCAAGGCAGACTATATTATAGGGCCTCAAAGCAGACTATATAATAGGGCCTCAAGACAGACTATATAATAGGGCCTCAAGGCTGACTATATAATAGGGCCTCAAGGCAGACTATATAATAGGGCCTCAAGGCAGACTATATAATAAAGCCTCAAGGCAGACTATATAATAAGGCCTTAAGGCAGACTATATAATAAGGCTTCAAGGCAGACTATATAATAGGGCCTCAAGGCGGACTATATAATAGGGCCTCAAGCAGACTATATAATAGGGCCTCAAGGCAGACTATATAATACAGCCTCAAGGCAGACTATATAATAAGTCCTCAAGGCAGACTATATAATAAGGCCTCAAGGCAGACCGACTATATAATAAGGCCTCAAGGCAGACCACCATTGTGTATGCCAGTTGGGTTTATTTTTATTCACTAATCCGACAACTGTTTAATTCCCACATTGAAAGGTACCAATATATACTTTATGTAACAGCTGCATGCACTTTCCATTCTCTTAAAACAAGACATCCAAAATGAATTAAGAATTTCGATATTTAAAGTGCGAAAATTCATTAAAAAAAGAATGTTATAAATGCATTGTAACTGTACTATAATCAACCACAGTTTCGAGGAAGAAAAAAAGATCAACAATTTTTCAAAATGTACTTTACAGTACACATCACTTCCAAAACGTATTAAACCAGTCATTATACCCATACCAACTTGATTCATTACAGAATGCGCTGGTGTTGTGATAGGGAACCTACACGCGAACCTGGTACACCTACACGCGTATTGGATTATAGCATAAAAAGCAAAAAAATCATATGGCATTAAATAGGCGCAGACTTGACGACATGTGTTTCCCATTAAGGGAGGAAGTGCCTCCTTCCTGCTTATAACTTACAGTTTAAAAAGCAAACACATGTTCCAAGAGAATTATTTTAATATGATTTTGAAATTTAAAATAGGTCAATGGGAGTTTGGTCATAAGTGCTGATTGAGACGATGAGTTTGTTAGTTCACGATGCTTGAGAAGAAAAAGGTAGTCGAGGTTTCACATGCCGTCTGCCATGCATACTATTTTGATTCACCGTTTCTAGACAAGAATTGACCATATACCAGATATCTCCTAATAGTATCATTCAGGCAACATCATGCTGTTGTTTTTATTGCATTTTGAATTTTTGGATACAAAAGATCGATAATGTTTTTTAAAAAAAAAATACAGTCACTATCCTAGGTTATGCACCAGAGTTAATTTAACCCTTAACCTGCTACATATATATAATGGACTGTTCTTTCTTTGAATTAAGACCATTCCATTTATTTGTTTGTTTGTAACACATGTAAGGTTATATATGACAGTCGATTTTCTTGTGGTGGAGGCAGACCGCCCACTTTTCCTGGGTAGAACCAGTACTGTACACCTACCGCCATCCGTAAGAATCGACACCTCCTCACTTATAAGTCGAGATTCGAACCCACAGCGGTGAGAGGCCACGGAGACGCCCCATTCCTGTTTATGTGAGAAAGGGGTGGTTTGAGGAAAATGATTGATCAGCAGCCAGACATTGTAAACCTGATCAGCCTGTGAGTTAATGGATGCAAAGGCTATTATAGTCATGCTTAGCGGGTTAAGAGTTAATTTAAGCATTTTATGCCCGATTCCATTCAAAAATATATGTTTAAATTCAAAAATATATCTTAAAAATTCAAAAATATATCTTTAAAAAAATATATCTTAAAAAATTCAAAATATATCTTAAATGCAAAAATGTATCTTAAAAATTCAAAAATTTATCTTAAATTCACAAGACCTGAACTACACAGTACTAACATTATACAACTTTTTTTTTATCATGAATTGAAACATATTTAAAATCTTAAATTCTTTGAGAAAATATCGGAGGTACTCCTCTTTAAACCTGCTTTATGTCAGACTTTTGTTGTACCTTTTCAGTGTTTCTCCAAATGACCTGTATCTGTTAGTTGTAGATATTTATGAATATACCATTAAACCTTTTTTTACAACTCACTTCACTGTAACTATGGTACTTTAGATAAATTGACTTCCTTTTACCAGAACATCTTAATGCCAAAATTGCTTACAACCACTTGTATAAATAGCCCAGTTTTATGATTTTCTGAAGCCATGTGCTTGTACTTTACCTGATGAAATTTAATTTTCTGACTCCCATCCAAATTAAGGTCCTTACACCAAAACAAAGAAAGGCTGATCTTTTGATCATGTTTATTTTTTAGTAATTGAGGTGCATTGTGCCTGTTTCTCTTTGATGTCGGTGAACCAAAGATGCATCTGTTTTTAGAAATTTAAAAAACACAGTGATTGCAGGCTTCAGTTCTACTGGCTTGCTTTGACCCAAAAGCCATCTTGTTGTTGATGGTTTCCAGTCTTCATGGTGGCCAAATCATATAATTGTTTCTGGTTTCCAGTCTTCCTGGCTACTTTGACCCAAAAGTGATTTTGTTGTTGCTGGTTTCCAGTGTTCTTGGATTCTTTGACCCAAAAGTCATCTTGTTGTTCATGGTTTCTAGTCTTCTTGGATTCTTTGACCCAAAAGTCATCTTCTTGTTTCCGGTTTCTAGTATTCCTGGCTACTTTGACCCAAAAGTCATCTTGTTGTTTCTGGTTTCTAGTCTTTCTGGCTACTTTGACCCAAAAGTGATTTTGTTGTTGCTGGTTTCCAGTGTTCTTGGATTCTTTGACCCAAAAGTCATCTTGTTGTTCATGGTTTCTAGTCTTCTTGGATTCTTTGACCCAAAAGTCATCATCTTGTTTCCAGTTTCCAGTATTCCTGGCTACTTTGACCCAAAAGTCATCTTGTTAATTCTGGTTTCTAGTCTTTCTGGCTACTTTGACCCAAAAGTGATTTTGTTGTTGCTGGTTTCCAGTCTTCTTGGATTCTTTGACCCAAAAGTCATCTTGTTGTTCATGGTTTCTAGTCTTCTTGGATTCTTTGACCCAAAAGTCATCTTCTTGTTTCCAGTTTCCAGTATTCCTGGCTACTTTGACCCGAAAGTCATTTTGTTGTTGCTGGTTTCCAGTGTTCTTTGACCCAAAAGTCATCTTTTTGTTCATGGTTTCCGTCTTCCTGGCCAAATCATCTTCTTGTTTCCGGTTTCCAGTATTCCTGGCTACTTTGACCCAAAAGTCATCTTGTTGTTCATGGTTTCCAGTCTTCCTGGTCAAATCATCTTCTTGTTTCCGGTTTCCAGTATTCCTGGCTACTTTGACCCAAAAGTCATCTTGTTGTTTCTGGTTTCTAGTCTTTCTGGCTACTTTGACCCAAAAGTCATTTTGTTGTTTCTGGTTTCCAGTCTTCTTGGCTACTTTGATTTTAATTTTATGTGAACAAAAAAAATTGGTTTTATGTCTTACCTTTATTCAATATTTTCACAACTCTCTCCAAACACAACCTTTTATATGGATTACAAGATTGATTTAAAAAGATGTGTTAATATATGTGGTGAACTGAATAGACAGTCTTTATATACCGATATATAAAAAAAAAAAAAAAGTTTTGTTAACTTAATAATCTTGAAATTTGGTGAAGTTACTGCTGCCAAATTACATAATACCCACAAGGTGAACAATACTTAGATAATTGATTTATTAATTCTGCCAATTTTATCTATTTTATCAGGTGGAGTGCTTTTCACCAGGGCTTCTGGAAGCTATTTCAGAAAGGTGAAAAGTCTATGCAATAAAAACAAACAGTTGCATTAATACCATATGGCTAGGTAAAAAAAACAGTAGTTTGGATGAAAAACAGATGAATAAACGTCTTAATGTGCGGTCTGATTACGGTTCATATTAATTAAGCAATGAATAAGTACTGTTTCAGCCAATTATCGAATAAAAGAGGCATGGAAGAAATGATAAGGCGTTATTGCTTAACTCTGCTGGTATAAAGTGTTTCCAGTTTCTTGTTACCATGTTTTATTAAAGACTCATAAATGCTCTTAAAAGTATAGAAGTGTTACAAGTTAAAGCCTAGAAAAAAAGTTGATTTTTTTTTTAAGTTTTTGTTGTAAATTAATTGTATTGTTTGGTGTACGGACTCAGATTTTTAGATCATAAAACATCAGAATAAATGTTATATAAATGTTTGTCAAAATATAAGATTCTAATCAGGTGGGATTTTATCCGGGTATGTCAGAGGATTTTGTTTTAGACTCTATTGTTTTGGTGTTATCAATGTTGCTTGAAATTCGGAGATATCTCTTGTTCAGATTGTTCTGCATACCTTTCGGCTCTGGCCGCGGTGCCCCAGTCACTGTATAGCATGTTCAACTGTATATCCGGAGATCACGGGTTTGAGCCTTGCTGACACCACTGGCTTTCTTTCCTGTACTCAGCAATTTTTGTCACCCTTTTGGGAATGATACCGGTACCCATTCAATTGGGAGAATTCGCGTCATTTTGACTTAAAATTGGGAATTTTTCACTATCAAACAAAAGCAATATTGTATGCTTAAATACTTTGCACATTATATACATGGTTTGTGGTATTTTATTACCCTCCTCTGAAAGTTTCCCCTTTTTCTGTTTAAAGTTCCCCTCTAAGATATTTAAAAAAAATAAAATAAAATATTATTACTTATTTGTTGTGTGATTTTTGGATTGGGAATATTTTCATTCCAACTGGGATAACAACATACTTTTTGCCATTTGGAATGGTACTGTTTTTCAGTACCACTTATATAAGAAAGTTTCGTTGGTGTGTTCTTGGGTAACACACTTTCCCTAAGCCTTGTCTGTCGGATGGAGACATAAACTGAGCGATCCATTTATAGGAGTCATCCTCTGAGCACCTAAATGAACCAACCGTATGAATCTATCAATAGTAAGCTACTGAGTCTCAATTTTTGGGGAGGGCTGTTAATGTTGTTTTAACTTGTAGCCCTACCCATTTGCTTTTGTTGGGGCTCCGTAAAACTCAGTTCAACTGTTATATACATGTGTATTGTAAAAAATAAATGTATAACTGTAAATTTGACTGGCATTAAAATATCATTAAACCAAAAAAAATTTACTATGAGCATTAAAGCAAATCCATGATTTTTTTTGAGAGAATATAGAACAGAATCTTGTTCAGCGGATCATCAACACATTATAATTTATTTAGGGCCGCCCTAGAGAGCGGTTAAGGATACATAGGTATCTGGGATCTACTAACAAATAGATTCCATAGGTTTCTGGGATCTACTAACAAATAGATTCCATAGGTATCTGGGATCTACTAACAAATAGATTCCATAGGTATCTGGAATCTACTAACAAATAGATTCCATAGGTATCTGGGATCTACTAACAAATAGATTCCTATGGTTCTTTAATGTGCTTGGAGGATGGTACACAGAAAAGCCCATTGTTTTACCTCCCCATCAGACGGACAAGGCCAAGGGAAAGAGTCTTGTCTAAGAAGCTTGAACCCTGATCCTCCAGTTTTAAGTCCACCGTGCTTCCACTGGGCTATGCCAAAAATGCTTTTGCAGTATAATAAGCAGGAGAGAAGCAAAGTGATTGGCAGCAGAGAAGAGATACCAGGGTGATTAAAGGTTATGTAAATTGACTGGGAACTGATAAACTATGATAACACATGATGTATCATTTATAAACAGTTGCTGAGGTGACTGACATCTGATAAGGCTGAAATTAACACCTGATTAGACCTGGAGGAAGATGGAAAGAAAAATAATAAAACGTTTATTAAAATAAAATTGGGAATCTGAGAAGAATATATGTATTGTCTGTGACTAACATAGGCACCTGTCTATCCATCAGTCTATTTTTCTTACTATGAAAACATTATGATGTTTCATTTATAAACAGTTACTGAGGTAACTGGCATCTGATAAGACTGAAATTAACACCTGATTATGCCAGGAGTTGGATAGAAAGACAAAAAAGAAAATGTATATTTAAAATAAAATTGGAAGTTTGAAGAGAATTAATGTCTGTGACTAGAGTATGAAGATAACTGAATGTCTGTGACAAGCATAGCCACCTGTCTTTATGTCCATTTGCCTGTCTGTTCTTCAGATCTATCATTCTAACTATGAAAAAGAATGTTTCATTTATAAACATTGGCATTGGTAATTGACATCTGATTGGGCTGAAATTAACACTTGATTAGATAGAAAGAAATGTAAGTCTGAAGGGAATTATCTAGAGCTGTTCCTAAGCAAACACCGGTCAGTATGTCAATCCGCTCATTCTGTCAGTCCGTCCATCCGTTTGTCTTTCAGTCTGTTCATGAATAAATTAATTCACAATGATTACATTTCATGTTATAATTATTAACACTGGCTGTCGTGAGTTGATTATTAACACTGGCTGTCGTGAGTTGATTATTAACACTGGCTGTCGTGAGTTGATTATTAACACTGGCTGTCGTGAGTTGATTATTAACACTGGCTGTCGTGAGTTGCACTTGCTTTGGCTGATATGAAGCCCTAAAAATAAATTAACCCTTAACCCGCTACGCACGACTATAATAGCCTCTGCGTCCATTGTAAACCCTGATCAGACTGCGAGTTAGTCCATTGTAAACCCAGATCAGCCTGCGTGTAACTCGCAGGCTGATCAGGGTTTACAATGTCCAGTTGCCGATCAGTCCCTTTTACCCCAAAACAACCCTTTGTCACATAAATGGAATGGTCTTAATTCAAAGAAAGAACAGTCCATTATATATATATAGGGGGTTAAGGGTTAACACCTTGCAGACTCAACTAACACCTAACGGATGCAATTAACATAATGCCACTACTTAGATAGCTCCGCCCTATTGTTGATTTCGGAGTATATTCACAGTAGGTTATAATACAGTTGCCTGTGCTTTATAATACAGTTACACATGCTATTGTTTGTCGGAGGTATCTTAATTAACACCTTAGAGTTCCAATGACAATTAATATAAATAAAGCAAATTTGTCACTTTAGGTGAATTTTTTTTAAGTCGGCTTTACACGTTTTTAGCTCTACTGATCAGAGATCAGCAGAGCTTATGCCGTGGTGCGGAGTCCGTCGTCCGTCCGTCCGTCTGTCCGTCTGTCCGTCTGTCCGTCTGTCTGTCCGTAAACTTTTATTTGTAGCGACTTCACAGCTGAAACTACTGGATGGATATTCATGAAACTTTACAGAAATGTTGCCCATAAAGTCTAGTTGATCCTAGCAAAAATTCATGTTGATGTGAAATCCAAGATGGCCGCCTAAGCTAAAAATAGAGTTTTAAAATACAAGTTTGTAGCGACTTCTTCTTGAAAACTATAAGTGATATTGATATGGGACTTTTTCTAAAATGATCAGCATGACATGATGTTGATCCTAGTCAAAAATCGTTTTGATTCAACGTTAAACATGGCTGCCAGCGGCCATCTTTGTTTACATAGAGTTATATAGTAAAAACTTGTAGCGACTTCACAGCTGAAACTACTGGATGGATATTCATGAAACTTTACAGAAATGTTGCCCATAAAGTCTAGTTGATCCTAGCAAAAATTCATGTTGATGTGAAATCCAAGATGGCCCCCAAAGCTAAAAATAGAGTTTTAAAATACAAGTTTGTAGCGACTTCTTCTTGAAAACTATAAGTGATATTGATATGGGACTTTTTCTAAAATGATCAGCATGACATGATGTTGATCCTAGTCAAAAATCGTTTTGATTCAACGTTAAACATGGCTGCCAGCGGCCATCTTTGTTTACATAGAGTTATATAGTAAAAACTTGTAGCGACTTCACAGCTGAAACTACTGGATGGATATTCATGAAACTTTACAGAAATGTTGCCCATAAAGTCTAGTTGATCCTAGCAAAAATTCATGTTGATGTGAAATCCAAGATGGCCGCCAAAGCTAAAAATAGAGTTTTAAAATACAAGTTTGTAGCGACTTCTTCTTGAAAACTATAAGTGATATTGATATGGGACTTTTTCTAAAATGATCAGCATGACATGATGTTGATCCTAGTCAAAAATCGTTTTGATTCAACGTTAAACATGGCTGCCAGCGGCCATCTTTGTTTACATAGAGTTATATAGTAAAAACTTGTAGCGACTACTCCTCTGAAACTACTTGGCGGATTGTCATGAAACTTTACAGGAATGTTGCTCTTGATGTCTAATTGATCCTATCAAAATTTCAGGTCGGCCGGAAATTCAAGATGGCCGTCACAGCTAAAAATAGATTTTTAAAAAATAAGTTTGTAGCGACTACTTCTTGAAAACTTTAAGTGATATTGATATGGGACTTTTTCTAAAATGATCAGCATGACATGATGTAGATCCTTGTGGAAAATTATTTTGATTCGACGTTAAACATGGCTGCCAGTGGCCATCTTTGGTTACATAGAGTTATATAGTAAAAACTTGTAGCGACTACTTCTCTGAAACTACTTGACGGATGTTCATGAAACTTCACAGGAATGTTGCTCTTGATGTCTAGTTGATCCTAGAAAAATTTCAGGTCGGCCGGAAATTCAAGATGGCCGCCACAGCTAAAAATAGATTTAAAATAAATAAGTTTGTAGCGACTACTTCTTCAAAACAATAAGAGATATTGATATGGGACTTTTTCTAAAATGATCAGTATGACATGATGTTGGTCCTTGTCGAAAATCGTTTTGATTTGACCTTAAACATGGCTGCTTTGTTTACATAGAGTTATATAATGAAAACTTGTAGCGACTACTTCTTTGAAACTACCTGATGGATTTTCATGAAACTTCACAGGAATGTTGCTCTTAATGTCTTATTGATCTTAGCAAAATTTCAGGTCGGCCGGAAATTCAAGATGGCCGCAACGGTTAAAAATAGATTTTCAAAAAACAAGTCTGTAGCGACTACTTCCTGAAATCAAAATCAATCAGTAGAGCTTCAAGGTCATTGACCTCTTGTTTTAAGTCAGTTTTACAATAACCAATTTTCATAAGGTTGTCCTTGAGTGCAAAACACTTCCATTTTGGGTATTGTGTTTATTAAATTTGCTGAGTGTTTAATGAGACATTGCTAATTATGTCATTTGCTATATTTAACACAGTCATCTGTAATTATACAATTTTCAAAAAAAATGGCATTTGACTTCATTTATGTCTGTGGCGATTTTTGTTTTTAAAATAGCTTTTGTATTGATATGAAAAGAACAGTGTGTTGACACTATTTAGATTCACAGAGAAGATAAAAATGGGAAAGGAGAACTATTAACAATTTGCAGTTTCGACTAATGCTTCCGTAATTGGGTGATTTCTGTCTCTTTTAGTAGTTAGACAGATAATACACAATTGTCACTCAGCACCAATGCAATGCGGTTTTACGTCCCGTTAACACATCGTATAGGTTATATTGGGACAGTAACCTCAGAGGGAGATGAGAATCAACCTCAGAGGTAGATGAGAGGTAGAAGAGGGTAGGAGAGGTAGGATGAAGTTTCCAAACGGACATGTCTCCACCAGGGAGCAAATCCACGGGGGGAGTGGGGGTGCGTGGAGAGTGTGGGTTGGGGCATGCAGAGGTCTGCTTATCTAAAGCGCAGTGCCTTAGCCGTAGATCTACAAAGGCCACTCAACACCCATGAACACATATATTTTGTTTATTTTTATTAATATTTATAATAATTGATCACTTTCTAATTAATCTAGATATTACCAGGAAAGGGTGGTGGACATTTAGCTGCTAATTTAATGGCTTAAAGCAGATTGTCTGACAAAAAAGAAGAAGGATAAAATCTATTTGAGAGCTCAGCGCAAACTATTGTATCTTGTTGTTTAATTATAGATAGTTACAACAGTCTTGCATTCATCCCTCACACACATCATTCACCCTTGTTAGTGCATTTGCTGATTAATTCAGCACCAGTCAACCTTTCAAAACTGAGCACCAGTCTGTAGTCAAAGGGAGGTAATTATGTTGTTGAACAAAAAATTCATAAAACTGGGACCAAAATAATTCAAAGTAAATCTAGCATAATACTATTAAGCTGTCAATTATAAAGTGTTTATATGGACGCTTTATCATGTCTGACTGATTAAAGATAAACAGATATTTAGTTTCCTATATTATTGTAAAAAAAGAAATATAAAAAGTAAATTACATAATATAATTTTATATATGTTTTTGCTTATCCTATTCAAAAATTGACTTACATGAGCATGTCATGAGCATGTTAGAGAAAGGTGAAGATTAAAGGGGATGTTGCACTATTTTCAAAGAAGTTTTCTAAAACTAGGGGAAAAGGTGAAAGAATGATCAAAAGACCATTACAATTTATATACAGAAGATACATAATCTACTGAACATTTAATGCAGATAAAATCATGACTGATTTAGTATTTAGTTTCCTATAATTATTGTAAGTAAATTACAAACACTTTTTCCCTTTTTTTTTTGCTTACCCTACTTAAAAATTGACATGTGCATATTAACATGTTAGTCTCTCAGAGATGAAACATTTTCAAAAAAAAGTTCTGTTTAAAAGTGCTCTAAAAATGGGAGAAAGAGTAAAAGAATTATCAAAATACCATTAAATATACAGGAGATATTACACTACTGAAAATTTGCGAAGAAACATAAATGCCAGTAAATTCAGCAATTTCATTAAAATTGCATTCATTTGCAGCAATTTTGTTTGCTTTAAATATGTTTATCAATATGTCATATTTGGGAAAAAACGCTTCCGGATGCCATCTGTTTAAATATTTAATGTTTATGTTTCTTTGCAAAACTTTTGTGTTGTTAATTCTATACATTTTCTATAAATGTCTTTTTTTTTACAGATGTTTTAAATAAAACATGATTGAGAGTATTGCAACAACAACTTTATTAAAAATAGAGAGATGATGACACGGCAGTTTTTGAGGAATGAATATGCTAAGAAATACTAATTAAAGGGACATACGGCAATCGTAAAGTATTTATCAAGCATTAAAATGTACTCTCAATTTAATAATCAAGTATAATTTTCATTTCAACATACTTAATTATTTAAAAATACAGTGTTCCAATTTTGAGTTTTACATTTTCCTCTTTTAATCTGTGTTCTTTAGGGCAAGGCACTTTCCCTTAGTCCCGTCCGTAGTCCCGTCCGTCGGATGGGGACGTAAACCGGGCGATCTCGTGTATCGGTCTATCCTCCGAGCACGTTAAAGAACCATAGGAATCTATTCGATAATAAGAGTAGGGCAGGTTCCCGGATTCCCCTCTCTCTGGGGCGGCTCTAAATAACCTATACTGTGTTAATGAGCCGTTAAACAACATTCAATTCAATTCATTCAATTCTTTTAATCTTTTATTTGGCTTGCTCTGAGTTTGTATGTCTAATATTTTTACTTGTATCATTTCTATACAATATGTTTCTTATTGTAATATAATATATAATGGGTTGGGGTGTGGGAGTCCACAAAAATCAACACATAAAAAAATGGCATATCATATCTTGCATAAAAAGACACCACTGTCATAATTCAGTTTTCTTATTAAAAATGAATAAATCTGTAAACTCTTGCTGTTAATGGCAACTGCCTGTATACTATCCACACATGTCTGTCAGAGAAAGAGAGATTGAACATTAGCACCAGATGGCACCAGAAGCAGCAGACACACTGCCAGGGTTACCAGATCTGACATTGTTTATATCAGTAACAGTTAACAATCTCATTATACAGATTATCCTATTAAATAAATCCAGTCATGGGATGTCTCATGCATTGCTCATGCATGGCCATTTTGAAATATATACTGAAACGAAAAAGAAACGCAACTCGGGAGTTTCCGCTATATATTGTATTATACAATATGCTGTTAATCGAATGGTACTTGGCTACCTTAGACCTTTCCTTTCGGAAAAAAGACTAAACAACACACAACACAGCAAACAGTGTTCCTTCAAAGTTTCATTATTGACAGTTCAACATTTATGAATTTGTTTTTACAGAGCTTACTGTGATTAAAACGTCTACAACATCACATTTGTGTCCTTTCTCTAACTAACTGCAACTTTTTTTTACCAAACATCTTGGGATTCCTTATATTATGTGGAATTAAGTGTACAGTATATACAATATATAGCGGAAATTCCTGAGTTGTGTTTCTTTTGCGCTTCAGTATATATTTTTTGAGCAGGGTTGAAACATGCTGGTAATTTCCTCTGTTTCTTTTTTTTTTTGCCTGTAACAAGTGAATGAATACATTATACATGTATTATCAAATGATGTGGCTTGTATGCCATTGCATAACTTCATTACATAGTTTGTGATATCATCATCGAATGATGTCATCAAATGTTTAAGGATAAATGCAAGCAAGAGAACTAATATGACTGACAAATCCATGCTTTTCTGACAAATCCATGCATAGCAAACTTAACTACAATGGCTGACAAATCCATGCTAAGAAAGCAAGAGAACTACAATAGCTAACAAATCCATGCTTTTCTGACAAATCCATGCATAGCAAACAGAACTACAATGGCTGACAAATCCATGCTTAGCAAGCAGGAGAACTACAATGGGTGACAAATCCATGATTAGCAAGCAAGAGAACTAAAATGGCTGACAAATCCATGCATAGCAAACAGTACTACAGTGGCTGTCAAATCCATGCTTAGAAAGCAAGAGAAGTACAATAGCTTACAAATCCGTGCTCTTAGCAAGCAAGAGAACTACAATGAATGACAAATCCATGCTCAGCAAGCAAGAGAACTAAAATGGCTGACAAATCCATGCGTAGAAAGCAAGAGAACTAAAATGGCTGACAAATCAATGCTTAGCAAGCAAGAGAACTAAAATGGCTGACAAATCTATGCTCACCAAGCAAGAGAACTAAAATGGCTGACAAATCAATGCTTATAGCAAGCAAGAGAACTACAATGGATGAAAATCCATGCTTATCCAGCAAGAGAAATACAATAGATGACAAATCCATGCTTAGAAAGCAAGAGAACTGCAATGGCTGACAAATCCATGCTTAGTAAGCAAAAAAATTAATGGCTGACAGATTCATGCTTAGTAAGCAAGAAAACTACAATGGCTGATGAATCCATGCTTAATAAGCAGAATAACTAACCAAGAGAACTGCAATGGATGGCAAATCCATGCTTATAAAGCAAGAGAGCTACAATGGATAACAAATCCATGCATAGCAAAAAGGAAAATTACAATGGCTGACAAATCCATGCTTAGCAAACAAGAGAACTACAATAGGTGACAAATCCATGCTTAACAAGCAAGAGAACTACAATAACTTACATATCCATGCTTAGCAAGAGAACTACAGTGGATGACAAATGCATGCTTAGCAAGCAAGAGAACTACAATAACTGACATATGCATGCTTAGCAAGAGAACTACAATGGATGACAAATGCATGCTTAGCAAGCAAGAGAACTACAATAGCTGACATATCCATGCTTAGCAAGCAAGATAATTACAATATCTGACATATCCAGGCTTAGCAAGCAAGAGAATTGAAGGGAAATTACAAATATTCAGTAATACATATATTATAAAACAAAGCTTAAGGCTGACAATGGTTGTATAATACTAGCTAAGTTTGATATGACATTTTACACCATCTTTGAATATATATATATCTTTGAATAGTAAAATCAGGTTTGTGAGTAATGTAATTATAACTATTCAGGTTTGGAATGTTTTCAAGAGGTTTTAAACGTTCAGAGGAAACTTAAATCAACACTTGAAGACTGGAGTTTTTCCAAGACTATTTGCGCACGCGCGACTCGTCTCTTAGTGCCAGAGAGGAAGCGAAAATTTACAAATATTCGATGTAGAATATACAACAGAAGCCATGTGCAAACAATCCCTAATAGTAAAGGTTGGGTCATAAAACTCGCTTTTTTTGAGTGTAAAGGCATGTTTGTTTACTGTTATTAGAGTTCAATTACTTCCAGAACATGTGCCTGGTGTATCATAACCAACATGTAGACACTCGTTCATAATTGAACACTTAATTGGCTATAAAGGTTTTAAATTGATGGACTTTGATTGCCAATAAAATTTATTGAGATGGTATGGTTTCCAGACATAAATATCACATGAAACGCAGTTGAAAAATAAGGTCTTCAAGATATCAAGAAATTAAAAAAAAAAATCGGAACAATTTGAAGACTAAGAGAGCTTATGTACTCGCCCCGGCATCGGCGTTGGCGTCGGCATCCCACATCAAGGTTTGCGTGTAAGCTATGTTTACAAGTCTATCTCTCTTACATTTCTTATCCTAGCACAACCATATTGGGTCATGGGCTTCCTTATAGCATTAATCTTAAAGGCTGCATAAGTAATTTTGGTTCCTGTAACCCATGGGACCCAAATTATGATAGCCCTTAAAGTGTCCCATTTCACATCAAATTTTGTATGTAAGCTGTGTTTGCAAGTCTATTATCTCTTACATTTCTTACTCTAGCACAACCAAATTTGGCCATTAGCTTCCTTATAGCATTATCTTAAGGACTGCTTAAGTAGTTTTGGTTTCTGTAACCCCTGGACTCCCATGGAACCCAAATTCTGTGTCTCATTTCACATCAAATTTTGCGTGTAAGCTGTGTTTACGGGTCTATCTCTTATATTTCTCGTCCTAGCTCAACTAAATTTGGGAATTGGTTTCCTTATAGTATGTTGTGTGAGTAATTTTGTCTTCTACACATTCTGGGCTCCAAATAATTGAGATGGCCCATAAAGTGTGCAATAAAGGCAGATCAAGGTTTGCATGTAAGTTGTTGTATATATCTATATCTCTTAAAATATTTGTCTTATATGTCACCCAAATTTTGGTTTGGGATATTATAGCATTATTCATCTTATTCATACTGCACCCATATTGGGGCATGGGCTCCCTCCTCCTCCCATTCAGCCCGAAACATATATATATATATTATTTTTTTTTACATAACTATTCCCCATCCCCCAACCATCCCCTCACCCAATCATTACCACTCGAATGTTTTTTGTTTTTTTACATATCTCTATGTTGTTTTGTTTTATCAATTTATCAATTTGTTTCCACCATGCAACCATACCCCACCCCTCATCACCACCACCCCAATTATTTTTTTATGCCCCCACCTTCGAAGGTGAGGAGGGGGCATATAGCATTAGCCATGTCTGTCCGTCCGACCTTCCTTCCGTCCTTCTGTCCCGAAAAGTTTGTGTGTCTATCTCCTCCCACAGTTTTCAACCGATTGCTTCGAAACTTTATTGGATGCTCACCTATGATGTTGAGATGTGCATATTGTTTTAGCCTTGTTTTCTGATGGTATATACTGGCTATATAATTTATTTTATCTAAAAAAATCGAATAGTCGAGCTGCGATTATTCTCCGACAGCTCTTGTTTCTAAATTATGATTTGTACATTTCAGACAACAGCATTTAATAGTATATGAGAATAGGAAATAAGCTTAGGGCACATTTGTACCAGGAAATAAAACCGTATTTAAATCTTCGGATATTTGACATGTTGAATTACTCCTATCCTGTGGAATTGAGTTCTAAGGATGGGAATATGACAAGCACCAAATTCTCGTGGCTGCCCTCTCAAATGATAAGTGCATGACATCATGTTAATGTTATTCTCTAAAAATATACAAATTATTACTCTACATTTGTATATTATATTAGCAGGTTTCAATGTGAGAGAATGTTTGAGAGAAAGCCTGCTTAGTGATAGAATAAGTTAAAAGGAATTGTGTGCTATAAGGAACTGGTTTAAAAATTGCACTGAAACCCCACAAATATTGCGGACTAGGATTGTTTACAGAGTGGTCTTGGTAGCTTGGTGGACAAGGCCTTGACTTAACCCTTAACCCCCTACATATATAAAATGGAATGTCCTTTCTTTGAATTAAGAGCATTCCATTTATGTGACAAAGGGGTGTTTTGGGGAAAATGACTGATCAGCAGCCAGGCATTGTAAACCGTGATTAGTCTGCAAATTACCTCTTCCTGGCATGGGTTTGGTCTCTGACATAGGCATGTATGATGAGAAACTTCATACTTCATCTAAATAAATAAACGATCTTTAAAATTCAATACAATTATGTACGTTTTTCATCTTTTGTATCAATTTTTTTTATTTACTTTTTCATTCATTTATAAGAGTCTCCCCTTGGCATTTTGCATCCGTGGCCAAATGGTTAACAACGTTGCATTGTAAACCTTCGCCTGTCACTGCTGCGGGTTCGAATTCCACTGGGAGCTCGACTTTTAAGTCAGGAAGTGTCATTTTTAGCTCTACTGATCAGAGATCAGCAGAGCTTATGCCGTGGTGCGGCGTCCGTCGTCCGTCTGTCCGTAAACTTTTTTTTGTAGCGACTTCTCCTCTGAAACTACTGAATGGATTTTCATGAAACTTTACAGAAATGTTGCCCATGAAGTCTTGTTGATCCTAGCAAAAATTCATGTTGATGTGAAATCCAAGATGGCCGCCAGATCTAAAAATAGGTTTTTAAAAAACAAGTTTGTAGCGACTTCTTCATGAAAACTATAAATGATATTGATATGGGACTTTTTCTAAAATGATCAGCATGACATGAATTTGGTCCTTGTCGAAAATCGTTTTGATTCGACGTTAAACATGGCTGCCAGAGGCCATCTTTGTTTACATACAGTTATATAGTAAAAACTTGTAGCGACTACTACTTTGAAACTACTTGACAGATTTTCATGAAACTTTACAGGAATATTGCTCTTAATGTCTAATTGATCCTAGCAAAATTTCAGATCGGCCAGAAATTCAAGATGGCCGCCACAGCTAAAAATAGATTTTTAAAAAAGAAGTTTGTAGCGACTACGTCTTGAAAACTATAAGTGATATTGATATGGGACTTTTTGTAAAATGATCAGCATGACATGATGGTTATAAGAGTCAAACATTATTTTGATTCGACGTTAAACATGGCTGCCAGTGGCCATCTTTGTTTACATAGAGTTATATGATGAAAACTTGTAGCGACTACTCCTCTGAAACTACTCGACGGATTTTCATGAAACTTCACAGGAATGTTGCTCTTGATGTCTAATTGATCCTAGCAAAATTTCAGGTCGGCCGGAAATTCAAGATGGCCGCCACGGCTAAAAATAATTTTTCAAAAAACAAGTCTGTAGCGACTACTTCCTGAAATCAAAATGAATCAGTAGAGCTTCAAGGTCATTGACCTTTTGTTTACGGAAGGCAGGAGGTGTACAGTACTGATTCTACCCAGGAAAAGTGGGTGGTCTGCCTCTACCAAAAAAACAAATTGACCGTCATATATAACCTTACATGTGTTGAAAATGATGTAAAACAAACAAAAGCATATATGACCATACATGAGTTTAAAGTATGTACCCAGTGAAACCACATTTCATTTTATTGCCTAACTTTTGAAGGGGCGCTCGGTTCCAGCACTGAACAAGACATTGATTCTTGCTTTTATTTTGGTTAATCAAGATTGATATCTGGCGCAATCTAATGGCACCATTTGCAGAGATAAGAAAACAAAAATTGCATCATTTTGCACAAAAGGCACAAAAAATCTCTTTATAAATTGTTCATTTCAGCCAATTAAGCTTTATTGAAAGAGATCGTGAAATAAGTTGTATGATATCAGGCATCTCTTCAATTAACAAACCAATCTTTCACATCTTAATTAGTCCGATTGTGCAGATAAAACATGAAAAGAAACAGAAAAAGGATAATAAAAACATCACAGAGATGTGTTTTAATAGCTGAGGTAAAAGTTTTGTTAAAGGCAAAAGCGTGCACACAAAATAAGTTGGAAACAAAACACCATTATTCTTGGATAAATTATCCCAATAGAATGTTATTACCCACATTTCTTGAAACAAACATCAAAAGATGAGCGTTAAATTTACTTCAAACATATGCCAGTGCCTTTCTGTTTTTCTTTGTTTTTTCTGTTTTCAAGAGGATGTATTTCTTTTGCGTTTGTGTTTCTTTTATTTCAGAGGTTTGAGTTTACAGTTTTTGGAAGTTCAGTTCCATTTCCTATCTTCAAAAGTTGTTCGAGGAAATGGGGAAACTCTAAGTGGTAGTTGAGAGGTTGAGGAAATTAAATCTCTTTTGAAAGTAATTATGAGTTTGTTGGTTAAATAAATGTTATTTTTTTCTGGGCACGTGTGTGTATTATTTGCTAGTGTTCAACAACTGGTTGGCTCGTGAACGAGTGGTAGCCTATAAAGAGGGCATGCATTTCCATGGCGATGAACTTGTTCGCATCATTCATTTATAATTGCCAAGTTCTACAAAACATGTGAATGAAATAATGAAATCTGTTTCCAAGAGTAAATGTTAATGTATACATGTATATATATTTGGTTATTTATAGAAAGTAACTTAAATTTTGGCTTGTTCATGTTAGATAGAACTTTTTTTTTAGTCTATACAAATTGTCTTGAATATGTTTCTGTTTTCTCGGGAATATTCTTAGAATTTGCTTCAAAGTAGGAATTTTAATGGGAATATCTTGAAGTAATTCAGAATAACAAACATACCCTGGGGTTTAAAAGTTTTAAGCAAAGTAAACAAGAGAACTACAATGAGTGACAAATCTATGCTTAGTAAGCAAGAGAACTACATTGAGTGACAAATCCATGCTTAGTAAGCAAGATAACTACATTGAGTGACAAATCTATGCTTAGTAAGCAAGAGAACTACACTGAGTAACAAAGCCATGCTTAGTAAGCAAGAGAACTACATTGAGTGACAAATCTATGCTTAGTAAGCAAGAGAACTACATTGAGTAACAAAGCCATGCTTAGTAAGCAAGAGAACTACATTGAGTAACAAAGCCATGCTTAGTAAGCAAGAGAACTACATTGAGTGACAAATCCATGCTTAGTAAGCAAGAGAACTACATTGAGTAACAAAGTCATGCTTAGTAAGCAAGAGAGCTACATTGAGTGACAAATCTATGCTTAGTAAGCAAGAGAACTACATTGAGTGACAAATCTATGCTTAGTAAGCAAAAGAACTACATTGAGTAACAAAGCCATGCTTAGTAAGCAAGAGAACTACATTGAGTGACAAATCTATGCTTAGTAAGCAAGAGAACTACATTGAGTAACAAAGCCATGCTTAGTAAGCATGAGAACTACATTGAGTGACAAATCCATGCTTAGTAAGCAAGAGAACTACATTGAGTAACAAAGCCATGCTTAGTAAGCAAGAGAACTACATTGAGTGACAAATCTATGCTTAGTAAGCAAGAGAACTACACTGAGTGACAAATATATGCTTAGTAAGCAAAAGAACTACATTGAGTAACAAAGCCATGCTTAGTAAGCAAGAGAACTACAGTGAGTGACAAATCCATGATTAGTAAGCAAGATAACTACAATGAGTGACAAATCCATGCTTAGTAAGCAAGAGAACTACAATGAGTGACAAATCCATGCTTAGAAAGCATAAGAACTACAGTGGCTGACAAATCCATGCTTAGTAAGCAAGAGAACTACAGTGACTGACAAATATATGCTTAGTAAGCAAGAGAACTACATTGAGTGACAAATCCATGCTTAGTAAGTAAGAGAACTACAATGACTGACAAATCTATGCTTAGTAAGCAAAAGAACTACATTGAGTAACAAAGCCATGCTTAGTAAGCAAGAGAACTACAGTGAGTGACAAATCCATGATTAGTAAGCAAGATAACTACAATGAGTGACAAATCCATGCTTAGTAAACAAAAAACTTAGACAACGGCTGACAGATTCGTGCTTAGTAAGCAAGAGAACTAAAATTAGTGACACATCCATGCTTAGTAAGCAAGAGAACTACAATGAGTGACAAATCCATGCTTAGTAAGCAAGAGAACTACAATGAGTGTCAAATCCATGCTTAGTAAGCAAGAGAACTACGATGAGTGACACATCCATGCTTAGTAAGCAAGAGAACTACAATGAGTGACAAATCCATGCTTAGTAAGCAAGAGAGCTACAATTGAGTGACACATCCATGCTTAGTAAGCAAGACAACTACAATGAGTGACAAATCCATGCTAAGTAAGCATGAGAACTACAATGAGTGACAAATCCATGCTTAGTAAGCAAGAGAACTAAAATGAGTGACACATCCATGCTTAGTAAGCAAGAGAACTACAATGAGTAACAAATCCATGCTTAGTAAGCAAGAGAACTACAATGAGTGACACATCCATGCTTAGTAAGCAAGACAACTACAATGAGTGACAAATCCATGCTTAGAAGCAAGAGAACTACAATGGCTGACAAATCCATGCTTAGTAAGCAAGAGAACTACAATGGCTGACAAATCCATGCTTAGTAAGCAAGAGAACTACAATGGCTGACAAATCCATGCTTAGTAAGCAAAAAACTTAGACAATGGCTGACAGATTAGTTCTTAGTAAGCAAGAAAACTACAATGGCTGATGAATCCATGCTTAATAAGCAGAAGAGCTACAACTGCTGACAAATCCATGTTTGTAAGCAAGAGAACTACAATACAGTGGCTGACAAATTCATGCTTATTAAGCAAGAGAACTACAATACAATGGCTGACAAATCCGTGCTTAGTAAGCAAGAGAACTAAAATACAATGGCTGACAAATCCGTGCTTAGTAAGCCAGAGAACTACAATGGCTGACAAATCCATGCTTAGTAAGCAAGATAACTACAATGAGTGACAAATCCATGCTTAGTAAGCAAGATAACTACAACGAGTGACAAATCCATACTTAGTAAGCAAGAGAACTACAATGGCTGACAAATCCATGCTTAGTAAGCAAGATAACTACAATGAGTGACAAATCCATGCTTAGTAAGCAAGAGAACTACAATGAGTGACAAATCCATGCTTAGTAAGCAAGAGAACTACAATGGCTGACTAATCCATGCTTAGTAAGCAAGATAACTACAATGAGTGACAAATCCATGCTTAGTAAGCAAGATAACTACAATGGCTGACAAATCCATGCTTAGTAAGCAAGATAACTACAATGAGTGACAAATCCATGCTTAGTAAGCAAGAGAACTACAATGGCTGACAAATACATGCTTAGTAAGGAAGAGAACTACAATACAATGGCTGACAAATTCATGCTTATTAAGCAAGAGAACTACAATACAATGGCTGACAAATCCGTGCTTAGTAAGCAAGAGAACTAAAATACAATGGCTGACAAGTCCGTGCTTAGTAAGCCAGAGAACTACAATGGCTGACAAATCCATGCTTAGTAAGCAAGATAACTACAATGAGTGACAAATCCATGCTTAGTAAGCAAGATAACTACAATGAGTGACAAATCCATACTTAGTAAGCAAGAGAACTACAGTGGCTGACAAATCCATTCTTAGTAAGCAAGATAACTACAATGAGTGACAAATCCATGCTTAGTAAGCAAGAGAACTACAATGGCTGACAAATCCATGCTTAGTAAGCAAGATAACTACAATGAGTGACAAATCCATGCTTAGTAAGCAAGATAACTACAATGGCTGACAGATTGGTGCTTAGTAAGCAAAAGAACTACAATGGCTGACAAATTCATACTTAGCAAGTAGGAAATTGCTACAATGGCTGACAAGTCCATGCTTATTTAGTACGAGAACTACAATGAGTGACAAATACATGCTTAGGACAGTGGTTTAGGGCATGTTTAATTGTGCAGAATTTATGGTAAATGACATACTCCACCCCGCCCAAAATGTGCCTAGCCTATCTACCTACAAAGTTGCCCTGCAAGATGCCTGTCACAAGCTCATCCAATATAATTAAAACAGGAACACAATTCATTTAATGTTTCTACCTAGTCAGCATGACCAACTTTGCTGGTGTGTGGGTCAAAATGAAATTGCAACAAGTTTTAATATCCAGTCAAACATTCCGACTATTGGCATTTACTGTTTACCGGCTGCGGTCCTTTTGACCTTAATTTCATCAATTAATGTTATAAAATAGCAATTAGCTTTGTAACAAGCCCTGGTGTCAACAGATGGAGTGGACCCAATAAATGATCAAGGTATCTTCTGTTGTCAACCCCAATATTCGGGTATTCATAAAGTCACGAAATGGTCTGCCGAATTAGCCTCTTTCATTTGCGGACATGGAGGTTACAATAGAAGATCAAGATATCATTCGTATATTATCATTGCCAATTATTACAAGCGTCCATAAAGACACGAAGAAGGTCCAACACGCTGCCTCCATGTTTGGAAAGACATTGGGGGACATAATAAAAGATCAAGATATTGTCCCTAATTATCATAATTTTCATAGTCGCAAAGAAGTCGGAAGTCTTGGCGGAATAAGTGACCTTATTTGGAAAAAATTAACTGCATGTCAAAGTGTCAAGTGGGTGGTTAATTACGGACCACATTGAGGCTGTTATTGGAGGCGCAGGGTCACTTATTGAAACGAGTGGTCAATTGGGATGTAAAGTTGACCAGAAAGGTCGAAATATTTCGAGATTAGAAAATTGGCTAACAATTAATTGGTGGCTTATACAACAGAACAAGGTAAAATAGTGAGAAAAAAAAGGAACTTATCTGCATAGTTTCCATCAAGTTAATGTTATGAATTTACCAATAGCTTATGGTCCTCTCTGTCAGGTTTGTTCAGACGATGACCATGTGGTCCAATTTGGCCCTGCCCAAGGAGTCACATGTTTACATAGACTTATATAGGGAAAAATTAAAAAAATCTTCTCTGGTTTGTATGACTAAAAAGTATCTTGACAAAAAGTATCTTCTTTGTATCAAATGATTTTTTGGTTGGAACTGTTAATGCCCATCTTAGAATAACTGAAACTTTGTTATTTTGTAATGGTCATATCTAACCAATGATGAGATATAGTTATTTTCATTTAAAATAGTTTAACAACGCTGTTTTAGATTTAGTCTCAGGTTTTCATTAATTCAAATGGTTTAAAACTTCCAGTAGAGACCTTCGACTTTCCGCATACAATGTGTGTAATTTTAGAGGTAAAAAACTTGAATTAAATTCTAATTTGAATTAAAGTTACAGCGACATTAACTTGGGGGATTACAGTGTATAAAAGATATTCGCACCTAAATTGATGTTAAAGATGGAAGCGAACAAAAGTGTCAGCCACACGACTAATCGTGAAAGAAACCCGGCATTCTGCTGCGACGGGCATAAGTCTTAATAATGGTTGTTCGAGGTGAAAATAGTTTTTTTCGATGTCAGTTTCGAACAAAGGTTTTGGACACGGCAACAATTTTATGGGATTAAGGTCACTCAGCGGAATTGATATTTGAGTGTTTGTTATTATCAGAAACTAATCACGGGTCCGAAATTTTCCGTGCACGAGAAATTAAACATGTCTTGAGAAAACTGACTGTATCAATTGATTCGATATTTTACGATGTGTTAAAATCGTAAACCCTGTCTGAGTGGCTCTTAGCCTTAGTGTATCGGTCAGTTGACCTGACCCCTTTTTTATGCAATCCCACTTCTGACACCATTTTGAAGCATGTTACTGACCTGCATGACTGTCTGGTATGGTATTGACCTTTTTAACAAAAGGTGTCATTTCACAGAGGTGATGGTACATTATTATGGTGTATTTGGATGCATGGTTGTCTGGCGCCCATTATTCAGTCATCCCTTAATACATTTCCATATTTCAACTATTCCCACGCATCTTTCTGTTCATCCGTTCAACTTTTCTTTTATCCACGTTTCCATAGATAGCGATGCTGGTGCTGGTGCGCAATGATGTTGTATTTATATGTCTGGTTTATTTGTTCATATATTTCAGTCTTTCAATTATTCTCAAATGTTCATACTTTGTCTTAATCTTTCTTTCTTCAGTCCTTATTTTATGCCTTCCATGGACATTAATAGTAAAGTGTTACCCTTGTTTGTTCATCGGTCCTATAATGAGCTTCGTGCCATTCTACCCAAAATGAGGTAAAGGGCATCTGTGTCCCATGGGCACATTTTGTAGTTGCACTTATTTCAGTTATCTGGTCATTCAGTCATCAAAACCTCCGGCCTAGTGGAGATGGCATATAGTGCCTTGTTTGTTCATGAATCTGTCCGAATGAAAACGGTTTTACTTTCAAGTATTTCGTTTTTATGTGACTGACAGCCCTAAAGCAGGGCATCTGTGTCCCATGGACATATTATCTAGGGCATCCGTGTCCCATAGACTCATTATCTAGTTTAACTTATGTCTGAGACGCTAGGATTAAAGACTATATGAAGTGTTGCCAAATTGTTAGTGATGTTGATGATGATGTTGATGGTGACGAACATGATGATGATGATGATGAACATTATGACAAGGATAATGATGATGATAATGATGATGATGGTGATGCATTTTTCTCTTTAAGTAATAAACTTACTTCTTATTTATACCCTAGATATAATAAGATCTAAAAAGTTGCTTGTTGTGGTTTTATAATTACCATACCGGATTGCTAGGTATCAGTCAGGGACTGATAAATTTGTGACATTCAGTGATAACATTAAAATATAGTCCATTTAAACCCCTCAATGGGGTGACCTTTGCTACCTTTAAAGGGTTTTCAATCTCTGAAAGATAAAGTTAGCTTCTTTATTGACTCCCAAAGTTCAAGTATGCCAGAAATTCACCTGCAATCCTCCCCAGTGATTATTATTTTCTTTTTAATTATTTAGGGTATAGAAATGTGAGATTTCAGGGGACAATTGAAATCACACCTGCATGTTTGAATAGTTGTAGGTTACCCTAGTTACGACATAACCTGTTATGTAATAATTGGGATCTGATTTCAGGTATAGTGTTATACTGCGCACATGCCATACAGTTTAGTTATAATAAGGATTGAACAATACCCCTATGTTAAAGGGAAACATGGCAATCTTGATTTTTTAAAAACTAACGGCGTCCCGTTAGTTTTTCTACATAAATAGCATTTGTTCAATCATTAATGTTAATTATAAGAATTATATTAAGCCATTTGGTTTTGCATATTATTATTTTTTTATATTATTGCACCAGAAATATATTAAAACTTATAGTATAATAAGATGAAATAGTGAATACTTAAAATTTGATTTATTTAAATGTAACCAGGGTAAAAGTAAAAATGATACTGGATATATAAATTGAGACACCGATTTCAAATACTGCAAGATTGCCATGTGTCCCTTTAAAACTGCTTTCGACCGAATTGAATTGTTGTTTAATATATCAGCAAATTGAACATTAATTTAGATTATTTAGAGCTGCCCCCACAGTGAGGAGAAGGATACATATAAAAGCTGTGCCCTTGTCTTACTATCAATTAAGGTAGCGTCGTGGTGTAATGGTTAGCATTGCGGCTTAGTAACACAGGGATCGCGCGTTCAATCCCATCCAGGACCGAATTTGGGTTAATTATCGAAATATTTCAAAAAAGTATTTCCTACCTTACCAGTCCTTCGGATGAGACTTTAAACCGAGGTCTGCTCGTTAAAATGCTTAGTGTAATACAGCGAGGATAAATAAACGCTTATACACACGTACTATCAACTAGATCAAGTTCAGTGGTTCTTTCATGTGCTTGGTGGATAGCCTGTCATACAGTTTGGGGCCAGGCTACAGGAATTGTCCTGCCTACTGATCATACACCAAAGTAACGCAGTACTGCCATTTAGGCTCAAACCCATGATTTACATATTCAGAGTCTACTGTGCTATCCAATGGGCCACCATTACCACAAATAAAACATATTCCCTGTTCAGACTACCTTCAATAGAATGATTGGCTCAGTACTGCCTTTGGGGTTCACAGTTCTTGGTGGTGCAACTAATTTGCACAGGGTACTCCCACTCCCAAGATTCAAGGCTACAAAGTTTGAGACATAGCTGTTTCATGTACATTGTGTCTGGAGTCTGATTTGCAAAGTGGACTCCAAGATTGAAGTCTGCAAAACTATACCAACCAAAAAGTTGTCTAATTTTATTCTAATAAATAAATTTAAAAAAAAGACTAATTGTATAAATGCAAACTTAACGTTTTTACTTTCAGGTCAAAAATCTTTGAGACCTACCCAAACAAATTTGTACAGTTAGACGAGAATCGATTCCGAATCTTCAACACCCTGTACGAGTTGCCAAGTAAGTTAGAACATCCATTTTAAAAAGATGTAGCAGTCCTAATCGTCTCAGTCAAGCATTTTAGTTGTCAGGTGTATAAACTGGTCTAAGGGAAATAACTATTAATTCATTTTGTGAAATTCACTGAGATGGTCAAAGGGAGGTAACTGAAAGCTAAAATTAGTCCTGGGAACTAACAAATGTAATGAGAATTAGCGTAACAAAATGGTTTAAATGATTCCATTTTTTATTCCCCAAAACATAAGTGTACAGTTTGTCTACCTTGAACTGTACTGTATACTTTTCATTGTATCATCTTCAAGTAAGCGACCAGTTTTGAAAGATTTTGGTTATCTTGTACACTTTATACATATGTTTAACTGTGTCATTTAGTGTTCCCTTGAAGATTCACTTTAAAATGATGTCTACAAAATTGGGCTGCAGATGGTGTGGTGGCTTACTGTTGTAAGCTTGCTTTGCAAAAATTAAAAAATTGTGGGTTGGAATATTGGCTGAATCACTCGAGCAAGTCGCTTAATTCTCCGCACGTCATTTGCTCGGGGACATAAAACGCAATGAAGTTTCGCATCTTTAAGACAATGTACCATCATATTATGAACCACCTAAAGAGGAAGGTGAGATAAAGGATACAAATTCTAATTAGGCCTGCCACCACAAGGGACCCATGCAGGGCAGAGTTCTGCAGCTTTAAATGACCCTTAACCTGTGTTTTGAGACCACTGGTTGGTGTAGTAGTGAATCGGAAGTAAACCCCAGCATTTCCTTATGGCAATATTTTAGTTGATTAGCAACATTCATTCATTTGTGTAATCACTGCCTCTCCGAATGATCGAGGGAGCATATCTAAATAACTGCATATGTAAGGGTTGGGGTTAAAGGGACACATGGAAAACTTGAATTTTATTCAAGTATTATAATTAGAACTTCGATTTATAAATCCTGCTTTATTTTGCCTTTAACTCGGCTTTGGTATAATTAAATAAAATTATTTGAGTTTAAATTTTCTTCATTAATTTACCAATTTAATTAATATATTATTGGTGCAATATTATCAAAAGTAGGTACCAGTAACATGCAAAAATAATTTGCTTGAACTATTCTAATTAATTAACATTAATGATTGCAAATATGTAAATTATGTTTGAAAAATTAACGGAACACAGTGAGTTTTAAACAAATCAAGATTGCCGTGTGGAATTTAAATGCTTTTTACTAGTTTACCAAATGAGACATAAAAGGTGGTTCTCCACATTTCATGATATACCAAACCTACACACACACTGATACATTCTAACCATGCCTTCAACAGACCCCCAAAAAATTGAACACTGGTATTCCAATGAATCGCGGAAATTCTAAAATAAAATCTTTTGTAGTTGGCTGCTTAGACTGTAACAACTTGAAAAAAGAACAATTCAGTTTAGTTTTCGTTTGGCGTGGATGAAATAATAATTTTTTAAAAGTTTCAGATAAAAGTACTTCGAATTTTGCTAATCTCAACAAATGCAACCGTGCCAGAATGATCCAGTAAACATTTCAATGATCCAGACTAAACATGCGTTCGAAATTATTTGCTTAGAAACGTTTATAATTATTTGTAAATCTGTTTTGACCAGCTAATACGAGAAAAATGATTAGTATTTGTAATCGGGGTTGGTTTATCGGGTTTAGCCTGATAATTGTGCCAAGACATTCAGCAACTGATCGGAGACCACCTTGAAAGATTAAAATTAATGAAAATGTTAAAGATTCTAAGGTCAATATAAGGGTGCAACTCTTGCGACTTCAATTTTATTTTAGATTGAATTGTTGTTTTAACACATCATTGTTTACATTAGTGAGAGTTCCAAGAGTGAGAAAAAGAATAAAGTGAAATCCAGTTTCGAGGTTTCTTGGATCTTGGAACTCCCTATTATATTATAATTGTTTTTATTTGCTCGGATGGTAGACACCGATATATGTTTGCAGTGGCCCTATTTGAATGGTTGCATTTGGTGGTGTTATTGAAAACTGACTATCAATTTGAGACTTGACAACCAACCAGCTTGCAGGAATATATTACATAAACATACTGAGGCTGAGTGGTAAGTGGCTGAGTGGTTAGAGTCTCAGATTTGAAATCACATCCCCTCACCACTGTGGGTGCAAGCCCTCATGGGACCATGAGTCTTTAAGTGATTGATGGTTATACACAGGTGCCCGCCCATGCACTAAAATTGCACAGACAGGCACCAGGGGTTATCCTCCACCAATGGAAGCTGAAAAGTCGCCCTATGACCTTAGCTGTTGGTGCCACTTATACACAATTCAATTCATTGTTTTTATCAAAACAAAAAATATATTTTTTTTATATAGTTTTGTTAGCTCTACTGATCAGAGATCAGCAGAGCTTATGCCGTGGTGCGGCGTCCGTCGTCCGTCTGTCCGTAAACTTTTTTTTGTAGCGACTTCTCCTCTGAAACTATTGAATGGATTTTCATGAAACTTTACAGAAATGTTGCCCATGAAGTCTAGTTGATCCTAGCAAAAATTCATGTTGATGTGAAATCCAAGATGGCCGCCAGATCTAAAAATAGGTTTTTAAAAAACAAGTTTGTAGCGACTTCTTCGTGAAAACTATAAGTGATATTGATATGGGATTTTTTCTAAAATGATCAGCATGACATGATGTTGGTCCTTGTCGAAAATCGTTTTGATTCGACGTTAAACATGGCTGCCAGCGGCCATCTTTGTTAACATAGAGTTATATAATGAAAACTTGTAGCAACTACTCCTCTGAAACTACTTGACGGATTTTCATGAAACTTCACAGGAATGTTGCTCTTGATGTCCAATTGATCCTAGCAAAATTTCAGGTCGGCCGGAAATTCAAGATGGCCGCCTTGGCTAAAAATAGGTTTTCAAAATACAAGTTTGTAGCGACTACTTCTTGAAAACTATAAGTGATATTGATATGGGACTTTTTCTAAAATGATCAGCATGACATGATGTTGGTCCTTGTCAAAAATCGTTTTGATTCAACGTTAAACATGGCTGCCAGAGGCCATCTTTGTTTACATACAGTTATATAGTAAAAACTTGTAGCGACTACTCCTTTGAAACTACTTGGCACATTTTCATGAAACTTTACAGGAATGTTGCTCTTAATGTTTAATTGATCCTAGCAAAATTTCAGATCAGCCAGAAATACAAGATGGCCGCCACAGCTAAAATTAGATTTTTTAAAAAAGAAGTTTGTAGCGACTACGTCTTGAAAACTATAAGTGATTTTTTTTTTTTTTTTTTTTTTTTTTTTTTTTTTTTTTTCAGTTATCTTCTGATAACCCATTTATTCAGACATCTTAATACATATTTTCTGATATATACAAACAAACATATATGTCATGGTTAACAATTTGTAGAATGAGTTTCGGTATTTTTTTTGTATATATTATAAATATGTACCAAATTAAAATAAAAAAAATATAATAATATGCATGTATGCATGGGGAACAGAAGACTTGCTAAGTTTTCTGAAGTAGAATATGTTCTCTTAGATGGGCAATTTTTTATTCATTTAGTCCATTTTAGAAATGTTCAACTGTCAGCATCTTGGTCTTTCAGTCAAGTGTTTGTTGTTTTTTTGCGTTTTAAGGATTTAAACTATTATTTTCATGTATTTTTGCCACATTTTTGTAAATAAGTTTATTTTATTTATTTTGGTAGCGATACATTTAAGAGATTTATACTGGTATCTTAGTCTGCTTTGTAAAGCGATGATTGACAAGGGTTTATTTAAGTGCTTTGATGAATATACGTAGTATTTAATATCTAGCATAATTTGTAAATCGGCTGGAGAATAGGCATTTCCAATGTTAAAAATAAATAGCTCTTCTGTAAATAGTAATGTAATGTTATGGGCAGATAACCATAATTTAATTTGATTTAGAAAAATCTGAGTTGCTTGACATGTCCATAACATATGGATTAAAGTTTCTTCTTGTTGGCAGTATGTACATAGAGGATTGTCTATAATTTTAATTGTATACAAATATTTTTTAGTTGAAAGAATTCTATGATTAATTTTTATTTGGAACCATTGTAAGGATGTACTGTAGTTATTTTTAAATGGTGCATTGTAAATATCTTCCCATGTTTCACTATCAATATTGTATACTTGTTCCCATTTTGCCTTTGAAGAAGGTGTCTCATCATTTTGATTAAAAATAGTATACATATCTTTACATCCTGTTGTTGATTTCAATATAGTGCATATATGATATGGCAGTACAGGATTTTGACATTTTCTTTCAATTAGAGTAATATTATATTTCATTAAATATGTTTTTATAGCATTTACCACACCATTGTATCGAATAAAATTTGTATTGATTCCAAATCTTTGTTCACATTCCAGCTGAGAGAGAAATTTGCCATCGTCTTTTAAAAGATCATTAATATTAATAATTCCTTTATTATACCACGCTTTATAAAAGAATGGTTTTCCTCCAATTAAAATCTCGTCATTCAGAAATATAGAGATTTTCAAACAGTCCTCTTCAATTGAAGGTTTGTTCATCTTTCTAAATGTATAAAATGATTCTAGTACATCTGCCCAAAACGGATTTGTTATTTGTTTTATTAATGAACTTAGATGATCGTTTCCTAAGTTTATTATGTCTTTTATATTCATTTGTTCTTCTATTATATTTTTCCAAATTCCTTCTTTTAAGATCATTCTTCTTATCCATGTAACTTTAAGGGCCATATTAAATGCCTTAAGATTGATCATTTGTAACCCGCCTTCAAAGTAATGTTTGACAACTACTGTATGTTTTATTTTTGAAGGTCCTTCCCACAAAAAGTTATAAAATAATGAGTTTATTTCTTTAGTGATGATTACATTTGGATTTGGTAATGCGATAAATAAATGGTTTAATATTGGAAGTAATAATGATTTTATAACTGTTATTTTCCCTAGCGGTGTTAAGACTCTTCTTTTCCAAATTTTGATAAGTCTTTCTATCTTTAATACTTTTTCTTTGTAATTTATGCTAGAAATTTTGTTTAAATCAATATCAAATGTAATTCCTAATAACTTAAACTCGGTTTTACCCCATGTCAGTTTCCATCTTGTTTTTATTGTATCGCTACTGTATTTTTTTAAACCAATCCATATAACTTGTGTTTTATCAAAATTTACTTTAAGACCAGAGTATTTAGCATAATTTGATAATTCCTTAAGGGTTTCATTTAGAGATTGTTGAGATCCATCAAGGAAAGCAGAGGTATCATCAGCATATTGGGATAATTTATATTCAGTGTTGCCGATCGTAATACCCTTAATGTTTTTATTATTTCTGATTTTGATAGCTAGAATTTCAGCGCAAAGTATAAAAATATAAGGCGATAACGAATCCCCTTGACGGCAGCCACGTCCTATAGTAAAAAATAAAGATAAGTTACCTCCCTGATTAATAGCTAGTTTTGCATTTTTATAAAACAGTTTTACCCATGATATTATTGAACTTCCAAATCCAAAGTATAAGTGATATTGATATGGGACTTTTTGTAAAATTATCAGCATGACATGATGGTTATCACAGTCAAACATTATTTTGATTCGACGTTAAACATGGCTGTCAGCGGCCATCTTTGTTTACATAGAGTTATATAATGAAAACTTGTAGCGACTATTCCTGTGAAACTACTTGACGGATTTTCATGAAACTTCTCAGGAATGTCGCTCTTGATGTCTAATTGATCCTAGCAAAATTTCAGGTCGGCCGGAAATTCAAGATGGCCGCCACGGCTAAAAATAATTTTTAAAAAAAAAAAGTCTGTAGCGACTACTTCCTGAAATCAAAATCAATCAGTAGAGCTTCAAGGTCATTGACCTCTTGGTTTAATAACGTCCTAAAAACCAGTAACTTGCGAATAATTCATTGTTAAAGTACACACGGATATCTTGATTTCTTTAAAACTTGCATGTGTTCATCATTAATATTAATTATAAGAATGTTATAAAGCGAATTCCTTTTGCATATCAAACTGGTGATTATATTGCACCAATATTGTATTAAAACCTATGGTAGAATAAGATGAAAGAAAGAAACTCAACATTTTATTTAATTACATGCAAGCAGTTTTATAGTCAACACCGAACTGGATTAATAAATCGAGACACTGATTTAATGCTTGATATAAACTTCAAGATTGTCGTGTGCCCCTTTAATTACAGTATTTTAAAATTGCAAATTATTTGTAAATTAATAAAACTGGGACATAAAACAGCATCCAAATTGCAACCAGTCCCTTTAAAATGAATGGTTTCGATTAAGATTTTGTTAAATAAACAGCAGAAGTTTTCAAGTGAAAAAAAAAAGCAAGTCAAGAGTTTACAGGTGTTATAATTATGAACTTATCCCTGGAATTGCTCACTCATTTGAAAACCTTCATGTGTTATAGGGTTAGACTGCTTCACTGCGCATGTACCGACCGTTTCACTCAAACAAGCGACAGTCAAAGACCGATTTCTTTGCTGTAAATTATGGCTAGATAAAGCGCATTCCAACCACGATCGTGGCCAAGCGTCTGATCTACGTTCTATACAAAAGATATACATGCATTGGGATTTCACTCAATATTGTTTACATAATGCAGACGCGTCACTTTCATAAAGGAAGTAAGGTGGCAGGATATCTATAAACTGTGAAAATGGCTACGCCTATAAAACAAGCAAGTAAATATAATGGCGGACTTCTACAGTCATTTATATTTAAACGCTGTGTAGCAGTCTATTATAGGGTTAACTGTATTGAAATTTTGTGTTTTTGTGTCACCTTCTTAGCTTGACAGACACTTAGGGATCACGTTGTCCGTCTTCTGTCATCCGTCGTCGTCCGTCGCTCTTTAACCTGCAAACTAACCTTGGCCATAACTTGAAAAGTATTTGACATATGTTCATGGAACTTTACACACATGTTCATCTTAACCCAAGGAATGACAGAATTAAGCCCACTTTCATAAAATTTTAACCTGCAACCTAACCAGGCTCATAACTGGCCATAACTTAAGAAGTATTTGACCTATGTTCATGAAACTTCACGCACATATTCATCTTACCACACAGAATATTGTTACCCATGACCAATAACTCTGACTTTCATTTCAGCAGAGTTATGCCCCTTTTCATAAAACTTTAACCTGCAGCCTGGTTAGCTCATAACTGGCCATAACATGAAAAGTATTTGACCTATGTTCATGAAACTTCACACACATATGTCCAATAACGCTGACTTTCATTTTGGCTGAGTTATGCCCCCTATTCATAAAACTTTAACCTGCAAGCAGCTCAAAATACTGACCTATGATCATGAAACTTTACACTGTTCTTCCTTATCAATTATCAAATGCAGATTTATGCCCCTTTTCATAAACTTTAACACTTTAAAAACAAAATGCTGCATAATTCATGAAGGATTGCATCCTCTGTCTTCAAACTTTGTAGTTAGATTGTGCTTGCTGAAATAAACATGCGGCAGGTGACACAAGTGTTCCGTGGAACACCCTTCTAGTTCAATGGCAATGGTATATCTGACATTTAATGTTCATGATTTTTAGCTCTACTGGCCAAGGGCCAGCAGAGCTTATGGGATGCTGTGTTGTCCGTCGTCCGTCTGTCTGTCTGTCGTCTGTCGTCTGTCTGTCTGTCGTCCGTTAACTTTTCTTCAAACGACTTCTCCTCAGAAACCGCTTGGCTAATTTTGACCAAACTTCACGTGGATGATCCTTAGATGAATGCTTTTTAGATTTGTTAAAATTAGGTCAACGCTACATCCAAGATGGCTGCCATTACCATATATGGTCGAAACCTTAAAAAATCTTCTTCTCCAGAACCGCTGGACAGATTTCAACAGTTTATCAAGTTTGTTCAAATAAAGTCCCCGGGGTCAAAAATGGCCGTGCCCCGGGGGTCCAAAATTTGTATATTGAGGTTTTGCATGTTTTTCATATAGACATATAGGAAAAAACTTTAAAAATCTTCTTCTCTGAAACCACAAGGCACAGAGCTCTCATGTATTACATGTAGCATCAGCTTATGGTCCTCTACTAAGTTTGTTCAAATGGTGACCCTGGGGTCAAATTTGTCCCCGCCCCGGGGGTCACAGTTTTACATAGACTTATATAGAATTTTTTTTTTAAAAATCTTCTTCTCGGAAACTACAAGAGCCAGAGGTTTGATATTTTGCATTTACTATAAGCTTATGGTCCTTTACCAAGTTTGTTCAAATGGTGACCCTCGGGTCACTTTTGGCCCCGCCCCAAGGGTCACATGTTTTACATAGACATGTATAGGGAAAAACTTAAAAAATCTTCTTCTCTGAAACTGCAACAGCCAGAGGTTTAATATTTTGCATTTGCTATAAGCTTGTGGTCCTCTATCAAGTTTGTTCAAATGGTGACCCAGGGGTCACATTTGGCCCCACCCCGGGGGTCACAGTTTTACATAAGCTTGTATAGGGAAAAACTGAAAAAAATCTTCTTCTCTGGAACCACATGGCACAGAGCTCTCATGTAATACATGTAGCATCAGCTTATGGTCCTCTACTAAGTTTGTTCAAATGGTGACCCGGGGGTCAAATTTGTCCCCGCCCCGAGGGTCACAGTTTTACATAGACTTATATAGGATTTTTTTTTAAAAAATCTTCTTCTCGCCAACTACAAGAGTCAGAGGTTTGATATGTTACATTTATTATAAGCTTATGGTCCTTTACCAAGTTTGTTCAAATAGTGACCCTGGGGTCACATTTGGTCCCGCCCCAAGGGTCACATGTTTTACATAGACATGTATAGGGAAAAACTTAAATAATCTCTTCTCTGAAACTGCAAGAGCAAGAGGTTTAATATTTTGCTGTTGCTATAAAGCTTATGGTCCTTTACCTATTTTGTTCAAATGGGGACCCTGGGGTCACATCTGGCCCCGCCCCGGGGATTCACAGTTTTACATAAATGCTTGTATAGGGAAAAACTGGAGAAAAAAAATCTTCTCTGGAACTGCAAGAGCCAGAGGTTTAATATTTTGCATTTGCTAAAAGCTTATGGTCCTTTACCAAGTTTGTTCAAATGGTGACCCTGGTGTCACATTTGGCCCCGCCCCAAGGGTCACATGTTTTACATAGACATGTATAGGGAAAAACTTAAAAAATCTTCTTCTCTGAAACTGCAAGAGCCAGAGGTTTAATATTTTGCTGTTGCTATAAGCATATGGTCCTTTACCAATTTTGTTCAAATGGGGACCCTGGAGTCACATCTGGCCCCGCCCCGGGGGTCACAGTTTTACATAAATGCTTGTATAGGGAAAAACTTAAAAAATCTTCTTCTCTGAAACTGCAAGAGCCAGAGGTTTAATATTTTGCTGTTGCTATTAAGCTTATGGTCCTTTACCAATTTTGTTTTAAAATGGGGACCCTGGAGTCACATCTGGCCCCGCCCCGGGGGTCACAGTTTTACATAAATGCTTGTATAGAGAAAAACTGAAAAAACTCTTCTTCTCTGGAACTGCAAGAGCCAGAGGTTTAATATTTTGCATTTGCTATAAGTTTATGGTCCTTTACCAAGTTTGTTCAAATGGTAACCCTCGGGTCATATTTGACCCCGCCCCAAGGGTCACATGTTTTACATAGACATGTATAGGGATTTTTTTTTTGAATTATTATTTTTTTAATTTTTTTTTTTTTTTTGATTGATTTTTATTTATTTTTTTTTAATATTTTTTTTTTTAAATATCTTCTTTTTTTTTCTTTTTGAATTTTTTTTTGAATTTTTTTAAATTTATTTTTTTAGCTCTATGTTCACCCAGTCGGACCAGTAACAGAGGTGTTCTTGATTTAGTTAAACATGCTATATGTTGCCTCGTTAATACGGTTGGGCCTTTATTTTTCATCTGATCTTTACCAAACTTTACCAGATTCTTTAGTTATGGCCCTTGATTTAGTTAAAAAGCTGTTTTTTGCCCGAAACTTTGAAAAAAACGTAAATGGCAGTCACTCACTTCATTGATGTTATAAGAGCCATGTTAGCCAGTAGAGCGTCCACAGGCCCTCTTGGGCCTCTTGTTTTTTAATGGCAATATTTTGAACCATTCAAATTGCAGGCTTTTTATGGCAAGTGCTTGGAAATATATTTACCATACTAAGCTTTGTCTGATTTTTGTCTTTTTCAGTTTTGTACATTTTGGCAGTGGTTGTGGACCTGTTCTGCAACGATTCAGGATATGAATTGTAAGATTACATCTCATACCATTATTTTAAGATCACCTGAGCCAAAGGCTCAAGGTGATCTATTGGGATCACTCTATGGTCTGTCTGTCCGTCCGTCGTCGTTAACTTTTGCTTCAAAACGACTTCTCAGAAACCGCTTGGCCAATTTTGACCAAACTTCACATGTATGATCCTTAGATGAATGCTTTTTAAATTTATTAAAATTAGGTCAGCGTGACATTCAAGATGGCCACCATTACCATATATGGTCAAAACTTTAAAAAATCTTCGGTGACCGTTTTTGTTATACCCCAGCTTTCAGAAACTGATGTGGGGACTGTATAAGAATAATGTTGTCTGGGATGTCACGTCGCATAACACATTTTCGCCACGTCGCGTTTTGTCCCATCGCATCGCATACACATTTTCATTACTTGCATTTCTCAAACAGTTTTGAATGGGTTGTTCCCAAACTTCATATATGACATATACACATAACAACTAATGATCTTATGTCCCTCTACATCACCCATTGTTGATTGCCTAATTTATTACAGAATTTATAATGGCCATTTGTTAGACTTAAAATTTAAGCGGGGGTATTCATCACCTTCAGCGATTGTTCTAGTTTACATAGTCCTTGCGATCGCATCTTTTAAACATTTTATCCTCAAACAAACAAGTAGACTTGTCAGAATGAGGTGATCAAAACAAACTAGTCATGTTCTTACAGTAACTTTGATGTTGTAATTGTTTAGTTTCCACATTTATGTGACCCCTATCATCCAAACGATCATGTAGAGTTTCAGTGAAATGTTGCTGAAATTTCAACAAACACTTATCGCTAACTTGTGATTTTCTTGAACTGTATATAACACTGTAGATATATAATAAATAGTTAAGAATATGTTGATATGTTTCTTTTATACAGTTCTGTAGTTGATAATTAAACATAATTGTTTATATTACTCTGGATTTGATATATTTTTAAATTTTGTATCTGTTCAATATTTATTTACAGAAAACCAGTGGGTGTGCAATGTGGGGATCTAACCATGACCTATTCCTCCATTTATCAAGATGTCCTCGCTGCCACAGATTATGTACATGCCAAAGATGTAGGTCAATTAACCTTTATGGATTAAAATATGACTATATTTGAAACAAGAAACACAAAAAGAAAGAACTCTAGAGCATTTTGAACCTAATTTAATAATAATACAGGATACAATTAAAAAAATAAAAGGATTTGATGCGATGTAGCTTTGTCATCATCTTGGTTATTCTTGTTTATACAATAACTGGTAAAATGGTTTCCGACTTTCACCAAATTTGATATAAAACTTTGTTTGATTATTGAAAAATAAAAAATAAATCAGCTTGTGATTGGCTTCCGATTTTCACAAGGTTTAATTTAAAGGAACATGATTTGTCTTAAACTCGCAGCACCCTGTTGGTTTTCTACATAGCTTGCTTATTTGCAATTATTAATATTAATTAGTAGAATAGTTCAAAGCATTTTATATTTTTTACATATCACTGACAGCTGAATATATTGCACCATTAATATGTTTAAAAATATGGTATAAAAAAAACTGAAAATTGAAAATTCTAAATTTTTATTTTAATTATATGTAAGCCGGTTTAAATGATACTGGATTAATAAACGAGGTGCTAATTTTAACTTGGTATAAAACTCAAGATTCCCATTTGTCTCTTTAATGAGGTCTCAGAAAAGTCAACAATGCATGTGTTTTGGAGTTAGTGCCTTTGATTTTGGAGTTTGTGCACTTGATTATAGACAATTATTATAGAAAATTAATAAAATCTGAGCTTGTTTCTACGATAATAATTGGTTTCCGATTTTCACTAAACTATTTTTAAGGTTTGTTTCAATAATATCTCAGATGAGTTTGACACTCAGCATTATTATAAGAGCATGCTTATGTTGAAAGAAGAGAATTTTAGGATGTGAATGTGATAACTTCAGTAAACTTGTGGATTTTCACCAAACTTGATTAGTTAGTTTGATACTGTGTTATTTCTCATCAATTTGACAGAATACATATGTCACTTCCAATATTGTTATAAAAGCCATGTTAGAGTGTTCTCATGTCCTCTTGTGATAATCTGTCTTAATACCTGTGATATAATGAATAAATAAAATGCGTTAAAAAATGAATGTATATACACATATTAATAAAAACATGATTCAAATATCTGTCCTTACCATTGATGCAGTTCCTTCAAAGGTTGCATATAGAAAAAAATCACACCACACGAAAATTAATAGAAGATCTTATGATATTTATGTCGTGGCTTAATTACACTACCAATTTTATGATACAATTTTATACAATCTGAACAGCATTAGTATCACGTGTCTTACCGTTTATGCATTTTAACTTTTCCTTTCTCAAACCTCACATTAGCGTATTAATTTCTTTTGACAGGGTGCGTTAAAACGAGAAACAATGAAGAATGTAGAGAGGTATGTGATCAAAGACTCACGACTGCCGGTGTTGCTGGACAGGTATGTTGGTTTATTTATATCCTGAAAAGAGTAGAAGAAACCTTGCCAAGTTTGAGATAACTGCATACATGTGATATCTCCCGCCGGGAGCTAATTTCTCCCGGGATTTCATGCAATCTCCCGGCCTCCCGCCGGGAGCTCCATTTCTCCCGGTATTTTCCGCCGATTTACAAAATTTAGCTATTTGCGAATCCTTTTGGGTAATTGCTATGATTTATTGGATCAAGACCGAGTTTTCCGAATGATCAAAATAAACACTTGCCGTCTTATCTATATCTGTGAAAACATTGCCCCTGGGCGGGTAATTAAAAGGATTAGCATGTCAGGTAATTGGTTTATTGTGTGAAAATAATGATTGGATTGTTTGTTTATGACACGTGGCGGCGATACCTGTAATGTCTAGGGATGTTGATTATGATAGGAATACACCGACTGTAAGTGGGGTGGTAATTAGCGAATTTGGCATCGATTGATATTTGGTAATAGGCGATGAACATTGTAAGATGTTTATGCTGAATAAAATAATTGAAATTGAAATTGTTATTTGGTATATTAATTTGATTAATATTTTAATTGATATTATTTTATGGTATGTTCATGAAAGCAGATTAATGATCATCATTAACCGACAAAGGTGATGCTTGTAGCAGCCAAGTCTTATTGTAATTAGTGGTTAAAAAGTGGACAGAGTCTATATAAAGTGTTTAATTACATGCTATACTTGATTATATGCTATGCTAACATGAAATAAACAGTATTGTATGTATAAAATATCATGTTTTTATGCTGATTTACCCCCTTTATTAAGGTTTATATCAGGAAAAAAAATACCGGTACGCGTTAAAAATTTGAGTATAAAAACCTCCCTGATTTTTGTCAGATCTCCCTGGGAAAAAAGTCAAATCTCCCTGGTAACCCTCCTGAAAATATCACATGTATGTAACTGTGTTGTAGTATACAGTTTTTAGAGATAGATGGTGATTTTCTTGATCGCTTATTTTACTATAACATACCTGCATTGACTCCGTAAATGGTAAATTGCAACACAATCTCAATTCTAACCCTTTTTTATACGCCGGATTAAAAAACAGCGTTGTATTATATTTTCACACAGGGCTGGCATACGGGCAAAATGATTACTTTCTGATCATTTAAACAAGAACACTTGCATGGATTGACCTCATATTTAGGGACAACGTTTATGGCAATGACGTCATACATATATATATATAGGGTTGTTGTCCTTCCATCCATCTCTCCATCCATCCATTTTCCATTGTCAGCAGAGGCAGCTACAGCTAACCACATTGGCAGTAGAGGCATGTTGTGAGGTGTTACAGATTGATTAATTGAAAAATGCTATATTTTCTCTAGGCAGTTCATTTTTCATCTGAACTTTATGGAACTTGGTCAGAGTGTTTATATCATTAAAAGCTTGAACCAGCTCAATAATCAGCCAGATTTGAGCAGAACCCACCACCCACCCCTCACCTGTTATAAGAGCCATTGTTTGCAAGTAAAGCGTCCACAACCCGAAAGAGGGACTCTTGTTTTAACATAATATTATTTTAAAAAAGGTTGCCTAATATGTGACTGGAACACTAAACCTTCAGGTCAGTAGACAAATAGTAGATGACACCCTAACCAACTGAAAGGCAATTGATTACAGGGTGCCGAAACCACGTGACATTTTGATCGGTTTCACTGCAAACATTTGTAAACAAAACTTTTGATTCGAGTAAGTATTCACTTCTGGATTAGTTGCACCATAAATATAACAATTGTTACGTCGGCAGTCTGATTGGTTCTTATGATTCGGCATGTGAATGATCTGTAGGCATTGATTTTCTCAAAATATTTCATGGCTTTAAAAAAAAGCAGCATTACTGCCGCAGCATTGGGGCATCTGTGACTCATGGATACACATTCTGATTCAGGATGAGAAAAAGAAAGGAAAGTAACTAAGATGGATATTGACCAGTATTATGTTCCATATAATGAAATGAAAAATAAGATATTTTTAATATAATATGATTGGTCAGCCCTTTATTTTAGGCTGATAAATAAATGTGTAATTTCGATGTACAGCTAATAATTAAGCGATAAATATTTACATTGTCATTAAAGTAACTATCCTGCCTAAAAACGACAAAGTTACAACACAAACCTGTTTATCAAAACTCTATTCAGGTGTTCAGTTCATATATTAAGGTATATTTGCTGATTTAAAGTACAGGTTTATTAAAAGATTCTTACAATACCTGTGATTGAATATGCGTAAAATTAATTATCACATAACGTCCCTTGTTAGCAGTGTCTAACATTTAATTTTCTATTGTATGACACACGTGTAATACAACCTGGAACGATTTTGATTGGTTGAATTAAACCTGTAAAACTACGCAAGTTTATTAACTGAAACTATTTTATTTATTACAAATTCACCCAGATCTGAGTCGTAAACTTATTATTTGTGACAGCTTATAATAACAATGCACATTATACAAAACAATGTTGTTGGTTTGTTAAAAAGTCGGCGTAAACTGCTATTCTGTAAAGAGGTAAAACACGAACTCTTTTATACGCAACGATATGTGTGAGACGCGACGTTACGACGTCACATATTTTATGAAGTTTTGTCGCTAAAGTGTGTCTGACGTCGTGGCGGTTCTATGTCCATCTGAATTAATTTTTACTAATTTGATTGCAATGTTATGTGATAAAAAGGATCTTAAACTCGTTCCCATTCCATATAAGATTTATGAAACTCGATATGAATTATTTTTAATTTTGACTCGCCAAAAGGCTTGTTAAAATTAAAATAATTCATAACTCGTTTCGTAAATCTTATATGAAATGGGAACTCGTTTAAGATCCTCTATTTATGAGTTGGTAATTTGACGCTCCAGTTTTGGGGTTTGGCCCAGCTTGACAAAGCCGTTTATATTGTGTCTATTGAGTTTAGATTCTCAAAATATGTAAGTTATATATATATACCTCATTGTCAGTAGGTTTAGGAACGGTGTACATATGTTGTAAACGTTGACTGTTGTTGACAGGAAAGCTACTTTAATGCTTCATGTACATCCTTCCTGACTAACCTCAATAATCGTAGTAATCAGTCGTATACTAAATATGACATTATCTGTGTGCTAGAATATTTGATTTCACAAGTATGCTGCGTAAGGGAGCTTATATCAGTGACAAGCCAGAATATCTAGCCTTGCGTTGTTAGCTAGGCATGTTTGTGAACATACCTGAACCATTAATGGTTTGACTCTTAACTAGTCGAGAGAAAGGTTCTCAACATCAACACATGGCTAGTGGATGTAGTTTCCAGGCAGACGACATGGCTCACCAATCCCCATGTCAAACTGCAGACCTGACGTGATAGTTGACTAACAGAACGAGCACATTAACTGAAAACATCCATCGCAGATCACCACAGATACTGCCTCACTCAGCAACCTCAACTCTCCATACGCTATTGTGCCCTCAACTGGTAATCTCAAATCTTGGGACTGAAAACACACACATACGCTTGTAAATTTGTCAGTCAGAGAGGCTTTGTACTCTGACTACCTAACCATAAAAATATATTTAAATAAAGATGCTCATTTTACTGAACATCCATTTTGTTTCTATTTTCAGAATTCGTCGTCATGGTTCCAAAGTGTTTTTGGCAACAAACAGTGATTATGTTTATACAAATGTAAGCAATCTTCATTTATTAAATGTCATAAAGACATCTGTGTGAATATTATACAATGACATAACGAAGATGTAACGTGTAATATTTATACACCGGCAATATGTCTTCACAGGAAACTTATGATTTTGCTAAAACTTTATAGTATGTACAAGATTCACGTGAAGACATTGAACATTCATGTTGTTTACACAACTTGAATTGGATTTTATAGTCGCACCAGCAGCTAAGGTCATATACGGGCAATTTTCGTGCACGGGCGGGCACCTGGATAGAACCACCGACGTTCAAGCCAGCTGGAGTTTACACAACTTAAAATGGTTTCCAATATTTAAACGTATTTTATTTGAAGGTTAGTTTCAATAGATCTTGGATGAGTTTGACAACTAATAACATTGATTCAGGCCTAACAGAGTTATTGCCCTTAACCCACTACATATATATAATGGATTGTTCTTTCTTTGAATTAAGACCATCCCATTTATGTGACAAAGGGGTTGGGTGGGGGAATGATTGGTCAGCAGTCAGACTTTGTAAACCTTGATCAGCCTGCGAGTTACTTGATCAGCCTGCGAGTTACTTGATCAGCCTGCGAGTTACTTGATCAGCCTGTGAGTTACTTGATCAGCCTGCGAGTTACTTGCAGGCTGATCTGCTTTACAATGGACGCAAAGGCTATTATAGTCGTGCTTAGTGGGGTTAAGGGTTAAGTATGTAAAGGGAATGTTAGCTTGTTTACACAAAAACATTAGTGAACAGCTTTTGCCTTCCACCAAATTGTGGTTTACGGTTTGTTTCTATGAGATGTTGGTTAAGAGTGAGTATCATCAATAGCCATAGATTACCGCACACTAAATTACAAGTCATGAAGTTTTGGGGAAACATTTTAAAGGAACTGGAGGCGATCTAGAAGAGTGATTGGTGTCAGTCTAAATACAAACGAATACCTTCATAATGTGCTTCAGTTTCATATGACGCATGTTACATTAATACGTATAATTATTGTTAATGAAAATGTTTGGTCTGAAAAGGTGGACAACTCGGCTTTGTTATGTTTCTAAATCCTAAATATTAATATAAACAGGGATTATATTGCTCACAGTTGTACATATAATTACATTAAAGTGTAATTTATAAACGCCTTAAAACATCACATACAATGATTTATTTAACAAAAGAGTCATCTAGTTTTCAAGTCCAATTGACAATAATTAAATCTTACGGATAATGTGTTCTAGTTCAATGCACATGCAGGTTAAATATGATTCTGAAACCCATTATGATGGCTGTATTCGTATTTGGAATGACACCCATAATGTTTCCAGATCGCCTCCAGTCCCTTTAAGAAAAAGGGAAATTAATGATGAACATCAAGTGAATTAGACAAAAAAGTATTATTCATTGATGATGCTTTAGTAGAGGATCTTCGGGGCTTCTCGCCCTCTTGTTACATCATAAAGTGTTATGCCCCCGATCTCGATGATCTGGTAATATAGTAATGAAACAGTTTGTCCGTTTGTCACATCTTCGTTTCTCTGCCATAACTGCAATATCACTTAGCGAAATGTCTTCACAAGAACTTCATGCACATAATGAGAAGGTGTGGCACATACAATTTCCAGGTTTAAGGTCAAGGTTTGTTCATCGTTTCGTGTCCCATACATAACTTAAAAATGAATAAATAGAAATTTAGAAAATTAATAAGCGGCTATCCAGGGCCATTCCTGACATTTCTTGATAAAGAAGTAGAGTTTAAAGTATTCAAGAATTCCCCGTTTTACTTTCTTCATGTTATTTTTCAGACCATAATGAAGTACTTGATGGATTATCCATCGAAGGTGAGTTTACTGTAATGGCATTATTTGTAGTTTAATCATCAATAAGTGTACTGTAATGGCATTATTTGTAGTTTAATCATCAATAAGTGTACTGTAATGGCATTATTTTGCAGTTTAATCATCAATAAGTGTACTGTAATGGCATTATTTTGCAGTTTAATCATCAATAAGTGTACTGTTATGGCATTATTTTGCAGTTTAATCATCAATAAATGTACTGTAATGGCATTATTTTGCAGTTTAATCATCAATAAATGTACTGTAATGGCATTATTTTGCAGTTTAATCATCAATAAGTGTACTTAAATGGCATTATTTTGCAGTTTAATCATCAATAAGTGTACTGTAATGGCATTATTTTGCAGTTTAATCATCAATTAGTGTACTGTAATGGCATTATTTTGCAGTTTAATCATCAATAAGTGTACAATCATAATGGAAGGCATGCACAAATGTATGATGGAATGAACCAGCAGATAAGCTATTGCTAAAAATTATTTCTAGTAATCTTTATCCACAATATTTATATTTTTTAAATCTATTAATAGATAGACAAAATAATGTTCGATAAAAAAATATGTTCTTGTATACCAGGTAGGTATCTGCATTTTACATGGGTGATGGAAAGCCTGATCTTACACATGGGAGAAGAAAAGTTGCACGCTGATATCAATAATTAGTTGCCTGACATCATTGTGTAAACATGAAAAACGTTAGTATTTGGCGACCTCAATGTGCAGAACGTAAATTATATGCAAGAAAAAGAATCAGTTATTCGTAGGGAAATTCCAACCTTCAGTATGACTGTAGAGCCTCTGTTCCGATAAAAACAATTATACCTCGTGTTGGAAGTCTCATATCTTCACTGTATACCGATGAAAGATTCTTATATTCTATTCCCAGAAAGACAATATAGCATCGTTCCTTATAAAAACATGTTCTATACGGAAAGACAATATAGCATCGTTCCTTATATAACATGTTCTATACAGAAAGACAATATAGCATCGTTCCTTATATAACATGTTCTATACAGAAAGACAATATAGCATCGTTCCTTATATAACATGTTCTATACAGAAAGACAATATAGCATCGTTCCTTATATAACATGTTCTATACAGAAAGACAATATAGCATCGTTCCTTATATAACATGTTCTATACAGAAAGACAATATAGCATCGTTCCTTATATAACATGTTCTATACAGAAAGACAATATAGCATCGTTCCTTAAAAAACATGTTCTATACAGAAAGACAATATAGCATCGTTCCTTATATAACATGTTCTATACGTAGAATCTTTCATGGGTATCTGGTGAAGATAGGGAATTCCAACCCGAGGTATAAGTGATTTTATCAGAACCGAGGCTCTGCGGTGGTTCCGATTAAAACTCTTTATACCGAGGATTTTGAATTCCCTATCTGAACCGAATACCTATGATAGATTCTTTTTCTTGCATATCAGGGACATGCAGTGCATTGACGCCTCCAGCTACTAACGTTTTGCATGTTTTCCTACATACCGGATGTTAGTGCGCGCGTGACTTTTATCTTCACCCATAAAATTAGACTTTCCATCCCCCATGTAAAACGTGTATAGCCTTATCAGGTATGCAAGAAAAAATCTTATTCTATTCTAGCAAGTAGAACATCTTAATCTTGTTGTATGAAAGAACATCTTAATCTTGTTCTATTTATAGGATGAACCACAACGAGACTGGGTCAGCTACTTTGATTATATTGTATGTGATGCAAAGAAGCCTTTGTTCTTTGGTGCTGGGACCATTCTACGTCAAGTAGACAGGGTAAATATTCATTATATCCCTACTTCACAAAGGGAAGTGTTTTTAGTTCGACTGATCAGAGATCAGCAGAGCTTATGCCGTGGTGCGGCGTCCGTCGTCTGTCCGTCTATCCGTCTGGCCGTCTGTCCATAAACTTTTATTTGTAGCGACAACTCCTCTGAAACTACTGTATGGATATTCATGAAACTTTACAGAAATGTTGCCCATCAAGTCTAGTTGATCCTAGCAAAAATTCATGTTGATGTGAAATCCAAGATGGCCGCCAAAGCTAAAAATAGAGTTTTAAAATACAAGTTTGTAGCGACTACTTCTTGAAAACTATAAGTGATATTGATATGGGACTTTTTCTAAAATGATCAGCATGACATGATGTTGATCCTTGTCAAAAATCGTTTTGATTCAACGTTAACGGCCATCTTTGTTTACATAGAGTTATATAGTAAAAACTTGTAGCGACTACTCCTCTGAAACTACTAGGCGGATTGTCATGAAACTTTACAGGAATGTTGCTCTTGATATCTAATTGATCCTAGAAAAAATTCAGGTCGGCCGGAAATTCGAGATGGCCATCACAGCTAAAAATAGATTATTAAAAAATAAGTTTGTAGCGACTACTTCTTGAAAACTATAAGTGATATTGATATGGGACTTTTTCTAAAATGATCAGCATGACATGATGTTGATCCTTGTGGAAAATTATTTTGATTCGACGTTAAACATGGCTGCCAGTGGCCATCTTTGGTTACATAGAGTTATATAGTAAAAACTTGTAGCGACTACTCCTCTGAAACTACTTGACGGATGTTCATGAAACTTCACAGGAATGTTGCTCTTGATGTCTAGTAGATCCTAGCAAAATTTCAGGTCGGCCGGAAATTCAAGATGGCCGCCACAGCTAAAAATAGATTTAAAATAAATAAGTTTGTAGCGACTACTTCTTCAAAACAATAAGAGATATTGATATGGGACTTTTTCTAAAATGATCAGTATGACATGATGTTGGTCCTTGTCGAAAATCGTTTTGATTTGACGTTAAACATGGCTGCCAACGGCCATCTTTGTTTACATAGAGTTATATAATGAAAACTTGTAGCGACTACTCCTCTGAAACTACTTGACGGATTTTCATGAAACTTCACCGGAATGTTGCTCTTAATGTCTAATTGATCCTAGCAAAATTTCAGGTCGGCCGGAAATTCAAGATGGCCGCCACAGTTAAAAATAGATTTTCAAAAAACAAGTCTGTAGCGACTACTTCCTGAAATCAAAATCAATCAGTATAGCATCAAGGTCATTGACCTCTTGTTTAAAGTGGGGGCTATATAGGAATGACGCTCTCCGTAACTGCGTTACTTTTCTCAGTTGTCAATGGATTATACCTAAACTTCATATACACATAACAACTGATGACCTCATATCCCTCTGCATCAGACATCGTTGATTTATTACAGAATTACAGCCCTTGGTATAATGTCCCGTAACACATTTTTCTCATAAAAACTGATGACCTTATGTCTCTCCCTCTACATCACACATTGTTCATTGCCGAAATAATTACAGAATTACGGCCCTTTGTTTGACTTCGAATTTTCTCTAATATTGTATAATGAACTTCATGTGTCTGTCGCTTCAGACGTTTTCAAAGCGGGGGAATTCATCACCTTCAGTGATAGTTCTATTTGATCCTGGTAATGGCTGTTCATTAGCTCTGATTTTAGTTCACCAATACCCAGCAGTCTTCAGACCTCATACACAGAGGCAATTAGGTGAATACCATACAATTTGACCACATGTAGGCCACTGGCATCAACCTTGACCTACTTTTACACTTCATTATACCTGTGCTGTCACAAAGTGAAGTGGGTCTATATAGGAATCCTGTCGCCGTAATGTAACACATTTTTGTCCCATGGTGTCCCGCCGCATCGAGTCCCATAACACATTTTTAATACTTGCATATCTGAAACATTTATTACAGAATTATGGCCCTTTGTTGTGTCGCCTGCGTAGCAGACACTTAGGGATCACTTTGTCCGTCTGTTGTCATCACTTGGCCATAACTTGAAAAGTATTTGACATATGTCATGAAACTTTACACACATCTTCATCTTAACCCAAGGAATGCTGTTACACATGTCCAATAACTCTGACTTTCATTTTGACAGAGTTATGTCCCCTTTAAAACTTTAACCTGCAACCTAACCAGGCTCATAACCAATAACTCTGACTTTAATTTCAGCCGAGTTATGCTCCTTTTCATAAAACTTTAAACATGCAGCCTGGTTAGCTCATAACAGGCCATAACTTGAAAACTATTTGACCTATGTTCATGTAACTTCACACACATATGTCCAAAATCTGACTCATTTTGGCAGAGTTATGCCTTTTTTCATAAAACTTTAACCTGCAATCTAACCTAGCTCATAACTTGACAAAATATTGACCTATGGTCATGAGACTTTACACAGTTCCTCCGTATCAGTTATCCAGTGCAGATGTTTGCCCCTTTTCATAAACTTTAACAATTTAAAAAAAACTCCTGTAGGATTGCACCCCCTGTCTTCAAACTTTATAGTTATATTGTACTTGCTGAAATAAGGCTGGTGACACAAATGTTCCATGGAAAACCCTTCATATTTGATTTAGAATTTAAGCGGGGATATTCATCACCTTCAGTGATAGTTCTAGTTGATTCTGAGTTTTATTATGCCAGTTTCTTAGTCACCCATAGCTCTACATTCTTCATTCTGTCATCTGTTACATTGCTTGCTTTACTAAAAACAAATTTAAAACAATTTCTTCAATAATGCTGCTATATAACTGTCCAAAATGCAGAGTGGGGCATCTGTGTCCCATTGACAGATTTACGTTTGTCATTATTTTAGATGTGTCACATTGCATAATCAGTGAAACCACTATATGATGTTCAGGAAATTTGTTCTTCATTTAACAAACATTATAAATAAAGGATTTCAAAAACAAAATTACCTTCTTAATACCAATTTTTGTTTTGGCCTAATGAGTTTCGTTATATTATTATATAAGTTTGTACTGGACCCAGTTGTTAACTTTAATATTTTCAGGAAACTGGGGCCTTAAAGTTGGGGACACACACGGGAGAAATACGCTCTGGACATATATACTCTGGAGGTAAGTTTGGCACATGACACCACATTGAAGGAACATCATGTTACTGTAGTATTGAGGTAATTTTGGCATGTGACACCACATGGAAGGGGCATCATGTTACCATGATGAAGTAAGTTTGGCACGTGAAACATGAAAAGAGCATCAGGTAAGTTCGGCACGTGACACCACTTGGAAGGAGCATTATGTTACCATGATGAGGTAAGTTCGGCCTGTGATACCACATGGAAGGAGCATCATGTTACCATGTTGAGGTAATTTTGGCTTGTGAAACCATGTGGAAAGAGGAAGGAGCATCATGTTACTGTGTTGAGGTAAGTTTGGCACGTGACACCACGTGGAAGGAGCATCATTACCTTGTTGAGGTAAGTTTGGCACGTGACACCACATGACAGGAGCATCAGGTTACCATGATAAGTCTGGCATTTGACACAACATGGAAAGAGCATCATGTTACCGCATTGAAGTAATTTTGGCACGTGACACAACAAAGAATGAGATTGTGTTATCATGATGAGGTAAGTTTGGCACGTGAAACCACATGAAAGGAGCATCATGTTACTATGATGAGTAAGTTTGGCACATAAAACCACATGAAAGGAGCATCATGTTACCATGATGTAACATGATGAGGTAAGTTTGGCACGTGAAACTACATGAAAGGAGGAGCATGTTACCATGATGAGATAAGTTTGGCACGTGACACCACATAGGAGAATTTTGTTGCCGGGTTGAGGTAATTGTAGCACGTGAAACCACGTCAGATTTCAAATGTGCATTATTTACTGTTATAGAGACTGGAAAGGAGCGTGTTGGAAAACCCTGAGAAGTGACCACACCTGGAATAAAGTGTTGGATCCTTTGTCGCCACTAGAATAAAAATAAAAATCACAGGTCTATCTGCAGTTATGAAAATTACATGTTTCAAAATATTTGTTGTGATCCTATTTTCAGAAATGTTATAATGCTGATAATACTGTTTTTTCCAATGTTATTGATTCACACCCCATTTTAGGTTCTGTCGAGGTGTTCTCTGAAATCATGGGCTCATTAGACAAGGAGGTGTTGTACATAGGGGACCACATTTTTGGCGACATTTTGAAGTCGAAGAAGTTGAAAGGCTGGCGGACATTCCTGGTGGTGCCGGAACTGGCACAGGAGTTGATGGTGTGGACGGAGAAGAGTCAGTTATACACTAGCTTAGAGCAGTTGGACTACCAGATAGGAGAGATGTACAGGTATGATGTCCATCCCTCGGCCCATTCCCGCTCACTCGCTTAACCTGCTAACCTTTTGCCAGATAGGAGAAATGTATCTGTATGATGCCCACCCTTCAGCCCATCCTTCCTCATCCCCTCACTGATACAATCTGCCAACTATGTACCAGATAGGAGAATTGTACAGGCATGATGTTATCCCCTTGACTCCATCCCCCTTATCCCCTTACCTGCTAATATTTTGCTAGATAAGGAAGATGTAAAGGTAAGATGCCCATCCTTTCATCCCATGCCCTCTTGCCCCCTAACCGATACTTCCTGCCCACTATAAGCCAGATAGGAGAAATGTACAGGTATGATGCCCACTCATTCACACCATCCCCTCTTGCCCCCTCAACGATAAATCCTACCAACTATACACCAGCTGGTGTTGGATTACCAGGCAGATATGTGCAGTAATGGCTCTCCACTCATTCTAAAAAACACCATTTTTATCTGAGAGCAAGGGGGCAAAATAATGACCTTTTTAGTTCACCTTAGCCAAACGCTCGAAGCTGTTCACCCGTTTGATACGTGAACACACCTCAAGATTGCCAATTGCCCCTTTAAAGCATTGCAGAATTAGGGTACATTATAAGTTAATGCAATATGGAGATATTTTCAACATTTATGTTATTAGAGTATTTGCTATATTATTTATATTTGCAGTGTAAACAGCTTGCTGCTTTTTCTATTTTTGTCTGGTAGCTAAAAAAAACAGAATCCTTCCTGCATGCCCCAAAATTATAATCATATTAAACACAAAATACATAAATTATTGGGTATGATAAGTTCTGATTATTAAAAAAACAAACATTATTTTTTCTTTCACAGAAACTTAGACAGCACGTGTGAGAAGGGTCCAGACATAAGTCCAATACAGCAAACAATCAAGGTGGGCGACATATCTCGTATTGTCACCAATTCATTTTGATATAAGAAGGTTCCTAGCTACTAAGTTTGGTCTTGAAATTTGAGATTATGTTTGTTCGTCATTTTCAACACATGTAAGGCTATAATTATATGACGAACAATATATTTGTGGTGGAGGCAGACCACCCCCTTTTCTTGGGTAGAACCACCTCCAGCTAGCCGTAAGAATCGACACTTCCTCACAAGTTGAGCTCCCAGTGGGATTCAAACCGGTCTTAAAGGGACATGCTATTATTACTGTGGTGGTCCTAAGAGGACATGTATTATTATTGCTGTGGTCTTAAAGGAACAAACACTATTAATGCTGTGGTCTTAAAGGAACATGTATTATTATTGCTGCAGTATTAAAGGAACATTTGCTATTATTGCTGTGGTCTTAAAGGAACATGTATTATTATTGCTGTGGTCTTAAAGGAACATGCTATTATTGCTGTGGTATTAAAGGAACATGTGCTATTATTGCTGTGGTCTTAAAGGAACATGTGCTTTTATTGCTGTGGTCTTAAAGGAACATGTGCTATTATTGCTGTGCTATTATTGCTGTGGTCTTAAAGGAACAAACACTATTATTGCTATGGTCTTAAAGGAACAAACACTATTATTGTGGACAAATGCTATTATTGCTGTGTCTTAAAGGAACAAACACTACTATTGCTGTGGTCTTAAAGGGACAAATGCTATTATTGCTGTGTCTTAAAGGAACAAACACTACTATTGCTGTGGTCTTAAAGGGACAAATGCTATTATTGCTATGGTCTTAAAGGAACAAACACTATTATTGCTATGGTCTTAAAGGAACAAACACTGTTATTGCTATGGTCTTAAAGGAACAAACACTACTATTGCTGTGGTTTTAAAGGGACAAATGCTATTATTGCTATGGTCTTAAAGGAACACACACTATTATTGCTATGGTCTTAAAGGAACAAACACTATTATTGCTATGGTCTTAAAGGAACAAACACTATTATTGCTATGGTCTTAAAGGAACAAACACTATTATTGTGGATAAATGCTATTATTGCTGTGGTCTTAGGGACACCTGCTATTATTGCTGTGGTCTTAAAGGGATAAATGCTATTATTGCTGTGGTCTTAAAGGGACAAATGCTGTTATTGCTGTGGTCTTTAAGGGACACATGCTATTATTGCCATGGTCTTAAAGGGTTAAATGCTATTATTGCTGTGGTCTTCGGGACATATGCTATTATTGCTGTGGTCTTAAAGGGACAACTGCTATTATTGCTGTGGTCTTAAAGGGACATGTGCTATTATTGATGTGGTCTTAGGGACACATGCTATAATTGCTGTGGTCTTAAAGGGATATATGTTATTATTGCTGTGGTCTTAATGTGCTATTATTGCTGTGGTCTTGAAGGGAACATGACTGTTTTAGTAATGCTGTGGTCTTAAAGGGACAAATGCTATTATTGCTGTGATCTTAAAGGGACAGGTTTTAATTGTTGTGGTCTTAAAGGGACATATGTTATGATGTTACTATTATTGTGGTTTTAAAGGGACACCTAAATAAAACTGGGGTTTCATTGAGAAATTATTGTTTATACAGCCCATATTAAAGTATTGCAATTATTTTAACAAGTGAAACCTGACATAGAAGTCGTTGTGTTATATACATCCCATATTTATGTAGTGTTATTTGCTCTTCTTTCAGAAAGTGACACACGAGATGGACATGTCATACGGTATTATGGGAAGTTTGTTCAGAAGTGGTACGTATTTGCAGTGTTGCACCTGTGAACTTACCTCTGGTTTCTCAGTACATGTATAATATGAATGCAAGCCTGTGTGACCATTATACACACAGATTAACGAAACGCTCGATATGTAGTATGACACATTCAGATATGGCCCCAGTAATTTTGTTCAGGGTCAATGAATATATAATTCGGAATATAAAGCTTTACGTTTCAACTTGTTTAATTATAGGATATACTCGTCAAATTCTAGTAACACTTGCTGTCAAGGGAAGAAATGCAGTTATGTCATTGGCTTTCCAATCTGATGGACCTGTCATTTTCATGCTCCTTATTATTGTTTTTTACCCCCGAATAAAATAATCTGCAGAACCTTTTGGTGACCCTGTCAATGCAAGTACAGGCCACAACAGTATGAGTCTTAGTCAGTCATGGAAGCACGGGCTTGTGTTGTATATCTTTGCTAAACACGTATACCTGTCAACTCCTCTCTCAATTTTTCACGTGCAAAGTGCTGATTTGAGCTTTTTAACACTAAACTATACATTCAGAAAACTCAAAGGTTATCCTTTTTATGGACATCGGCATCCATAGTGTACACCTAAACCCCTAATTTGTTTGTTTTGGACAATAACATGTTTTGATTTTATTGCAAGTTTCTCTTAGACCTATATATTCATTCTTAATATTATAAGGCATGCAGCCCACCTCTGAAGTGGTATTTGATGATGTTTTGTGTACTATATAGCTTTTGATTAAGCATTTGTTCCCATTAAGGAACGTTGACTATTGTACATATTGTAAATACTGTTGTTGTGTTTCGGTCTTTTACAAATCTCTTACCAAAATGTATACATTCTTTGAAGTAAAAACTGCACATATAAAACATTCCTTCCTGATTTAATTTTTACCAGAGAGATGCATAAATATGTTATACATAGGACGGCATCCATTTGACATTTTTAACTGTCTCTGTATTTACCACAATGACTGGTATGACATGTTTTTCATCCTGAACAAAATACATACTGATTTGATGTAAACATGGCTGCCAGTGGCCATCTTTGTTTACATTGGGTCATATAGCAAAACATGACAAGTACATTAATAACTTTTCCTCTAAAACAGTAAGTGATATTAAGTGGTATTCTTGGAAACTTGGCCAAAATGATTTGTACATGTAGTTGGTCCTAAATAAAATATATATTGATTGTACTTTAGCAGGCTGTCAACTACCATCTTTTTTGCATATAGTAAAAACATTTCTCTGAAACAACTTGACCAATTTCCCATCAAATTTACAGAAATATTGCATTAAAGACTGGGTGTGGGTTTATTAACTATTTTTCTATGATTGCTATGTTTCTTTTATAAGAATTGTAATCTGATCTAACTTTTTATTAAAGGGAGGTTATACATTATGGTATTTTCAATGGTGAAACAGATATGTTAACACATTATTTACTAGTAACTATTAAATGTCTTAACATTAAATTTGGTATGACATGTAGGATTCACAATCCCTTATTTGTATAACTTTTTAAATGCTATATAAAGTTTTTAAGATAAAATCAATATTAAATAATAATAAAATATATAACAGAATTTTCCCCTGAATATATTGGTGTGCAACTTTGACCCAACCTATTCGGCTTAGACCAACAGGTGTTTGCTTTCTGGATAAAATGCAACTGCCTTATTCAGGTTTAATTTTTCTCTAATTTTATGTATCATTTAAAAAAAAAGGTCCCCGTGGCTGACCTAGCTGTCAAAAAAATATCAATAAAGCGCTTCTAGGTCATTGCCCTCTTGTTCTAAAGTGCTTCAAGGTCATTGACCTCTTGTTCTAAAGCGCTTCAAGGTCATTGACCTCTTGTTCTAAATCTGATTTATTTCCCAATATCCATGATGTTAGTGCCTCACTTTATTCTGCATGAACTATACTACAGGGAGCTGGTTCCTCGATCCGGGAACAGAAGTATACGGTAAGAGGAGTCGCTGCATAAATCCGTAAACGTCTGTTCATATGTTAGTTTCCTGTTAATTCAAGAGGAAAGCCGTGAGACTGTTTAGATGTAACCTAAACTGCATGCATGTCCTTGCTTTATTCAGAGAATATCTTTTTTATCATAACCCCGCTTTTAGTGAAATTGGGGTTATATAGGAATCACGCTGTCCTAAAAACACGTTTTTAGTCCTGTCGCGCAACACATTTTTGTCCCGTCACATTTTCTTGCTGTCATGTCACGCCGTGTAACACATTTTTATTAATACTTGCATTTCCCAAACAGAATTGGTAAGAAATATTTTAGACATATATTTTTCTTAATTTTGCCCATCCTCATCAGCTGTATCAAAAAAGCGGGGGTATTCATCACCTTCATTGATAGTTTCAGTTTCAAGTAAGCATACTTTCGTTAAATTAAGTCGAATTCCCATAAATCCATGTGATGCCTATACAAATTATATTCACGTGAACTATTAAATAAAAGGACCTTGATTTAGATGTGATCTAACAGGCACGTGACCTTTATATTTGATCTTTCAGGTACACCATTTTTCTCATGCATGGTGCTGTCATATAATGCAGATTTCTCTGTCTTCAAAGACTATGCTTAAATTTCCTGGATTGAACCCCTCTCATGCAAGATACTTTTATATCATTTATTTGCCATTGTTTTTAAAGAAAGTAAAACATACTTGAATTCCTCTGGTTACCCCTCTCATGGATCATTCACATACAACCACCCAAACAGCATTGGCCCCAGGGTCCATCCCCACCCCTTGAGTCATAACTGGGAAACTGCTGAGATCCTCACTTTATAACCATATATACTCTTACTGGGCCGGAATACTTTAAGGCTTGTGCCGGAATTCGACAATTTCTTCAGCTTAAACGAAGATATTGTGAGCGATTCAGGGCTATCTTGTTTAGGGCTTGGAAGCTTTGTTTTTCACTTGAATTCCACCAAATTCGTAGAGCCAGTACAGCGATACAGACCTTCTTGGGCCTCTTGTTTCAGTATTTGGAGACTATGTGAATATTCTTTTAGGATTTAAATGGGAGCTTCCCCTACAATTTTTGAACGTCAACCAATCAGATTGCAGGATTTTTGTCAAGTGAGTTAGAATATCCAATAATTGTTGACTTTCTATGCCATCTTTGTCATCAAACACAGTAAAGTATGATGCATTTGAAAAATGTTGTCACTGTATTCTGTCCAATTTGGTAATGATATAAAGGCTCCGGTTGCCAACTTGTATTGTATCAGTATTCTCCATAATAGCCATGATGGTTGTGTTCAGTTTTGGGATTATGCTTATATATTGCATGAAGTTGATTGCAGTTTTGTGTCTTATTTTAATTTAGGCTTCAGATGATCATGAAATAGTTGCCTACAATTGTGCATGACTGATAAAGCAAGTTGGATCAAATGGATTAGAATACATAATTTTGCAAGCTGCATCTTTTAGGTTTAAAACTGTCTAATAAATAATTTAGAATTATTTTATTATTACATTTTTGTGTTTCTGGGTTTCAAGAACCTCATTACTCAATGTCCAGTAAAACCTCAGTGTGTTCTGAGAATGTAATAAGCTTTAAATTAACTGGTTTCATTGTTATCACTGAACCAATCAGAATGCTTCATTCATATTTTCATTTGGTTGTTTCTATCATGACATCACGCTCTGGTATTATGACATCCCGTCATGCTATTATGATGCGACTCAGTGTGTTCTCAGAACTGAATTAGCCTTTTAAGTGCTGTGAGAAATAGTTTGTTTCTCTCATTGAGTAATGAGTTTCTTGAAACCAAGAATCACAAAATTCTAAAAATGAAATAATTCTAAAATGATTTAATAGGCTGTTTTACGTAAAAAATGATAAAGGGACTGGAGGGGATCTGGAAGAGTTATGGATGTAAATCCCAATAAGCAAACCTCATAAAAGGTCTGATTTCATCATTGTTAATGAAATAGTTGGCCTGGAAAATTAGACATCTTGGCTAGTTTCTGCTGTAATATAAATCATTAATATTAATTCACATGATGCTTTACATCGTTGTCGTCCATCATCCGTCACACATAACTTGAAAAATATTTGACATATTCTTAAAAACTACACAAACATCTTCATCTTACTTCAAGGAATGTCATTAAACATGTCCAATAACTCTGACTTTCATTTTGACAGAGTTATGCCCCTTTTCATAAAACTTCAACCTGCAGCCTAACCAAGCTCATAACTGACCATAACTTGAAAAGCATACCTTAGAAAGTATTTGACTTATGTTCATGAAACTTCAGTCACATCTTTAGCAGCTTACCCCATAAAGTGTCATTACTTAGAGGTTAATATACGGCTGTGTTGTGCCTTTTGTCGATAATGGCACACCTAGTGCCATAATTGGCACACCTAGTGCCATAATGGCCCAAGGGCTTTAGCCGGAGTGCCATGCACTAGGTGTGCCATTATCGACAAAAGACACACCACGGCCTTATATTTGCCTTTTTATTACATACCTTACTATAAATGGAGAAGAAGAATATGAACAAACCTTTATGACAAAATACGTCGACATGTTTACAAAACGGTGTCGGTGTACATTAACATACAAGTAGCATAAGATGCACACACTTATTTGGCAAATAAATACATTACATTAAATTAATAATTTACGTTAAGTTACTGTTCTCACTTGTCTTTCGCTTTAATGATATATTTCAAAGCTTCAAACGTTTATTTACTGGGCGTGAAAATTGAAATTGCAGTTGAGATTTCAACGTCCGCTCCTCAGCCATAGCGCGCTTATATGACGTCTTTGTATTGCTTGATGACATTGATGTCTTCGCGTGCGGACAGTCTGTTGCTACTGTGCCGATTTTCCATAATCCATAATTGCACAGTGTGCCGATTATGGATTTAGAAACAGGACTGATAATCATTGTTTTTCTACTAAAATGTGTTGCTATTTATAGTAAGGTATGTAATAAATATGTCCAATAACTGAAGCACATAAGATTTTCATTTGTATTTGGAGTGACACCAGTTACTCTTGCAGATCGCCTCCAGTCCCTATAATACCAGACTATCCATAACTTTAAGATGGCAGCATCAAAATTATTTGATCGATCAATAAAATGACACACCACCACATTTGGGTAGGAGGTACACTTGGTGTTTATCGTTGATTATGCTCAGCTGACTTTAACCTTTATAAAAATCACTTGTAGTCAGAATTACGTTATATTAAAAATTGTATTTGTTGTGTACAGCTATGTACCTTCCTTAGGCGCTGTCTTCGGTAACACCAATGTGGATATATTTAATTTTAATTACGGTCAGACAATTTGACTTTTCATATAGAGACTGAGGATAAAGTCCAAGTAACACCCTTTGTATTTGCCTAGTGAACATTTCAACATCTCAGAATTTTGTAACGAATGCCAGATGTGAAAGTTATGAATTAGTCTGTGCCTTGTTTGTTGTAAGGTCTGTGGTCTTAGTCATCATTCCAGTGAGCATAAATAGCCTTGCTTACGCTTCTCTGCTGTCACCTTTATCTGTTAATATTCATTTCAGCATCAAATGTTTTGCATATTATCATATAATTTCATGAAGAAGTTCTTGTCACTTTATAGGCAAAGAAATTGTAGTATGGTGTCTGATTTGTGCCATTTCGTCTTTTTGCCCCGATGGCGCTATTTAATGTGGTTAAAAGATAATTGACAGGGCGCAGGGTGAAAAGACAATATACTGTGAGGAGCGGGGCAAAAAGACGCCACGTGAAATAACAAAAAGACAACAGATATAGGGTACTAATTAGCGTTCCATTACCAGTTAATTATCGTCTTTTTTCCCGGCTAATTAGCATCTTTTCACATCACATCACGCTGATTATTGTCTATATGACCTCCCTGCGCCCGCTGATTTTTGTCTTTTACTTTATTAATTTGTGTTGTTTCGCACCGTGTCGCGCTGACTTTTGTCTTTTTACTTCATTAATTTACATTGTTTCGCACCGTGTCACGCTGATTTTTCTTTTTACTTCATTAATTTACATTGTTTTGCACCGTGTCGCGCTGACTTTTGTCGTGTCGCGCTGACTTTTGTGTTTTTACTTCATTAATTTACATTGTTTTGCAGCTTGTCGCGCTGACTTTTGTCTTTTTTACTTCATTAATTTACATTGTTTCGCACCGTGTCACGCTGATTTTTGTCTTTTTACTTCATTAATTTACATTGTTTCGCACCGTGTCGCGCTGATTTTTGTCTTTTTACTTCATTAATTTACATTGTTTCGCACCGTGTCACACTGATTTTTGTCTTTTTACTTCATTTATTTACATTGTTTTGCATCGTGTCACGCTGATTTTTCTTTTTACTTCATTAATTTACATTGTTTTGCACCGTGTCACGCTGATTTTTCTCTTTACTTCATTAATAAATATGCGTCTTTTTGCACCGTGTCACACTAATTTTTGTCTTTATTGCCTTCTGATTAGCGAGTGTTTTTTCGCCCCACGCCCTGTTGATTAGCTTCTTGATGAGCATTGAAGTAACACAGGGCATCACCATTGAAGTAACACAGGGCATCACCATTGAAGTAACACAGGGCATCACCATTGAAGTAACACAGGGCATCACCATTGAAGTAACACAGGGCATCACCATTGAAGTAACACAGGGCATCACCATTGAAGTAACACAGGGCATCACCATTGAAGTAACACAGGGCAACACCATTTGCATTGTAAACATGTCATACATGTCTTTAGGTGGAAACAAGGGTTAATTTAGAAAGTCTCGTTCACATTTGTATCAGTTATATATAATCACATTTATATAGTCACGTGTATGATCAAAAATCATATGATTTGGCCACATAAACTTAATACTTGTTTTAATGTCAGCAAAGAAGGAAACATGTTTTAGGGAAAACAACATCATTCTGTGCTTCGTAAACAATATTCGAATCAGTTTTGCTTTAACAGCCATACAGTAACGAAGGAAAGTTGGATACAAATGCAGTATTTCCCTCCCTTCTCTTATTGTCTCGCCCACGATAATGGGTAGCAAGACATAGCAGTCACTTTTCCGTCGGGGGTGGCGGCCACATTTTAATTCAACTATATCACAACAACCGCTGCTCGAATTTTTCTGAAACTTTGTCAGATGCTTTGTTGGGTCAAGAGACATCACGTAATGCCAAAATTAACAAGGTCAAGGTCATATTTTGCGACATTTTCCCAAAACTTAACCTTGGTTAGGTAACAACCTTGGTTAGGTAACGGAACCTCAGTTAACTTTATGTTATTGCCTCACTTTATGTCTTTGATACTTGGTCATATGTATTGTTGGTATTGGTGGACATCGCAGAATGACAAAAAAATACCAAGGTCATGTCATGTTTTGCTTTATTTACTCTAAACATCAGTTTGGTTAGGTAAGTTAACATCAGTTAACTTTTTCTGATAACTTTAATTTCTTTGTTTGATACTTGGTCATATGTATTGTTGGCATTGGTGGACATCACTGAATGACAAAACTTACCAAGGTCAAGGTCATATTTTGCGTTATTTTCCCCAAACTTAACCTTGGTTAGGTAACTTAACTTCTTATGATTACCTTGCTTTTATTTGTTTGATACTTGGTCATATATGAAGTGTTGTCTTTGGTGGACATCATTTAAGCACAAATTTAATAAAATATTTCATATGCGGTTTGTCGCAATGGGCGAGACGCCCTCAGACCGAGGTCTTGTTATCGAAGAAAGTGTTCTGGTTTGCATGCTGTAGTTTGATACAACTGGCTGCCCAGGTAATGTCCTCATCCATGCCTTATCCGATGAACGAAGGAGTGTGAGTTAAGTGACATGCTTAAGGTCACATTACACTTCCCTCAGAGCAGATCGAAACTGAGACTCCTCATTCATGAACTTGACATCTTTCTTGTAGGTCAGACATCGTTATTGAATTTTTCGTAATTAGTCTTTAAGACACTACACAGTGAAATGTTGGTCAAAATAAAAACAGCATTAGTTGGCTCCAGGTTCAAAACAAATCTTTTATTAACATGGCACCTGATCTTATCCATGGTTATTGTGTAGAGTACAATAGTCCAGTGGTAGAGCGTCTGACTCAGGATCGATGAGTCGTGGGTTCAATCACCGCCTGGACCGTGTGTGTCTTGAACAAGATACTATGCACTTGCTAAAGTACTGATTCTACCCAGGAAGAAATGAACAATGAATAAAATGTTCTACTTATGGCATAGTTTAGAAGGAGCCAGTATATATAAAAAAAAAATCAGCGGTGTAAAAACCTTTGGGATTCTATACTAGTGTTAAGGGTTATCTGTTATTGGTGAACGTATATGGTTAGTGTCTAAAACACCCACTTATTTATCTAGATGAATGCCTGGTTGTGGGTCCAACATTCTTTAATTCCTATCGTAATTGATAATTATTTATGTTGTGAAAGAAACCATTATGTTTATAATATATAAATCTTAAAATGTGTTTACATGTGTTGAATTTCATGCCAATAAATAGACTAAAATGATTTGAATTATAAATAAAAACTGAGTGTTAATTGTAAATACTAATTTATATAATTTTACAGAAAGCCATGGATTGCATATTTTGTCAGGTCATATAGAAATTATATGCTATATATACAGCGATACGTCATCACTGTGACATACCGCACATGACTGCGCATGACATGCATGCAGACCGAGGAGCGAAAAGGCGATAATCCGCGGGGTGAAAAGATGGTGTTTGCGGGTCTAGGAATGGTTGTTAGTGCCCTAGTTCTGTTGTTTTTTCATTATTTCGCGTCTTTGCAGATTATCGTCTTTTTGCGCCGCGCCAGTTAGTCTTTTTGCCCTGCTCCCTGCTAATTATCGTCTTTTCGTCCCGGAAATTAGCAGAGTTCCAGGGCAAAGTTCTAGGGCAAAATAATGAAACGATGAAATAGCACAAATCAGGCACCATATTGTTATGCGATGAGTTTGGCATGAACATTTCATAGATAATGTGCAGAATGCCTTTGTTATTTCTATAAACACCCATTGTATGTAATTAATAGGCATGTTATTTACTTTCTGACAATCTGTATGTAATCAAAACAATATATACACACCACAAGTATATTGCCCAAAAATGTTTTATTTTCTATAATTGAACTTGGAACATATTTTATATACCTTTAACTCGGATGTAATTGATTTTTTTTTTTTTTTTGCCTTTCACAGAAAAACAGTTTTCAGCTACACTTTAATGCACTGTTGGACAGCTTTAAAATGTGAGCTGGTGACTTGCTGTTCGCGACCTATTCATTTCCCAACTGTGTGTACAGACAGTGCTGAATAAAACCCCAGAGAAACGTAAATATTTAGTCGAGACAGGGCTGTTGGTAGTCTCCTGCTTCTTGTTGATTTCCAACTCAGTAAACAGGAAACCCACAAAAACACAAACATTTGCTCAAGGAAGGGCAGTTGGTAGCCTCCTGCTTCTTGTTGATTTCCACCTCAGTAAACAGGCAGTACGTGCTGTCTAAAACCCACAGAAACACAAACATTTGCTTAGGGAAGGGCAGTTGGTTGATTTCCAACTCAGTAAACAGGTCAACAAGCAGGAGGCTACCAACTGCCCTTCCTTGAGCAAATTTTTGTGTTTCTGTGGGTTTTATACATCAAGTACTGCCTGTTTACTGAGGTGGAAATCAACATGAAGCAGGAGGCTACCAACTGCCCTTCCTTGAGCTAACGTTTGTGTTTCTGTTGGTTTTAGACAACACATACTGTTTTCAACTCAGTACCCAGGCAGTACGTGCTGTCTTAAACCCACAGAAACACAAACGTTTGCTCAAGGAAGGGCAGTTGGTAGCCTCCTGCTTCTTGTTGATTTCCACCTCAGTAAACAGGCAGTGCTGTCTAAAACCGACAGAAACACAAACATTTGCTCAATGAAGGGCAGTTGGTAGCCTCCAGTCCTGCTTCTTGTTGATTTCCACCTCAATCAGGCAGTGCTGTCTAAAACCCACAGAAACACAAACATTTGCTCAGGGAAGTGCAGTTGTTAGCCTCCTTCCTGCTTCCTGTTGATTTTCAACTCAGTAAACAGACAGTACATGCTGTCTAAAACCCACAAAACACAAAAGTTTGCTCAAGGAAGGGCAGTTGATAGCCCCCTGCTTCTTGTTGATTTCCAACTCAGTAAACGGGCAGTGCTGTCTAAAACCCACAGAAACACAAACATTTGCTCAGGGAAGTGCAGTTGGTAGCCTCCTGCTTCGTGTTGATTTCCAGCTCAGTAAAAAGGTCAACAAGCAGGAGGCTACCAACTGCCCTTCTTTGAGCAAATGTTTGTGTTTCTGTGGGTTTTATAAATCAAGTACTGCCGGTTTACTGAGGTGGAAATTAACATGAAGCAGGAGGCTACAACTGCCCTTCCTTGAGCTAACGTTTGTGTTTCTGTTGGTTTTAGACAACACATACTGTTTTCAACTCAGTACCCAGGCAGTATGTGCTGTCTAAAACCCACAGAAACACAAACGTTTGCTCAAGGAAGGGCAGTTGGTAGCCTCCTGCTTCTTGTTGATTTCCAACTCAGTAAACAGGCAGTACGTGCTGTCTAAAACCCACAGAAACACAAACATTTGCTCAGGGAAGGGCAGTTGGTAGCCTCCTGCTTCTTGTTGATTTCCAACTCAGTAAACAGGCAGTACGTGGCTGTCTAAAACCAACAGAAACACAAACATTTACTCGCGACAGGGTCTATTGGTAGCCTCCTACTTCTTGCTGATTTCCAACTTGAATGTAGTGTTCCGATACTACTTATAAACATAACAAATGATGACCTTATGTCCCTTTACATCATACATTGTTGATGGACTAATTTATTACAGAATTATGGCCCTTTGTTTCACTTTGAGTTTTCCACTATAATATTATATAATGAACTTTATGTGGCTTTCACTTCCAAAGTTTTCATGATTGTTATCACACTTGGCATACAGTTCACACGTGATGATATGATGCGTCTCTCATCAAAGGTTTTCGATTCTGCAATTGTTTTACTTAGAATTTATATATAAAATTGATATAAACAAAAAAAGCAGGGTATTCATCATCTCTAGTGATAGTTCTTGTGTTGATTCCCATTTGTATTTATAGACTGCTGAAAAAAACCCACAAAAAACAAACATTTGCTCAAGATAGGGCAGTTGGTAGCCTCTTGTTTATGACCAGTTCAGTCATGTTTAAATTTTCAACTGAGTGTTTACTAAACAGAAAAGAAAAAAATACCCAAGATAATAGCTGTAATGGTAGCCTATTGTTTCTAGTCAGTTTTTGAACATTTTGATTCCAAAATATGGTGGCTGATTTGTGCCATCTCGTTATTCCGTTCTGGCGTGGTGAAAAATAACAGAATGAAAAGACACCATGTTGGCATGAGGGTGAAGATGATAGAATGGTAGCCTCTTGTTTATGACCAGTTCAATCGCGTTTAAATTTTCAATTGAGGATTTACTAAACAGAAAAGAAAAAAACACACAAGATAACAGCAGTAATGGTAGCCTATTGTTTCTAGTCAGTTTTTGGACATTTTGATTCCAAAATATGGTGGCTGATTTGTGCCATCTCGTTATTCCATTCTGGCGTGGTGCAAAAACAACAGAATGACAGAAATACCATGTTGGCATGATGGTGAAGACGATAGAATGACACAGTGTAAAAACGAAATAACATCAAAAATGATACCTTGTCATCCTGTCATTATTTTGCCTTGTCTTTTCGTTCTGGCACCTTGGTAAAGCATGCGTGAACGAATGCACGCAAGCACACACACACACTCACACACACGTACACACACATACATACATGCATAGACAGAAAGCGCCAGTATGAAAAGACAACATAATTAAACATCAGTCTTTTCCTTCTGTTGTCTAAGGGCACCTACCTACCTGCCTGCACACATGCATGCACACACGCACACACACAAACACTTGCTTTCACAGTATGCAAGGCATGCACACACACACACACACACACACACACACACACACACACACACACACACACGCATAGGCGGAAGGGGCAAGAATGAAAAGAAGACAGGTTATACATTATTCTATTCGTTCTGTCGTCTAGGTGCGTAAATAAAGAAAAGAGAAATTGTATATTGTCGCCCCTTCAGAATGAAATGATTACAAAGACAAAATCAAAATAATGGAAGTCTCAACACAACACTTAAATTTGTCATTTTTCACCATGAAAGTGTTGTCTTGTCATGCAATATTTGTTGTTATGTTTTTTTTTCGTCCCATCATATTTTCACCCTGCCAACAAAACAGAATGGCATTTGTCATCTTTTCATCGTGTTGTTCCGCCAGAGAGAAGCACAAGATGGTACAAATCAGCCACCATACAAATGAACGTAATATAATGTAAAACAATGTAACGCTACGTTAGTGCAAACACAATTATCCGCATATGCTTAGAATATTAAAGTACCTTGATGTTAAGGACCACTAATTTCAATTGAGTGTTTTCAGTATTTTCCGGTACATCGGTTGCTAGCTGTGGGTTTGCCAGCTTCCTTCCACGTCAAGACTACCATCATGGGCACATATTTGAAGTAGCTTTAATGTATCTTGATTTATAATCTATGTAAACTAAATAAAGAATTTATTTTGTTATTCATTTTAGGTTCTCGGCAGACGTTCTTTGCATCTCAGGTGATGAGATATGCAGATCTGTATGCGGCATCGTTCCTCAACCTTCTCCACTACCCATTCACCTATGTGTTTAGAGCACCTGCCATGCTGGTAAGTGTATATGCATCTGGCACGTGATAAAAAATGTTACAAACAAATGAGACCGATATTTGTTCTCATTTTCCGAATAGGATTTTTACGGGAGGTTTTCACACAATTCCTTGGGGCAGCGAGGAGGTTTAGAACTCCGTGAAATTCTATCTCAAGCCATAAGGTATCACATATATGAATCATGTTTGTGTGAACCAAAGGTTTAAAGTCTGTCTGCCGTTTGCGTTTGTATTCAGTGAAATGGTGGTTAGGGTATCCACATAATGCAGTAAATGATCTAAGTGAAACAATTGATCAACTAAACACCAAAAGTATTTATAAATTTTTATGGTAAAACATAGTAAAACTTTCCACGGGAAATATCCTTATATCCTTGTACGAGTGGTAAAATCAAACTGAGCTAGAGTTTATCATGTTTACAGATGCCTCATGAGTCTACAGTGGGTCATGAAGATGTGTTGCCCCACAACAACAAAGATGTCATAGCATCGCGATCTCGCTTAAGTACCATCGACGTGTCTCCGGTAACTTCTACAAATCGCCACCCGCTACTGGAGCGTGGTGAATCCATCAAGGAGAATCACCGACTGTTTGCCGACACCCCTCGCCAATTCACACAGGTTCAAGATGACGACAGCGATAGTTCAAAGGACAGTGATAAAGAATCGAAAGAGTTAACTCCCCCACAGGAAGATCTTGAAGTTGAAAATTGAAGCAAGAGTGATCTCCCTTAGTTGCAGTGTTTGTGACGTACGGAATCTCAAAGTACTGTAAGAGTGACCTCTCTGTGTTCACTGTCTCTAGAGGTTACTTCTATTTAGGATGTCCATTAAACTTAATGTTTGAAGAATTTAAGATCTAGAACCTTGAAAGAATGACATAGTTAGCTCCCATTGTTGCAGTATTTGTATAGTTGAATTATAAAATTGTACCAGGAAGTTAAAGTGAGTGAGCTCCAGTCAATGTCTTGTTTTTGTCATAAACATATCCAGTGTATTGATTGAAATTGTAATCTAAGCAGCCTTGGTAGCGTAGAGGATGAGGCCGCATGCCCCACATGGGTTTGCGCCCTGTCCCAATATACCTAATAAATATGATGTGTTCGCTGATGTAAAAACCCATTTCATTTCGTCTTAAAAAGGGGATAACTTTGAGAGAGAAAAAAAGGAAAGAACGTTAAACAAGTTATACTTTATATATAAGTTTGAATATCCATTAATGCATTATAAATGTATAGTTTAACATTTAATTTTTATGAAAAAGTAAAGATTGAGGCTAAAAAACAACAGCACATTTTTTAATTAAACAAAATGTGAATTGTAAAAATGTCAGCCATTTTAGAATGCTGCCCTCATTCCAAATATATCACTTCAGTTCAACTGCACTAGCATTTGCTAAAACTGCCGTCTGTCCCTTTAAGGAATAAGAACAGTTTATAAAAATGAAAAGGAAAAATGGCGTCAGTGAGAACAAAAATAACCTAGTATATGTGTGTGTATTTAAATATACACTTTTTTGCCATTAAACTATACATTAAACTGAGATTTTGTTTAATCTGAAGATATTTTTTTTCTTTGGTTAATTGATAGTTAATGATGGGTTAATTGATAGTTGCTAGCTTTTAGTTTTAGTTAAAAAGCAATAGATGCTTACACGTTTATAGATATTTACTTTGATTTAGGTACTTCAATTTAGTTAAAGGGAGTACGTCAGGATGGGCATTTTGTTAGAATTGTTCCAAAACATTATTTTTGGCATTTAATTAACCTCAATGAACTGTAAACCACCAAAAGAATTTACACTGAACATATTAAATAAAATGCAAAACATTTATGTTGTAATGCGACCCTGTAGACTGGACAACACGTTTATATTGCAATGCGACCCCATAGACTGGACATCACGTTTATATTGCAATGCGAACCCATAGACTGGACATCACTTTTATATTGCAATGCGACCCCTTGGACTCGACAACACGTTAATATTGAAATGCGACCTCGTAGACTGGACAACACGTTTATATTGCAGTGCGACCGCGTAGACTGGACCTCACGTTTATATTGCAATGCGACCCCGTAGACTGGACATCACATTTATATTGCAGTGCGACCTCGTAGACTGGACAACACGTTTATATTGCAGTGCGACCCCGTAGACTGGACAACACGTTTATACTGCAGTGCGACCCCGTAGACTGGACAACACATTTATACTGCAGTGCTACCCCGTAGACTGGACATCATATTTATATATATTGCAGTGTGACTCCATAGACTGGAAACCATGTTTATACTGCAGTGCAACCCCTTAGACTGGACACCATGTTTATATTTCAATGCGACGCCGTAGACTGGACAACAAGTTTTGATCACATAGCATGGCTTCGGCAAGTGTAATAAAACCGTGACTTATTTCTCGTAATACACTTGTGTATTAGTGTATTACAGATGCAAATGAGGACCGAATCACTGTGTTTGTGTACTTTAAAACATTTAATCCCACTTGTTTGCATGGTACATCATACGATAGGTTAAGATACCTTAAATATTTATCCTTATTTGAAATTTTACTTTATAAAATGCATGTTAGTAACGTTAAATTTAGTTTAAGGTGTCGTGTTATTTGTATGGCATACGCTTTACAGCCGCGTAACGTAGCTGACGTCATGAAAACAACAACACAACATCATGTATTCTCTTACAAATTGCCGCCGTATAGAAGTTTAATACAGCATTTAAGTGAAACTATCAGGTCGTAGGTGTGTTATGTGATAAATAGAATCTTACATTTGTGACTGTGTATTATTGAATTTAATAAACTCGTTGGATAAACATATAGGATACTCGACAGAGCCTCGTATCCTATTATTTTATCCAACTCATTTATTAAATTTTGTTATTCATTTTAAGAGCCATCGAGACAGAGAAGTGCCGTAGGTCAGGAGGGAACAACATTGGAAAAGCTATTTTTTTATTTCGTTGAAAAGGCAAAGAGAACAAAATGATTTAATTAAAATCTAGGAGGAGGTGAAATAAAAATAAAAATGAATTAAATCAAATAATAAAATAATAAAGGCCTAATAATTGTACATATTAGGCCTTTATATATATATATAATAATATAATACTAGTCTGGATTTAAACGGGGCCACATATTGACTTAAAATATATAATGTGCCCTAATCGTCACATCCTCCATTACTTCAGAGGTCGCCGGTCTGTTTGACCAAACTTGTGTTGGAAACCTGAAACCTCATTTAATGTTTGTCATTGGAAGGATGGAAAACTGCCATTTTATTTTCAACATATTTTATTCAGGTTATGTAGTATATTCCGGTATTTTTAATTATTAATGTTTTCTGTGAAATATACCATGTTAATGTTGTAGAATAAAGGATGTATTTTCATCAGTGAAATACGAGTTCAAGTTCACTGCTGTGATGAGACACAATTATTTTTAAGACTTTTGAAGTCTATGTATTTTAAATGACTATATATAGTTGATGTGTGAAAAACATATATTTTCATACGACTGTATTTCACTTCCTTGATTATGTCATCTCCATGGCAATGATATTAAGGTCATGTGATTTGGTATTATTATTTCTGATTTCAATTATACATATTTTGAAAATGTTATTGAATTCCAGCCAAAAGCAGTTTAAAGTCAGAGTATGTTTATTTTTAACATTAGCGGAGATGATATATTTGACTTTGTGTCAAGTATTAGTGTATAATATTACCATCAGATTTGCATTAAAACACTCGATGTACCCAGGCGTTAATTTGAAACAATTTATTAGATACGTACGCTTCGTTAAAAAGCTATGCTAACTTTAAACTCTAGTGTTGACGTAAACAATAACTGTGCACAATACCTTTTTATGCTTAGCATGAGCATAGTGTATAGGTGATACAGTGTAATAGCAATAGGCTAGCGTGTAAAGTTTAATTATTGTAACGCTTCCGAGTACTTTGACAACCGTTTCATTTTACGTTTTAATAAGCACACTCTGCCTTTAAATTACTGTTTGAAAAGAGACGCGTGTTTAATATTACTTTTAGTATTATTACAAAGGTTTATCACATTTTGCCATTTAAAGGGACACACAGCAATCTTGATATGTTTAAAACTTGCAAGGTTCATACAGCCTTAAAAATTCATTAAATTTCAGAAGTAGCCTTTAAAAGTCCTTAAATCCACTCCAGCCTTAAAAAGTCCTTAACTTCTGACAAAATATCATTAAAAGTCCTTGAATTTCATAATCAGTCGATTAATTATACAAGAGGAATAACATCTGATGTAGTTTTAAAAAAATCGGCAAAAAAACCCCACAAATTGCCGATAAAGTTATGAGTTAAACCGGGCCTTAAAAATGGGTTATTAGGGCCTTAAAAGTCCTTAATACTCCTTAAATTTCATAATGATAATTCTTTATGAACCATGATGAATTTGTGTAATCATTAATATTAATTATTACAATAGTTCAGTGTAAATTGTCTTTTCTGATGGCTAACTGTTGATAATAGTGCATCAAATCAATAATATTGTTAAATACATGACAGAATAATGAAAAAAAATGAAAACTCACACTTCTATTTAATTATATGCAAGCAGGTTTAAAGTCAAAATAATACCAGATTAATAAATGGAGATATGGAGATGCTAATGCTTGATAAATACTTCAAGATTGCTGTATGTCCCTTTAATGGAAAGATCTGTAACTATTACTAAAAAAGATTCTGTAACTGTTACCGATTGAAAACTACTATTATAGGATAGAAATAACGTGTAAATCATACCAGACAACAAACTCTGCGATTCATACAGGATGAAACAAATTACTGATTAGAATAAAGAAATCTGTAACTGTCTCCGGATGAAAATAAATAGTTATACCTCTTAGCGGATGAAATGTATATGCGGATGAAACATGTTACTGTTACCACGTGAAACATATATGTAACTGTTACCAGATGAAACATATATGTAACTGTTACCAGATGAAACATATATGTAACTGTTACCAGATGAAACATATATGTAACTGTTACCAGATGAAACATGTAACTGTTACCGGATGAAGCATATATGTAACTGTTACCAGATGAAACATGTAACTGTTACCAGATGAAACATATATGTAACTGTTACCAGATGAAACATGTTACTGTTACCAGGTGAAACATATATGTAACTGTTACCAGATGAAACATATATGTAACTGTTACCAGATGAAACATATATGTAACTGTTACCAGATGAAACATGTAACTGTTACCAGATGAAACATATATGTAACTGTTACCAGATGAAACATATATGTAACTGTTACCAGATGAAACATGTAACTGTTACCATATGAGACATATATATAACTGTTACCATATGAAGCATATATGTTACTTTTACCGGATGAAACATGTTTCTACTACCGGATGAAGCATATAACCAGTTTCATTCTCATTTCATTCCGGTATACATAATATATCAATATTGATGGTATGGAGAGAACTGTAACTAATGTTGTTATAACTTGTAGTTCAATCCATTTGCGTATGTTATATATAAATATGTATTATCATATGATGTTCATTCTCTGTAACATAAGTAATAAAATATTTTTAAACTAAAACCAGTAAATGAATGAAAGAAATACCATTTCCAGATGGGAAAACAACTTAACAGTTGCCAAGATTCTGTATAAATATATTGTTTATGTGACGTTGACACAATCATGTATTGACTGTTGAAACCACAGGTCTTTCTTCATGTATAGTGCGCGTATTGCAAGTGCTTGTTTGTGTACTCTTGTATTTTTGTGAATTTTAAAGGTACTGGTGTTGATTCTATAAAAAAAAAGCAATAACAACAACAAAAAAGAAACAACTAGTTTACACAAAGAAAGTCAGCTGCTTGAGAAAAAAAGTTGGTGTGTAGATTCTAATTTATTTTGGTGCATGAATGGGTGTAAAACAGACGTTAACGCTGCCATGCTTCCCTTTAAAGGCACTGGTGCTGAGTTTGTGTTGCATATATGAAAATATGCGTTTCAAATGTCTAAATTGCTTCTTTAGAAAACTTTTTTTGATAAAAAGCTGTTGTTGTTTTTTAAAAATGACTCTTTCCAGCCCTCATTGTTAGTGTATTAGAAAGAGAGGCAATTCATGAGAGCATGTTCAGTAGATACTCAAGGGAGATCACTGGACAGGTCTCCAGGTTAAAAATAATGTTTGTTAGTTTGGATACAGTATGGTTAAAAACTCTTGTTCTCAAAATAATGTTTGTAAGGTCATTTGGATAAGGTATGGTTAAAAACTCTTGTTCTCAAATAATGTGGTTAGGTCATTTGTGTATAATCGCTAGATGTTCTTATTTTTAGCTCTACTGATCAGAGATCAGCAGAGCTTATGCCGTGGTGCGGCGTCCGTCGTCCGTCTGTCTGTCCGTAAACTTTTATTTGTAGCGACAACTCCTCTGCAATTACTGGATGGATATTCATGAAACTTTACAGAAATGTTGCCCATAAAGTCTAGTTGATCCTAGCAAAAATTCATGTTGATGTGAAATCCAAGATGGCCACCAAAGCTAAAAATAGAGTTTTAAAATACAAGTTTGTAGCGACTACCTCTTGAAAACTATAAGTGATATTGATATAAGACTTTTTCTAAAATGATCAGCATGACATGATGTTGATCCTTGTCAAAAATCGTTTTGATTCAACGTTAAACATGGCTGCCAGCGGCCATCTTTGTTTACATAGAGTTATATAGTAAAAACTTGTAGCGACTACTCCTCTGAAACTACTTGACGGATTGTCATGAAACTTTACAGGAATGTTGCTCTTGATGTCTAATTGATCCTAGCAAAATTTCAGATCTGCCAGAAATTCAAGATGGCCGTCACAGCTAAAAATAGATTTTTAAAAAATAAGTTTGTAGCGACTACTTCTTGAAAACTATAAGTGATATTGATATGGGACTTTTTCTAAAATGATCAGCATGACATGATGTTGATCCTTGTGGAAAATTATTTTGATTCGACATTAAACATGGCTGCCAGTGGCCATCTTTGGTTACATAGAGTTATATAGTAAAAACTTGTAGCGACTACTCCTCTGAAACTACTTGACGGATGTTCATGAAACTTCACAGGAATGTTGCTCTTGATGTCTAGTTGATCCTAGAAAAATTTCAGGTCGGCCGGAAATTCAAGATGGCCACCACAGCTAAAAATAGATTTAAAATAAATAAGTTTGTAGCGACTACTTCTTCAAAACTATAAGAGATATTGATATGGGACTTTTTCTAAAATGATCAGTATGACATGGTGTTGGTCCTTGTCGAAAATCGTTTTGATTTGACGTTAAACATGGCTACCAGCGGCCATCTTTGTTTACATAGAGTTATATAATGAAAACTTGTAGCGACTACTCCTCTGAAACTACTTGTCAGATTTTCATGAAACTTCACAGGAATGTTGCTCTTAATGTCTTATTGATCCTAGCAAAATTTCAGGTTGGCCGGAAATTCAAGATGGCCGCCACGGTTAAAAATAGATTTAAAAAAAACAAGTCTGTAGCGACTACTTCCTGAAATCAAAATCAATCAGTAGAGCTTCAAGGTCATTGACCTCTTGTTTTGAGAGCTTTGAAGATTAGCATGTCATTTGTGTATAATCGCTAGATGTTCTTATTTTATTGAGAGCTTTGACGATTAGCATGAGTACCTTTAGAATCTGTGTGAACAATTTATTGCTTTTTAGTATATTTTAGCGTTGCCGTCAATGTATTTATTTACAAATGAACACAGATATTAGTATCTTGGTGTGTAGTGTATTTACATATTTCTATGTGTATTTGAATATGTATTTGTTTACATTTAAAATGTATACTTCTAATAACATGTTCATATTTTAAAATGTAATTTTATTCTCAAGCACTTTTATGCATTGTTCATTTTGTTACAGATTATGTCCGTGTTTGTATCTTCAGTACTTTTTGTTTACAAAACTACCATCGTTTGTTTACAAAACTACCATCGTTTGTTTACAGAACTACCATCGTTTGTTTACAAAACTACCATTGTTTAAGATGTACACTTTTAAAACATGTTTCTGTATAATTTGCTATTTAATTCTTTAGATTTTCTTTTTATAAGTCCTGTCTTTAAATCTCATGCATGAATCGAAGAGAGAATAATATTGCTTTTTATCTCATGCACAAATTGTAGAGAGAATGTTCATGGCCCATCTTTTTACCTCATGTAGAGAGAATAACATGCTGTATATGACCCGTCTTTTAATCTCATCCACAAATTGTAGAAAATAACATTGGTGTATATGGCCCGTCTTTTAATCTCATCCACAAATTGTAGAAAATAACAATGGTGTATATGGCCCGTCTTTTAATCTCATCCACAAATTGTAGAAAATAACAGTGGTATATATGGCCTGTCTTTTAATCTCATCCACAAATTGTAGTAAATAACATTGGTGTATATGGCCCGTCTTTTAATCTCATCCACAAATTGTAGTAAATAACATTGGTGTATATGGCCAGTCTTTTAATCTCATCCACAAATTGTAGAAAATAACATTGGTGTATATGGCCCGTCTTTTAATCTCAGCCACAAATTGTAGAAAATAACAATGGTTTATATGGCCCGTCTTTTAATCTCATCCACAAATTGTAGTGAATAACATTGGTGTATATGGCCCATCTTTTGATTGCACGCACAAAGTATAGAGAGAATAGCATTGCTGTTTATGGCCCATCAGTATCATATGCACAAATCGTAGAGAACAAAATTGCTTTTATCTTTTAATCACATGCCAAATTGTAGAAACCATACCATTGCTTTTAATCTTATGCACAAATGGTAGCTAGAATTATATTTTTTTCATGGCACCTCGTTTAATCTCGTGCACAAATCGTAGAAAGAACAGCATTGTAGTATACGGCTCTATACATATATTGACATTTTAATCACCACCTTCGATTTCAAGAGCAAATACTAGTCATTGAAAACGCCTTGTGTTTTTTGCCATTGTTTTTTATCTACTGTTTTATGGAACCTTGCAATACTTACCTATCGTTGTGTATTACTAGTATCAGAAATGTAACTTATAAATCAAAGATATTTGAATTGTGCAATTGTTTCAGGTTATTCCATTTTACATAATTTTTACAGTAAAGGGACATGCAGCACTGTTGAGTTTTGTATTAAAAGTTGGGGCATTCCATTAGTTTTTCTGCATAACTTGCATTGTTTTAAATCAGTATTAATAATATTAGAATGGTTCAAAGCAAATCTTTATTAATAATATTAGAATGGTTCAAAGCAAATCAATATTAATAATATTAGAATGGTTCAAAGCAAATTATTATTAATAATATTAGAATGGTTCAAAGCAAATCATTATTAATAATATTAGAATGGTTCAAAGCAAATCATTATTAATAATATTAGAATGGTTGAAAGCAAATCATTATTAATATATTAGAGTGGTTCAAAGCAAATCATTATTAATAATATTAGAATGGTTCAAAGCAAATCATTATTAATATATTAGAATGGTTCAATGCAAATCATTATTAATATATTAGAATGGTTCAAAGCAAATCATTATTAATATATTAGAATGGTTCAAAGCAAATCATTATTAATAATATTAGAATGGTTCAAAGCAAATCATTATTAATATATTAGAATGGTTCAAAGCAAATCAACTCTGCAGTTCAGGGTGAGAAGGTTCTAGGCCCATTTTCCATATTTTATCTCTATGTACATGGAAGATGAGCCTGGCATGTTCATGCCTTTTAGGCGCCATATAACCTTTTCATGTGTTGGTGCGCCTTAAAACCCCAATTCAATTCAAAGCTAATCATTATTAATAATGTTTGAATGGTTCAAAGCAAATCATTAATAATATTAGAATGGTTCAAAGCAAATCATTAATAATATTAGAATGGTTCAAAGCCAATTGTATTTTGGCAGATTACTGATTGTTGGTTGTATTTTACTGATAAAACGTTTAAAGGTAAGGTAGAGAAACACGAAAATGTAAAACTTCACATTTTAATCATATACAAGTAAATTTAAAATAAAAATGATACTGGAATGGAGAATCAAGGTGATCATTTTAATTAATGCTTGATAGCTATTGTAAGTCCCTTTGATATATAGAGGATCTTACATGAGTACTCATTCATTATTGAATTTATTAAATGAGTTGGCAAAATGGTATAATGCGAGGCTCTTGCAGAGCATTATATCGTTTTTGCTAACGAGTTTAATAAATTCAATAATGAATGAGAACGAATGTTAGATTCTATTTATCACATAACTCACATATCGACTTTTATGCATTTTGCCGCTTTAATGCGAGAAACCGACATAAATCGTGGGAATTGGATCAAAGTCATTATCGATTTTTTTTTGACAGCGCATACTATGCTTATTTGCATACTTATATAACTAGTGGTATATCGAAAATATCGAATGGTGTTATTCCACTCCCACACCGTAAGTTATGTGATAAATACAGTATATTTAGTTTGTCATGTTTTCTTTACATTTTGTCTTGACTGCTCTTAACGAATCTTAGTTTAATATCATCTTAATATGGTGAACCTTATCAGTTTTAAGTTTAATATTATGTTATCTCTTGGCTTGGTTTAATTGAACTTGCTGATCAAGTGATTTCCCGAGTGGACTGGCACATTACAGTTTCATTCCAAATAAATGATAGAGGCTTGCCTCCATAATTGAACCAGAAAATAAATAAAATAAATCTAAATAATAATCAGACATGGACGATAATAAGCTTTTAAGGTTTTTTTTTTTTCAATTTTGTAGTCAAGTCTCATTAGGTACATATAAGGCAAAACAACAGATCCCTGGAAATATTGCTATCGAAAGATTATGTGGAAATCTGACCTCTATTGATCCTGTAATGATAAATGGACAACAGATAATTCTGGTCATCCTGACCCCTGTGTGGTTTCAGTAAACTATGAGTGGTATGTATATATATATATATATATAATATCCTATTATGTGGAAGTCTGACCTATATTGATCCTATAATGATAAATGGACAATAGATAATACTGGTCATCCTGACACGTGTTAAGTTTCAGTAAACTATGATTGGTGGCAGAAAACAACCTTCGTTGGAGTGTTTACACACTCCAGCAGAATTTGAAGCAACCCAATGCTGCAGTTCTGTAGATTCTGAAGCCCATTATGCATTTTTTTGTTATTTGGATGTGAATATAGGGGGGTTTGGAATGTTCATTTTCTGTTGGCGCCATGTGACCTTGGCACGCCCAACTTCACTCTGCAGTTCTAAAGCCCATTTTGCATATTTTTATTTTTATTTAAATATAGGACGGGTCTGGAATGTTCATTTTCTGTTGGCGTCTTAAGACCTTATGCAAAAAAACACACAAAAAAACTTGACTTATTTTATCTTGTTTTATCTTGCCAACCACTAGGCGTGTAGCACTCACTTCTTTCTAGAATACATTTGGTTTTCATTAATGGTTTAATATGTATCGAATTTCAGACACGGGTACTTATTTACTGTTTGTGGCGCATGTTTCAGTCTAAGGTTTTCCAGCATTCACATGAACACTGTTGATAATACTTAAAAAATTATATATCATTGGAACTGTAATTAAATATAAAAAAAATACCTTGGTATTTCAAATTGAAATAAATATTTTATTGATAGTGCTGTTCCTATGTAATGTCCTTTTTTCAGGGACAATTAAAAAATTGAGAAACCTCAAATAATTTTTGAATGGAAATTAAAATAAGAAATGTTGTTTAATTTTTGATGGAGCCGAATTTATCATTGAAAATGCCCTATCAAAAACAACTTCCGCATTTAAATTTTTTATTTCTCGACTGGTTTTGAAAAGTAAGGCAATAGTTAAATTGTGTCTGAAAGTTGAAACGAGCACCCAAACAATAACTTTAGTATATTTTGACTACTGGTATTGTTAATGTAATGTATATTTAGATATTCAAGTTATTTTTAGTTGCTTCGTTACCATTTATTCATTTAGTTAACATTTTATTGTATTTAGTGAATAAACATTAGTGTTATTAACATGGGCAATATATGAATAAACACAATATCTGGTATATTTTGATTTTATTTATTTTATTCCCTCTAACTTCTATGTCAAACTTGATATGAGTAGGATGGAAGGTATATTGAAAGGAAAAAGAAACGTGACACGGGAATTTCCGCTATATATTGTATGTACAGTATGCTGCTGTTAATCGAATGTTACATGGCTACGTAAGAAAACTTAACAACACGTAACACAGCAAATAGTATTCCTGCAAAGTTTTTTTATTGACGGAGTACGCGTTTGGCGCACTTTACGTTAAATACATTACTGAACTGGCTCAATTTTTCAAAGAGGAACTTCAACATTTATGAATTTCTTGTTACGTGTACTGTGATTAAAACGTCTACAACATCACAGTTGTGTCCTTTCTCTAACTAACTGCAAATATTTTTTTTACAAAACATCTTCGGATTTCCTTGGAATATATATATGGCATTAAGTGTGCAGTATATACAACATATAGCAGAAATTCCCGTGTCGCATTTCTTTTTCCTTGAATACAATATTAGAAATTGTGTTGTATTAAACCATGTTAATTGATTGATATACCGGTATTACAAAGTTTATATTACAACTTGATTTGAAACTTATATATCTGTGAATGCTTCAATAAATACGAACACAATAAATAACAGTGTTATGTTTTGTGTATTTTACACTAACATCTATCTATTCATAATTCTCCAAATAATGAAATATTTTATTAACAAATATGATGTGTTCTTCTTCGTCCATTGTGTGGACTGGATTCTTATATATAGAATGTAATTAGTCCAGCGTTTACTGTTTATGCCCGGGAAAACACAGCAGTCAAGATTATGTACAGGTTTATTTTTTTTTTTAATTTAAAGTGTTATCAACAAACATCTGCGAATTCATTCGGTAATCACACATTATTTTTAAGTTAATTATGCGATAATGTTAAACACTGGTTTAAATTATATCTGTCCATGTGTATTGGAGGAGGTGTTGATAGACAATGTTACAATCACACCTGTAAAATTAGTTGTGTACCTGCGCGATTAGCGGAAGGTGTCATATCAAATGTTGACACTGATTTAGAAGACATTTTTACGATAGATGATCTTAAAATATTCATGCTTCTTTACGCAGACGATGCAGTAGTCTTTGCTTTATCTCCCGATACGTTACAGTCTATGTTGAACGATATAGAATCATATCGTCACACATGGGGTCTGAAAATAAATACAGCAAAAACAAAAATAATGATCTTTGAAAAAGGTCGTCACACTACATATGAGTTCGTACTAAATAATATAACAGTAGAAGTAGTTAATTCCTTTAAATATCTTTGGATTCACTTTTTTTGTCTCCCCCACACGAAGTGTGGTAGGGGAGCCATATTGATTTTGTGCTTTCTGTCTGTCTGTAGGTCTGTGTCACAAACGATGTCCGATCAATAACTAGAGAATGGTTGGACCTAGGGTCCTCAACCTTGGAAGGATGGTTGGTCATGATAAGTAGATGACCCCTATTGATTTTGGGGTCACTAGGTCAAAGGTCAAGGTTACAGTGACATTGACTATCAAAACGATGTCCGATCAATAACTAGAGAGTGGTTGGAACTAGGGTCCTCAAACTTGGAAGGATGTTGGTCATGACCAGTAGATGACCCGTATTGATTTTGGGGTCACTAGGTCAAAGGTCAAGGTTGCGGTGACATTGACTATCAAAACGATGTCCGATCAATAACTAGAGAATGGTTGGACCTAGGGTCCTCAAACTTGGAAGGATTGTTGGTCATGACCAGTAGATGACCCCTATTGATGTTGGGGTCACTAGGTCAAAGGTCAAGGTCACGGTGACTGACTACCAAAACGATGGATGTCTGATGAATAACTAGAGAATGGTTGGACCTAGGGTCCTCAAACTTGTAAGGATGGTTGGTAATGACCAGTAGATGACCCCTATTGATTTTGGGGTCACTAGGTCAAAGGTCAAGGTCACGGTGACTGACTATCAAAACGATGGATGTCCGATCAATAACTAGAGAATGGTTGGACCTAGGGTCCTCAAACTTGGAAAGATGGTTGGTCATGACCAGTAGATGACCCCTATTGATTTTGGGGTCACTAGGTCAAAGGTCAAGGTCGCGGTGACTGACTATCAAAACGATGTCCGATCAATAACTAGAGAATGGTTGGACCTAGGGTCCTCAAACTTGGAAGGATGGTTGGTCATGACCAGTAGATGACCCCTATTGATTTAATATAATTTAATCAAACTTAAACGTGTCACCTAAACATTTTTTGTTTAATTTTTTTTTTTCTATTTTTTTTTAATTTTTGCATAAAAAGTTTTAGGGTCGGCCCCTTAAAAAAAATTAGAGTCGGTCGGGTTACCTGACCTACACATATTTTTTTATGTGGCCTTACTGATACAGATAGTAGATACAGTCACAGGGATATTGAATATCAAAACGATCTCAGATCAATAGAGAACGGTTGGACCTAGAGCCGTCAATTATGCCTGTTCGGGCGAGTGGGGTAGCCATACGTTTTTGTCCCATGGACAATAACAATTTCTAGTTTAAAAACGGTTATTGGTTTAGAACGTAAAAAAGATTGGCACAACATGCATCGTTTGCACTGCATAATTTTTTCTCTGTTTTTAACCAAATAGAATTACCCATTTCTGAGAAATGCAAGCTGTTTGACACTTTAGTGGCATCTGTATTAAATTATAGTTCGGAAGTTTGGGGATCACCTGATGCAGAAGACGTCAAACTTGTACATACGAAATTTTGCAGGAAGATCTTATCCGTAAAAAGGTCGACAAAGCTTACAGGTTTATATGGTGAACTAGGTAGAGTTCCGCTCTATATAAAGAGAAAACTAAATATGGTAGCGTATTGGATTAAATTATTAAAATTAGGAGATAACAGTATTGCTAAGAAAATATATAAATTACAAAAAAGGTCAAATTGGGCATTCCAAATAAAATCAATATTGGAGACGTTAGATATGACAAATATTTGGTTACATCAATATGATAAAGAACACATTAACTATGAACTTATGCAAATAAGACTTGTTACTTACTTTACTGTCGTTTTAAGCACAATTTTAACTTGGAACATTATTTAGATATTGATATGGAGAAAAAACTTAGAATAGCTCTTTACAGATTTAGATTGTCTTCCAATAAACTCGCCATAGAAAGCGAAAGATATGAAAATATTCGTAGGGATGAAAGAAAATGCCGATTTTGCAATATGATTATGACGTCAAGGTCAACATGTACAATTGTAAATTTAACAAAATTTATATTCTATGCTCTCAAATTAAGGAATAGTACATACAATGTAAAGGAAATTTCCTGAAGTTAAATTCTTATTTTTCATTACAGCGATTTTGAAATAATGTGCTTCTCAGTAGATTTGATATAATGTAATTGTATGTTTATTTGTTTAATATGGATAAGTGTTCATGTTCTCACTATCTTCATATTTTCATGTTGTATGTTTAATTGCTGAATAAAGATATTGTATATCTCTAGACAATGAACAATATGGGTGTCCTATTTTGTCGTTTCCAAAAAACAACAAATAATTCATGCATGCATAATTAGCAATAATTATGATCTTTCATTGTAAACACTACAGAGTCTGAATAAAAGACCCTGAACACTGTATGGTAGGAAAACACAAAACAATATTGACAGCTAATTAAATACATATTTTATTTCACTTATCTCATTTCAATATGAAATATAATAAAACTTTCAAACAACAACAAGCCAGTAAAGAGTCAACACTAATTTATTTCTAACTTTAGAATACACATGACAATTTTAACATATATTCTTCTTCAGAGAGGTAGCAATTTTATGTTTTCCATTCAATATTTATTTGGAATAAAATGTACATGTGTATTGTCTTAATCAAGGCAGAATACAATACAAACTATGTTAGAGAAGGGTACAAACATATCTGTTTAGAGAATGAATACATACATATAATATAGTAGCATAGTAATATAGTTACAGTTAGTTATAATAGCAGTTATGTTTAAGGAAGGGTACATAGAAACTCTGAGTGCCGTTACCATGGTTACATTCATTTGCGTCCATTAACCATTCATTAATCCAACTAATAAAGTTTAAGTTTTGTTCTCGTTTAGAATTATATTCTTAGACCGCTTTAATATAATTTAATCAAACTTAAACGTGTCACCTAAACATTAATAAATACCCTAAATGTTGTAATTTGTTTATATGTTTCAAGAATTACAAAAGAATTCGATTTCATTTTGAGAAACATCGAGTGGCAACTCGCAACAATGTTTATGAAAACGATGTTCACATTTACAAAACATAACCATGTACTTTTTTCTTGTTTCTTAAATTCATGCTATTTTTTGTCACAGGAAATTCTGTCATCATGCTATCAGCGACGCATTGTAAAAGATGTTTTCTGTTGAAGGATTCTATAAACTAAGGCTCTAGAGTCTTCCAGAATCCAGGAAAACAATTGTCCATTCTAGGTAGTATGTCGGTGTCAAGGATTGTAGCGCTAAAATAAAATGGAAAAAAAATGATGAAATAAAATTCACGTTTACAGCTATTAACACCCATTTAATTAACACCCATTTAATCACAAACTATTTTAAAGGGACACACGGCATATATAATGCATAAGGTGAAATAATGATGACAATATAAATAAATACAGAAAAGGTGATCCATTGAAAGCAACAAACACAAACGAGAGGGAAAAGTAGCAGACTCGGTTTTATTGAGTCTGTTCATGAGAGGTTGATTGGTTGAATTGGATTTTATAGTCGCACCAACAGCTAAGGTCATATGGCGACTTTCCAGTTTCCATTGGTGGAGGAAGGCCCCAGGTGCCCCTCCTGGAAATTTTCGTTCATGGGCGGGTACCTGGGTAGAACCACCGACGTTCCGCAAGCCAGCTGGATAGCTTCCTCACATAAAGATTCCTAGGCCCCTGAGGGATCGAACCTACAGCGGTGAGGGGCAAGTGATTTCAAGTCAGAGACGTTAACCACTCGGCCACGGACGCCCCTGTTCATGAGAGGTAATAATAAGATGCAACACCTTTCACGCCTCCTAGCACCGGCTTATTAGCCCCATTTTATTTAACTAAAGGAAACCAGGAAACTAAAGGAAAACAGGTTTAATGTCAATTTGATACTGAATAAACAAATCGATGTGCTCATTTTAATGTTAATATTTGAAACTTGAAGATTGCGGTGAGTTTACGAAATATTTTTCAGAATTATGTAACAATATTTTTCAATGTAAAAATGATGAAGCCGAGGATTTTTGCAATACTCATAACTTTGACGATTTAGATTGTAATTTAAAGGAACTTGACAAGCCCATAACTATACAAGAAATATTAGATGTAGTTAAAAACCTGAAAAAAAGAAAAAGCTATAGGAAGTGATTATATAATGAATGAATATTTAATTGAAAGCATTGATATTTTATCTTCTCATTTGTGCGACATGTTTAATATTATACTTGATTCTGGATATTTCCCAGAGAAGTGGACTGAAAGTATAATTATCCCACAAAGGAGATTTTTTTTAATAATGTTCATAACTATAGGGGTATCACTTTATTAAGTTGTTTATCTAAACTCTTTACCACAATAATAAAAGAATGTTGACCTTTTGTGATAATAACCATGTTTTATCTGATGCGCAATTTGGATTCAGGAAAGCGCGCTCAACCACTGATGCATTGTTTGTCTTGCTAAATACTGTTAAAAAATATCTGAATGATAAGAAAATACTATATTGTACATTTGTTGATTTGAAGAAATGTTTTGATACAATTTATAGAAATGCATTATGGTTGAAACTTTACAAAATGGGGAATAATAAAAGACATGTATGAAAAGTCAAATCATGTTTAAGACAATGCGAAAATGATTCAGATTTTTTTTGCTCTATCAAAATTATGAATATGCGATTGGGTTAAGGCAAGGGGAGATAAACTCACCGATATTGTTTTGTCTTTTTATTGAAGACCTAGAACTATATTTACAAAATGATATAAATACTGGTTTAGAAATTGATGATATTGCACTTGTATGACTTATTTGCGGATGATATGGTTATAAGGGGGAAATCACCTGAAGAATTACAAAAATAATTTTAATTTACTTTATGACTATTTTAACAATTAGGGGATTAGAGGTGAATACTGTCAAAACAAGATTATGTTTTTTAGATTTTGTTAGTTTTTAGCATGGTGAACTTGTTCACCAAGCTATAGTTACCGTGTTTTTTCACGAATCCTAACTACAGCCTCACTGATGAATCGACGCATTGCCTGAAAAAGAAGACCCATATTTTAACAGGTGTTTCTTCTTTTCTAGTGCGGATACAAATAAGGTAATGTCATTTAGAAATTTCAAATAATTTCCTCGATACATTGTTTAAGTTATATATTATTTATATAACTATTTCATCTATTGTTTCCTCGTTTAGCTGTGCGTTCTATAAATAGATCAATCATCATCATCGCATGATCATCACGTGATCTTGGGTTCGAATCTGAGCAGAACCCAATTTTTTTTTATTCTAATTATATTTTTTTATGCAGTTAAAGTTTGTTTAATTCATGCCCAATGGTCTTAAAAGGGGTACATCAGAATTGTTCTAGAAACAGCTTAAATTATAAAATTGTTCCAGTTCACGATATAAAACACTATCAATCAAAATGTGAAGCTAGAACCATTTTGTTAATGTCTAAAGTTTCAGAACACCATATAGCTAGGGTGGACTCGCACGTAATATGCTAAAATTAACCCTGGTGCGTCACCTAGGATAGCACGTATTACTGTGCAGAATGAATTTCTTTGCAAATAAAAGATTTTATAGGCTCATTATGTTTTAGTCATGTAGAATAAACTATTAATATTTGTCAATTTTAAATCGGACACCTATAGACCCCCATAAAAGGCCTGATGTACTCCCTTTTAGACTTAAGTCGGAAAACAAATTGTGTGTGTGTGTGTGTGGAGAGTGGGGGGATTTTTTTAACGATTTTTACGACTTTTATCTATGCGTCAATTTGGTAGAGGTAGACCTCATCTGTTTTGAAACAAACTCGTAGAACCACAGTCCTGCCGCGCGTTAGTGAGTAGCTGTCAAACATTATTCAATGTACAAAAGCGTAACAAGCGGGACTCGAACGTATGACTGTAGCATTGAGAGATATACATTACACAACAAGAGTAGATCTAAACATAAATATGTTACCTTTTATTACAATTTTCAAATTACATGCAAAACTGATTGAATTATATTCTGTTAAGGCCAAAACACAACAAAGCAACACAAAAATGAAGGGGTAAAAGTTAGTGTGTCGAGGGTAAAAACGGCGATTCGGTTGGGTGACAGGAAACAAAATACTTTTTGTTTAGGCCTAAGGTAGTAAACGAAATTTACCGTGACTTTGGTGATTATTGTCAACAAACGATTTGCCGAAAAATCCACGTAAAAATTACAATTAGTGATATGAATCGTGAAATTCTCAGTAGCGTTCACATACATGGGTGAACAATATAACAACGAAATAATTGTGTATGAACATCATGTTCACTCCGAGTTGTGAGATTAAATCACAACGGTATCCCGAGAACAGTGGTACTCCGAGTTGTGAGAATGAACTACAACGGTATCCCGAGACCAGTGGTATTCCGAGTTGTGAGAATAAATAACAACGGTATCCCGAGACCAGGGATACTCCGAGTTGTGAGATTAAAATCAAATGAGCACACAGATTTATAAGTTATGTTTTGTATATGTGTAGTATGTATGTCTCTACTACAAGTTGTATTTAAAACATATGTTCTTTTAGTTGAAGGTCACACTTTTTGGAACACGGAAGCTTCAGGGAGAATTTGTCATTTTACAGTGACATTCCATGTTTAAATTTGTATATTATAAATCTTTGTGCAGCGGAGATATGGCTGTCTTTCAGCTACACTCTGACTACTGACTACACTCGTGTTCATTTGATTTTAATCATACTTGCATAGTAGGTCGATATAAATGCAAGGTTGTTTCCTATTTTAATTCAGCTATGTTGGTCAAAGGGTCTATGAATTACCTCCCCTTAAATTGGGAAAATTAGCTGTCTTGACCTTTTTGACGCTATATTCATTCCTAATGATTCAAACTTTGATAGGTGATGACCGGTGATGTTTTTTGATACACTTTAACACATGTGAAGAAGATGAAGCGTTTCGAAGATTACTTTTCATTATAACCAATCATTCCTTTTGTTCCCTTCTTTATTCCTGTATATACCTTACCTTATCTTGTTTTATTCGCCTTAGTTCCAGATACATTAAACAATGCATTGATGTATTATTACATGCAATGATGTATGGTTATTAAAAAAGAGCTGACACATTTTCAGTCCATCCATGTCATGCGTGATTGGAAAGAAACCTTCCATTACATGGATGCACAAATCATAGTTCACCATGCTCTCAGTACCTTCGGTACTTTGATTTGCAGTGGAGACAGACCACCCATTTTTCCTGGGTAGAACCAGTACTGTCGACAAGAGGTGGTTTATTAAACAATGAATTTTGTTTTCAAAAGAGAGGTGAGACATAACCATACAGCCTAGTAAAACAGATGTTATTCAAACAGCGTGTTGTTAAAAGGGCACTGAGTTCAAGGACGTTGTTGACTGCCAAGCACAGGCGAACTAAAAAACAATTTCATGTTTTTAAAAGGGAGGTGAGACATAAATATACAGCCAAGTGAAACATGTTGTTCAAACAGCGGAGTTCAAGGACGTGACAATATGTTGTTGATCGACAAGCATGCGCAAGTTATTGTTTTTAAAAGAGAGGTGAGACATAACTATACAGCCAAGTGAAACAGACGTTATTCAAACAGCATATCGTTAAAAGGGCATAGAGTTCAAGGACGTGACTGGACGTTGTTGACCGCCAAACACACGCAAACTCAAAAACAATGTTATGCTTTTAAAAGAGAGGTGAGACATAACAATACAGCCAAGTGAAACAGACATTATTCAAACAGCATGTCATTAAAAGGGCAGAGAGTTCAAGGATATGATTGGACGTTGTGGACAGCCAAGCACGCGCAAACTCAAAAACAATGTTATTGTTAAAGAGAGGTGAGACATAACTATACAGCCAAGTGAAACATGTTATTCAAACAGCGTGTCATTAAAAGGGGACTGAGTTCAAGGACACGACTGGACGTTGTTGACTGGACATTGTTAACGGATTGCGCCTCCATGGCCGAATGGTTAACGACGTTGCATTGTAAACCTTCTCCTCTCACCGCTGCAGGGTCGAATCCCACTGGGAGCTCGACTTGTAAGTGAGGAAGTGTCGAATCTTACGAATGGTGGGAGGTGTACAGTACTGGTTCTACCCAGGAAAAGTGGGTGGTCTGCCTAGACCACAAAAAATCGACCATCATATATAACCTTACATGTGTTGAAAATGGCGTAAAACACAATACAAACAAACATTGTTGACTGCCAAGCACCAAAAACAATGTTATTGTTTTTAAAAGAAAGGTGAGACAAAACTATACTGTCAGCCAAGTGAAACAGATGTTATTCAAACAGTGTGTTGTTAAAAGGGCACTGAATTCAAGGACGTGACTGGGCTTTGTTGACCGACAAGCACGCGCGAACTCAAAAACAATGTTATTGTTTTAAAAGAGAGTGAGACATAACTATACAGCCAAGTGAAACAGATGTTATTCAAACGGCGTGTTGTTAAAAGGGCACTGAGTTCAAGGACGTGACTGGACGTTGTTGACCGCCAAGCACTCGCAAACTCAAAAACAATGTTATTGTTAAGAGAGGTGAGACATATATAACTATACAGCCAAGTGAAACAGACGTTACTCAAACAGCATTTCATCCAAAGGATATATATGTATTATAGGTGTTCTGGCCCAAAACCCAAATCACCCCAAATAATCTAAAATCAACACACAAAAATTTTCAGTTTACTGAAAATTAAGTCAATTAAACTGGTTATTTAGCATGTCCCAGGCGCTAAATAACCCAAGATTTTAAGATTGAATTGTGAAAATGTTTTAAATTTGGATGTTTAAATTTTATTGTAAAATAGAGGTTAAACATTAAAACTTAGGTTAACAAACTTTTTTAAAATAGGGGTAGTGAAGAACACAAGTTTAAATTTTTTGTAATATTATAAAATGTTTCTTTAATACAAAACAAATTTGTTATTAGAAATTAACAAAATATGTTTTAAACCTCAATACATCTAAATCGAAGACACTCAGCGTTGTACGACTTTAACTTCCAGTATTCATGTTTCATTCTAATCGAATGAGCACCACAACCAACACATACTTGATATCTTGCAGAAGTGCCTTTTTTACATTTTAGGCACGGTAACACATGACTTGTTTTTAATCTATATTTATGCAAACTGCAATAATCGGAATCTTTTGTTGGCTTGCTTTTACATGGATTATGTAATCCAATTTTAAGAAATTGACAAACATTACTTTCCATTATCTTTTTGCATATAATTATTTTATATTTAAGAAAAAATATTTTTAATATATAACAAATAAAGTATGGAAAACGAGGAGACTATAAAAGAATTAATACTTCTGTTTAAAACAGGTGTAATAGATAAGCAAACACTATCTAACGGTATAAATGCATTAAAACCAAAGGAAACTCCAAAAGAGGTTAATTTTCAAACATTAGAAAATTTACTCAAGAGACGACGTGCTAAAAAACAACGTAAACGAGAAAAGCAAAAATATGATAAATTACAAGATGAGCAAAATCAGAAATATGTTAAATTACGAGACAATGTTATAAATGAATTGAAAGAGCTTAATGATAGAAAATCTAAAGAAGAATTAAAACTAGTTGACAAACCAATGTGTGGCTATTTTAAAGCATACGAAATATCTGCCAGAAAATATAAAGACCCTAAAATCCTATTCCGTGATAAAAAATTCATTATTACAAAACAAATAAGCAAAGGGCTGACAGAGACGAATGGAATAAAGTTTCAATTAGGTCTTACTGTAAATCTATTCAAAGATGATGGTGCTACCAAAAAATACACCACAGCAGTATTACACAGCGAGCAAAATGCAATCTTAAACTCTGAAAGAATAAATGAGTTGTACGATAAATCATCTGCTTATATACAAGAGAGTCTTGAAAGATTTACAAACACAGCATCTGGATTGGAGATTGATCACTGGCCAGCATATTGTTTGAAAAAGAAACGCAACAGTTCTTGTAACATTTCTTTACCGTTGCTCACGGGATTGACAATTATTATTTTTTTATCTTTTGGGTTTTTCACATCTCCTATCCAGGATCTATTTTTATAAGCCTCGTTCCACTCTATGGTTGGACACAATATAATTATATGTTTAAAAACTCCAACATACTCTTGTTCAAGTATGTCAAGAACAAACTCTGTTTTACCACAGCCTGTCTGACCACAAATAATGGCACTGTGTGAATATTTAGGATATTTTTGTTGCAAACTAGTATCCTGCTTCTTTGAATCTTCCATCTTCGAAATTGATTTGCGCATCTTGTATTATATATATGTAAATATTTAAAGTTTGATCTGCATCTGCTTTTTTATTTATTAATATCGTTATGCCTTCACTGCCGTTTTCTATTCTTCTTCCACTGCCGTGTAATAAATTGTCATTACATGTTCTAAGGTCAAGCCACAAAGCATATGATTTTGTCAAATAAGTCTCAAGAGAAACATTGGTAAAGTTTAAGTCCCTCGCTACTATTTCTGTCTCTTTGTTTCTTTTTGATGTTAAAGCAAAATATTTGTTGATTTCATCCCAATGTTGATATGCCTTCATGCCTTGACTATACAACTGATTTGGTACTCCCTCTATTGTCATTTCAACCTTTTCAATCTTTGGGTTGTAATAGGTTTCTGTGTCTGTTCTTTCTGGGTCTTCAAACAGCATTAAAATACCTTTCATGCTTCGTGCTGGTACATTAATGTTGATGTTCCAAAGAGTATCAGATTTGTTTGCTATTATTTTTCTATGTCGCAAGATACGATCATACATAAATGACATCTTACCATTGATTTGCTGTCTTATTTGTCTGGCTAATTCAACATCACTAACTGTATCAAATTCCAAGCAGATATTTTTTATTACATAATATGCATCAGCATCGCTGCTTTTGATAACTTTGTTATAATCGTTAAACGTTAATTCATATTCTAACCTATCACCAAGCCCCGCTTGATAAAATGGCATATGACTTTCTAACATTTCAAAGTCCAGTGGAATACAAAATCTATTTCCATAAGCTGCTGCTATAGCTTCATCTTTAGTGTCTGAGGAAGCATCTCCTGCGCTAACTCTATGTTTTAGCATGTTTGGTTTACCAATACCTTGGTAAGCTATGTTTTGTCGTTCGCTAGGGCTTTTCCATAAATCTACATAACAATGATATATATCACTGTCATCTATTGACATGACTTCATTACCACTTATTCTTATTGTCATTTTTTTCACAATTGTTCTACCCAGATTTTGAAATAGAGTAGCGTTGGCGTCTGTTCTGCTTTTAAGTTCTATTTCAAAGGCAAGACGAGCAGTACTTGGAACTATCACATCATTAGTACTTAGATTGGGAAATCTCACAAGCAGTTGCTGGTTTTGGTCTATTGTTGAGGGATTATTGGTTATTACTACACTTGTGCGGATGCCTTTGGCACCATGAGGTTCTCTTAGTTTTCTATGAGGGCTGAGTTTGTTTCCGTAAGCCGACATTGTTTTTATTTTTTAAATATATTTTTTAAAATTAAATAAAATAAACAATGGCTGAAGGAGGATTTGAGTTTGACAATCCTACGTACGATCCAGATGATTATGATGAATTATTTGATGATGATTTACCAATGGTGCCTGATGAGCCGGTTCGAAGAAGTCTTCTTAATCAAAGCGACCATCTTGCTGACCTTCGAGGAGAGCTGTCAGAAATCACACTTGAAACATACAAGAAAAATCTTGTAAAATCCTTTTATAATGAAATAGGAAAACGATATAAGATGGCACCGGACAAAATGGATTATGACCAGTTTCAAGTATCAAAAGATGGTAAAACATTATACTGGATTGTTGGTGATAGAGGAATAAGAATAACTGCCAGGCAAGGCTCTTTTACATTTCTTGCTCTTGGTTCTTTGGCAAATGAATATAACAGGGTTGTTGGCTCTGGGGGAACAATGGCGGTAAGACAATTTTTAAATTTGCCGGAGTATGACAGTAAAACAAAAGTATCACAAAAATTTAGACAAGTATTGGAGAGCACAATAAACGATTTACCAGATAATGTGGATGCTATCCCATTACAAGATTTATCAAGTGTTGCGAATGACACAGCACAGTCAATGGAAAGTGCTCTTTATGACTGGGATGTGATTGAGCGTCTTGATGCTGAAACACAAACAAATATAGACAAGCGTGAAATGGATGGAATAGTAAAAGCGATGACAACTGTCAAGGAAGAACTCACCAATAACGTGGCAAAACTCACACAACTTGATAAAGACATAACAAGAGAAAAACAAAAGTTAGAACAAGCTAAGACTGATAATGATGAATTCCAGATAAAAAGAATTAGCGATCGCATCAAAGACCTTGAAGTTGAAAGAGGTGCAAGAATGGATGTCATCAATGAAAACAGAGAAGCTTTTCGTAACCAAGTAAGCAGGATAAAAGAAACAATAAACAAAATGTTAAACGAGGATACAACACTTGGTGAGAGGATCAAAACCTTGTTTAGGGAGCAAGGTATTACTATTGTTAGTATTTTAACTGCATTTGGTATGATTCTTGGGGTGATAATTAATTCTATTATTCCCACATCAAGTGCTGCTCCAACTCCAACTCCAACTCCAAAACCTGATCCATCAAGTGTAAAAGACTGGATAAAAAAACAACTATTTAATCTTGGTAAACTTCTTGCCAACCTAGCTGGTAAAGCTGCTGCAGCACTTCCAGGAGTTATTGGTGCAATAGTATCATGGCTTTTATCTGCAACAGGTAATGTTATTAATTGGCTTGGTAACAATCTATGGGCTTTGCTTGTGTTTGTTTCCGGGTTGTTGTATGTGGCAGCCAAAGAGTGGTTTAGTAAATCTCGTAAATAAGTAATGCAGCAAGACCTATTACTATGGTACCAACAATTATAGTTGTTTTGTTATCTTCATGTTCAATCGCTATTTTTTTTATTTCTGGTGGGTTATGCTCCACAGTTTTATGTATTGTTGATTTATCAAAGTCAGAATGTTCCGGTAAAAATTTCTTTGTTGTGGTGCCTTGAAAAGGTTGAATATTTTTTGGTGGCACTGGTTTTACATTTACATCATTATTTAATCCTAATGCTTGTGCATCGGTTGCTATTACAATTTCATTATTGTAGTCTTGTATTATTCCAATTTTTAATTCCATGTCGCTCGGAGACATGTACAATCCACTTCCATATACAAAATTTACTTTACTTCTTGCATATTTTAAGGTGTTTTCATATCTTGAAATTTGACTGGGTAAGTCGATGGGGCTATTTATTGCGTCCTCTACATTTGCTAAAAATTGTTTCTGTGCATCAAATGCTGTTCCAGTTCCAAGTATATCAGTTCTTGTTTGTGATTGTGAACCAAGAATTGCCCAGCAGTATGTTCTTATGCTGTCATTGATTCTTTCTACTCCAGCTCTTGTGAATCCAGATGAACTATCTAGTATAAAAGTAGACCAACTATTGTCAGCCTCAAATCCTTGTGCAATGTAATCAATGTGATATGTTTTATCACTCTCATAGACTGTAAAACTCATCGTTTTGTTGTTGTATACAGTATTTACCAAAGGATGATAACCAATATGGGTCCAGTAATTATAAATTGTTCCTAAACCATTATTATAGCTTTGTTTCTGTCTCCAGTCTGAATTTAAGTCAACGTTAAACTCCTTGCATATTCTCTCGTATGCGTTTCGGTTATATGTGTTATTAAAAGCATTCCAATTTGAGTCTTGCGGTAATGCTACACTCATCTCAAATAATATTCTTCTGACTTGGTAATAGACATGAAATCGAAATAACGAACCAACCAGAGTATCAGCTTTTAGATGATTGTTGAAATCAATACCACATCCACTGGTTGCACACCAAATAGCAAAGTTTAACTGATTCTGCCAAAATAATATCCAATCTGTTCCCCAGCGTTGGACTATAGCATCTGATTTCACGTACGGGAGTTTGTATTTTTCAAAGACATTTGGAAATGATGCTTTAAAGTTTTTACCGTCTGATGTAATAACTATGTTTTGATTTATTATATCTATCACTTATTTAAATAGTGAGCATCTGGGTTATATTTGAATTCTTCAGAAATCATTTTTATTTGTGTTTTTATATTTATATATTAAAAAAATGTTTCATACAATTTCAAACATAGACAACTCTATTAATTTACAACAGTATATCGATAATAGAGATGGAACTAAGCGCATTGGATTAAGGAGTTTTACATACACTATCGGTTGGTATAATATTATTAATGAAACCGCAAAGACAAGAAATAACATACAACATTTAGCAGATGGACTCTATAACATTGAAGATTTGAATAGACATTTAGGAATTCTAAATATAGATATTAAACTGACCGTCCTGACCCACAATGCTAAAGCCCTTTTCAATTCGCCAATAGAGATACGATTATCAAGCGGTCTTTCAAAAATGCTGGGATTCGAGGACAGAAAATGGTTAAAAGGTATTCGTGGTGGAATTCGCCCAATTGATTTAGCTCCTTATAAACAGCTATATGTTCATCTGAAACAAGTTAATACAAGTAGTAATTATTTCAATGGTGCACCAAGCACTATTATAGGTGTTGTGCCTGTAGTAAATAAGAAGTTCGGAGATATAGTATATACAAGTTTTTATCCTGAATATCACTGTCTTATGAATGGTGCAATTACTGAATTGAAAATAGAAGTTAGAGATGAGTATGGCAACAAAATAGATAATCACGGTTTGCCTATGAGTTGTGTTTTAGAAATTATTTAAAAAATATATTTTTATAAAAAAAAAAAATGAGTATATTTGGACCACCAACAAGACCTAAAAAATCAGAAGACTTAGAGGCTTTGATAAATGATGTTCAAAATTTATATAGGCAAATTGTGCCTTTTGTTAACCAGTTTAATCAATTGAAAGATAGAGTTGATAATCTTAAATATGGAATTATAACAATATTTGCAGAGGCTAAGGGCCCACTTGTGTTGAATAGAATACTCTCATTTGGTAATGGTGGGGCAGAATCAAATGTGGGGCATGTAATGACACGCCGTGGACGGATTATGGGAATAGGTTTAGCATGTGAACGATTAGTTGGTGACGTATCTGTAATAGTTTCTGTCAATGATGTTGAACAACCAAATTATGGTATAACGCTTCACATCATCCCACGCAATCATGATAACTTTGATAAGCCTTTAGAGATTGGTGCTGGTTCTGTTGTTAACTTTGTATGCAAGGTTGCTAACGCTACAGCTGTAAATACGGTGGCATCATTATTAATTGAATTAATTTAATTTTTTATTTATTAATAAAAAATGCCGAAGCAACCGACAGCACCAAGTATATATCCTGATTTGTCAGTGGAAAATTCAGTGGAAAACGGACAAAATTATAGATTACAAAAGATTTCAGAGATTGAAAAAAAGTTAATTACAGAACGAGATATACGTCAGTCACTTTATAAAAAATATAAACGCGGTATTAATATTACAGATGGAATTGACACTACCTTAATATCTGCAAGTGTTATTATGGCTGGGATTGGATTTGTTATTCCAGTTTTGTTACCTTTGGAAATAGCAGCAATAGTATGTGGAGCTACAGGTGTTTGTGTTAATTTTATCAAACGGAAGCTTAATGCAAAAGCTCAAAAACATCATGAAATAAAAACTTTGGCAGAGGCAAAGTTAAATAGTATAAAGCAGTTAATATCAAAAGCGTTGAGTGATGCACAAATATCTGATCAAGAGTTTAAGATGATTTTAGATGAGTTGGATAAATATTATAGTTTAAAAGAAGACACCAAACAAAAAAGGCTGAAATAAGTGAAGCTCAAAAAAAAGAACTAGTAGAGCAGGGAAGAAAGGAAGCAATGGCAACCTTACAAAAAAGTCTAAAAAGTGTGTAATAAATTGTTTTAGTAATGTGTACGAGTACGATCCACCACCTTTGTATTCAAGGTCGGAAAATTGTTGATTTGAATGTAATTTTAATAACAAATCAACAAATTTGTTTTGTATTAAATAAACATTTTATAATTTTGATAACTTATAAAAAAAAATTAAACTTGCAATCTTCACTACCCCTATTTTAAAAAGTTTGTTAACCTAAGTTTTAATGTTTAACCTCTATTTCAATCTTAAAATCTTGGGTTATTTAGCGCCTGGGACATGCTAAATAACCAGTTTAATTGACTTAATTTTCAGTAAACTGAAAATTTTTGTGTGGTGATTTTAGATTATTTGGGGTGATTTGGGTTTTGGGCCAGAACACCTATAATACATATATATAAAGGGCACTGAGTTCAAGGACGTGACTGGACGTTGTTGACCGCCAAGCACGCGCTGTACAGCCAAGTGAAACACATTTTATTCGAAGAGTATCTCCACTTGATATTGATACTTCCTAGCTAATTGGAATACAGTCTAAGAAGGACTTTTAGAGAAATAGCACGGACAAGAATTTTGTATTATATTATATATATATATATTAGAAATACAAAGGGCCATAACTCAGTGGAAAATTATCGAACCGGAAGGGCTGCACGATTTACCCAAAGATACCCAAATACACCGGAATTACCCAAATACAGTTTATGTTTGCACAAATACACCCTATTTAATTGTTTTTTTCGGCAAATACTTTATTTTTATAGTTCAGTATGTTTGAATTTGATAAAACATAGATTATGTTAATTTACATTAGCAGTGTGATGGATTACATATTGATACACCTCGAGGTGCGTTCAAATATTTGTTCGAGAAGGTATTCTTCATCTGTCGTCGGTTTTTGCGCACAATATGACCTATGTATGTGTCGACATGCCGTAAAACACCATTCAGTGCACAAGTACATTGCCAGTGCACAAGAACATTGCCAGTGCACAAGAACATTGCGCACTTCACATTGACCTGCGTTGTATTTGACCGAATTTTCCATGAGCTGGTGAATATGAAATCTGCGACGGAGAAAAGAAATGAACCAGCTTTATTAAAAACAGAACCATTTTACATTCATTTAAAGAAAGATTAAACGCATAAAGAGAGTACAATTATTTTAGTGTGTGTTTACTTCTTAAAGGATGAACGATACAGCCTGCGTGAGTATGCGTATTATAAAATAACACGCACAGATTGCTTGCGGAGAACGGTTGGATTTCTACTTTTTGGTAAATTATTAGATTTGACAGGACACTTTAAAATCACATGACCTTCACCCATTTATTTCCTTGACTAGCAAGGAAGCAAGGAAATAAACTACTGATCCGATATCTTTCTTCGAAGCTTATTAAACGATATTGCAATGTCATATAACGTTTATCCATGTACCGAACCCCTTCAATTCTTGTTAAAGCTGTATAGTGTGGGTCATTGCCAAATAAAGTAAGTAACCGAGTTTTATTTCTCAAACGTCTATTAATAGTCTGTACCAGTACGTCGTTCGTTACCCGTCTGCACATTTTTGTTTAGTCAATCAATGAGGTAAACTATATTGGATTTTTACCAAGATTAAGAGATAGAGAATAATCGACACAGTCTCAGAGCGATATAAAAAATATGTCACAAGAACACGTTGTAATTTGGTTAAAAAACAAAAAACGAGTCCAAAGAACGAGTTTTTTAACCGAATTACAACGTGTTCGAGTGACATATTTTTCGTATCAGACTGAGACTGTTGATTATTTTATTTATTATATACTTATCAGTGATTTTTTAAGGATATATAATTGAAAATTCTCCCCCGCCCCCCCCCCCCCCCCCCCCCCCCTCCTCCTTGCAAGGTGCCCTCGCCCCCTCCCGCCCCCACGTCCGTGCAAGGTGCCCTCGCGTATGAATACATTTGGCAGATTTTGAAATGAGCCGTTAACATTTGCTGGTTGAAAGCAATAGCAATCTGCAGTACCATCAAATATAAAAAAAAATGGTAAAAAAGTAGTTCCGGCAAAGTGATATCGTCACTGGTCACTGGTGTGACAATATCACTTTTGTCTGATACTAAAAATATGTCACTGAGAAATCCTTATAAATTACTGACAGGTATATCATAAAGGTTTTTATTAAATCTTCGATATCCAGCATAATCAACGCATGCGTTATCGCGGTTGAATTTGTCATAATAAGCGAGTTCATCTTGCTTATTCAGTCTAGTTTAAGCTGTATATTTTGGTACTGTTTTAAAATAGATATGAACGTATGTGCATTAGCCATTAATACTTGACACTGTATTGAATGTTCAGTTTCATTTATAATTTTAATATATATATATGAATAAAAGTTTGAATAAAAGTCGAAGAGATTATGAAAACAGTGTTTTACTCATATACATTGAGTGGTTATAGGGCTTTCAATTATCAGCCCAGGTGGTTATTATGGCAATACTATGGTTCCCGGGGGCCCCGTTTGGTCACGGGGCAAAGAATAGGGCCACTGCATATCCCTTTGGAAGGGTAGGCAGAGGGGTAGAATCTCCCCAAATTCATGTTAATTTTATCATTTTTTGTTCATGTTCATTAGATTCATCATGATCTCTGCATTGTTTCAGGTGCCATCTCGCTCACATCAAGAGCAGTGGCAGAAAAACAATAAACGTGGCTCCAGCGTAAATGGAGTTTCTACGATAGAATTTGCAGCAACTCTGCAGTTCAGGGTGAGAAGGTTCTAGGCCCATTTTCCATATTTTATCTCGATGTACATGGAGGATGAGCCTGGCATGTTCATGCCTGTTAGACGCCATATAACCTTTCATGTGTTGGTGCGCCTTAAAACCCAATTCAATTCAATTCTTAACAAGAGGTCAAAGAGGGTATGTATTCGCTCTACTGGCCTACATGTATCTTATAGCAATTGGTGAAGTAAGGTATGTAGTTTTGTCAATCTGATGCGAAATAACCAAGTATCATTCACATTATATAAGCAATATCAGAGAAAAAATGTTTATCTATATCCTTAAACATCTATATTTTTTATTTTGGTCCAAAAATAATTCCCCTTATCTAATGGCTGGACTGGACATAAATATCATGACTTGTAACACACCGTTTATTGCACGACGTCGACAATATTGAACAACAACAACAACAACAACAACAACAACAACAACAACAACAACAGCTATACCGACTGTTCCATGTAATGCAGAATATACAAGAAAAAACTGTTGCAAAGCATCAGGGCGGCGCAGACTGTTTTCAAAAGGAGGAAACAAACATGTGTATTTATTTGAAAATTTTATTATAATAACAAAAATGTAGAAATATTTCAAAAAGTATAAAAAGTTATATGGCAACAGTAAGCAACAGTAACTTGAGAACAAAGGCACATACTTAAGATATCAAAACATATTTAAGTGTTTGCATTAATTGCTGATGATATATATTTCTAGAATGTTATGAAGATTTTTAGAATATTGAGGTAGTTTGAATTAAGTAAAGAAAAACATCAAAAAAGAAGCTGATATGATCAGTGAAATGTGACAAATGGCTCGGGAAGATGGACATGTATTTGGAAGAAGTGGTTTGTAGTGCTAAGATATCATACAGTTGTTTTTTTTGAATGTTTGACACTAATTTTTGTTTGCCACGTAGGGCTGAACATGAGATTTTCCTGAGTGGAAACCATTATTGCATGGCTTGCGTCAGGAAATAGCATGCTCAAGCAAAGTTTCAAAGCTGTAACTGTTATAGTTTCTGAAAGAAGTGCCCTTTAACATAAAACTTAACCAAATACGCAGGCGCCGATCAAGGGATGACAATAAGTCGTATTTTCTTTCCAAAAACATACTGGCTAAAGTGTGGATCTTAACGGCAAACCAATATACTAAGTTAAAAAGGGGCATAACTTTTGCAGAAAGCAGCACAGAGTTACGAAACCTGATATTCTGGGTCATGTTATGTAGAACAACTGTATAAAGTTTCAAAGTTGTAGCTGTTATATGAACCTATGACATAGCGCCAATTTCAATACAAAAATTTCAATACAACAACACAATCTTATGGCCAGTCTTTTACCCTCAACATTTTTACAACAATAACAACAACAATAACAACAACAACAAGTCACGTGCTCCTCCACATGCAGCCTATCTCTACCCAGAGTATTTGAGTGCAAGGAACGATAACACTGCGTGGAGATTGACATGCAGAATCAAAAAACACAGATATTGTAGCGCCACACAAATCACGTGACGATAGCTGAGGCCATGTGATTACAAAAAATGGCGATACACTAAGTAATGCTTGGTACAGCAAACTCTTGCCGTAATCAACCGGCAATTGGCAATAACATCATCACCTTCGAGAAGATGTTGAAAACATTCAACCTGTTTTGGCTTGGGTCATAGCTTTACATGCGTATGTAGGTCTATGCTTGGGCGTAATCTCTTTATTAAATTTACGCACAGCTTCTGTAAAGTTCTCAACGGACATACTGACGTCATTTCGGATTTTTCAAATTCATCACTGATATTCGGCAGGTGCCCTCCTGATTTTTCAGGACTTCATCCGCGGTGCGGTTATTCGGTGTGCATATAATCCTAATACATTTAGGGATTCACGAACCTTTGGGGACCCTTTTAAAAATACACAGAAATATAAAACACACATTTCAGGAAAGTTTGATACTTTTGTCCGGCGTGTCTAGATTGGGTCCTAAAACCTGGGTTTTGGTCCCTACCTATATATATGCAAATCACCTGACCAGACTACTTTTTCCCCCATAATTCTAAGTGCTAAGTGATACTAGTATCGATAGATGGCGAGAATGCTCAACGGAATACATGTTTGTTTACAAGTAACCAAGTAACCGTTGTTCATATTCCCAATTTTTTTTTAAATAAGTAAATTATTTTTGTAACCAGACACCGTTTTCCACAATATTTTCCTATATTATAAACAAAGCTAGTTGAAATATTGACCTAAAACTATTTAACCAAAAAATTTAACTTAGCTGGATTTGTGTGGTGGCAGTGGTTACTGTAACAGAAACGGGAAGTAACCACTGCGGGGAGTTTGCAAAAAGCAATCACAATATAGGCAGCGCGCTTCAATGACCTCGTGCAGAACTAAATTTACCACAGGATCACTTTTTCAGCAAACGTTTTGCGTTTGGAATGTCACATGCCTTGCTTCTTATTAACATTGTAATATATACTGGTAAGGGAGATCCTTTGGAGGCAACAAACACAACCAAGAGAATAGAGTAGCAGAGGAGGCAACAAACACAACCAAGAGAATAGAGTAGCAGAGGAGGCAACAAACACAACCAAGAGAATAGAGTAGCAGAGGAGGCAACAAACACAACCAAGAGAATAGAGTAGCAGAGGAGGCAACAAACACAACCAAGAGAATAGAGTAGCAGAGGAGGCAACAAACACAACCAAGAGAATAGAGTAGCAGAGGAGGCAACAAACACAACCAAGAGAATAGAGTAGCAGAGGAGGCAACAAACACAACCAAGAGAATAGAGTAGCAGAGGAGGCAACAAACACAACCAAGACAATAAAGTAGCAGACTCGGTTTCACTGAGTCTGTTAGCGAAATGGAATATTTTCATTGATATTCATGTGATGAATTTTTATTTTCAGGACTGATTTACCCGTTTATTTAGACCCATCGGTATCTTAGAAGTTACCGGTATTAGGTATTTAGTGCTGATCTAATTTCATTTTCAGACCATGATTAGAAATTATTTTTCAGCATTTGAATTCAGGAGACTGTTTCAGACAGTTTTGGGATAATTTGTGAAAATAATTAATAAGATGTTAAATCATTTAAATCCATTTATTGTTATTTCAGGTTAAGATTATATAGTATTTTTTTGACAGGATAGAGATATTGTTTACCACATAGTATTTCTTTCAGAGCAGGTGGATTGTTTGCAAAACATTCCATTCCAGTGCATTTACTGATCAGTGACCTACATTCAATGCAGATCCTTTTGTTCAGCTTGTATAAAACAAATATTTTTTTGTATAGAGATTTAACTATTGACCAGCTGATGTTTATTTACATCTGAGTACAGACTTTAAATTTCAGGTTCAATAACTGGGACATGTGTTGATTTGTTTTCAGATATTTTATTCTGATAATTCGTAAATAGATTTTAGATTATTGAATTTGTGAATTATTTTATTATATATAACAGTATTGTTTAACAGGTATTAATTAAACAATTTTAAGAAAGCTGACAGTTATTTTTTTAAATCAATTATTTTGTTTTGACATTTGTTGATAAAACTTTTTTTTTACAAGGGTGAATTATTTTGAATTTGTCTTTTTTTATTGCGTTCTTTGCGTGTATTTATTGCGATATATTGCGTGCATAGGGCCGTGCCATATACATACATTGATATTTCAGCAGTGATTTAGTTGTACCTGGTGATTTTGAGTGCATATATTTGGACACTTAGTGATTTTGAGTGCATATATTTGGACACTTAAAGATTTCAAGTGCATATATTTACTCTTAATTGAAATTAAACTGAGTTCAGTGAATCATCATACTTTGTTATGAATGAAGCTATTTCACCGAAGACATAGGGGGATTCCTACCAGTGGAAACGACCCTTGAGGAAGGGAAATTAGTTACTCCCATTCATCATGTCCTTTCTAGTGATATAATGGAACAAGTGCCCGATCGTTTGATGGACATTATTACCAAGATATTTGATCTTTTCCCTAAGGTTCAGCCAGTGGCTAAACAGGAGACCAGTAAACTCCAGAGAGCATTAGTTAATCTAGGACCATCGTGGATAAGTTGAGCCAAGAGACCCGTACTATCCCGCATGCCGCCGCTGGTACGGTTGCCAAAGCCACCGTCACCTATTACTGCGCCACAGGTTACCGTATGTGCCGCCGTCACCTATTATTGCACCACAGGTACCGTTATCACCGTCACCTATTACTGCGCCACAGGTACCGTATGTGCCGCCGTCACCTATTACTGCACCACAGGTACCATATGTGCCGCCGTCATCTATTACTGCTCCACAGGTACCATATGTGCCGCCGTCACCTATTACTGCGCCACATGTACAGTATGTTCCTGCCTCAACCGCATGTAGCACCATCATCATTGGCACAGAATGTCACGGGTAGTTATAGACTGACCGCCCCGATTTATACTTCCAGTTCGACTTTTCAGTTTCCGCCGCCAGTGCAGACCAGTAGTATTAGAACACCTGCACCCATATATGCATCCATTCCAGCTTTTTTCAGTTTACAACATAGGTGCAGACCAGTGGATCCACTCCAGTCAGCCAACCCTTCAGACCCAAAATCCCTTGTTTTTCAGATGATGACCCTGTACCCAATGGTGAGGTTCCGTACACTGTTTGGAGATACGAGGTTCAGGGCGTGATGGCCACCTAGTTGTATAGACTAGACGGTCGTATCTTAGTTGTATAGACTAGACGGTCGTCTCTTAGTTGTATAGACTAGACGGTCGTATCTTCGTGGCTCAGCTCGTTTACTTACTGATGGCCACCTAGTTGTATAGACTAGACGGTCGTATCTTCGTGGCTCTGCTCGTTTACTTACTGATGGCCACCTAGTTGTATAGACTAGACGGTCGTATCTTCGTGGCTCTGCTCGTTTACTTACTGATGGCCACGTAGTTGTATAGACTAGACGGTCGTATCTTCGTGGCTCTGCTCGTTACCTTACTGATGGCCACACCTAGTTGTATAGACTAGACGGTCGTATCTTCGTGGCTCTGCTCGTTTACTTACTGATGGCCACGTAGTTGTATAGACTAGGACGGTCGTATCTTCGTGGCTCTGCTCGTTTACTTACTGATGGCCACCTAGTTGTATAGACTAGACGTCGTATCTTCGTGGCTCTGCTCGTTTACTTACTGATGGCCACCTAGTTGTATAGACTAGACGGTCGTATCTTCGTGCTCTGCTCGGTTACTTACTGATGGCCACTCAGTTGTATAGACTAGACGGTCGTCTCTCGTGGCTCTGCTCGGTTACTTACTGATGGCCACTCAGTTGTATAGACTAGACCGGTCGTATCTCGGGCTCTGCTCGTTTACTTACTGATGGCCACCTAGTTGTATAGGACTAGACGGTCGTATCTTCGTGGCTCTGCTCGTTTACTTACTGATGGCCACCTAGTTGTATAGACTAGACGGTCGTATCTTCGTGGCTCTGCTCGTTTACTTACTGATGGCCACGTAGTTGTATAGACTAGACGGTCGTATCTTCGTGGCTCTGCTCGTTTACTTACTGATGGCCACCTAGTTGTATAGACTAGACGGTCGTATCTTCGTGGCTCTGCTCGGTTACTTACTGATGGCCACTTAGTTGTATAGACCTAGGACGGTCGTATCTTCGTGCTCTGCTTCGGTACTTACTGATGGCCACTTAGTTGTATAGACTAGACGGTCGTATCTTCGTGGCTCTGCTCGGTTACTTACTATTCCTCTTGGATTAAACGCTAGTTCCACTGACTTTCTACGTAAGTGGATGCTCTATATTCTAATGCATCATCCAGAGAGGAATATGTGGACGGAATTCTTTAACAGTGTTCAGCGTCCAGAAGAAAGCATAACCCAGTTTGCCTGTAGGCTTAAAACTCGTTACTGACCATCATCAATAAGGGTCACTTACCCTATCTGGCCAAGAATAGATTTACTATTACTTCGTCGTAAATTTGGGACCGGACTCATCTCTGAACCCTTAAAGATGCAGACTGCCACAAATATGATTATATTACAGGCTACAACACTCTACTTAGAGAGATAAGGCAAGTGGAGGAAGGAGGTCAAGCTGAAACCAGGACAACATCAACAGAAGACAGAAAACACAACAGTCATTTAACAAGAAGGCATAACACAACCCTGTAACAGCCAACCTATTGGGTTGATAACTTGGAATTCAGTTTACAGGAGTTGGAGACTATAGTATGCAGTCCAAAGCTAGATGCATAGCTTGAAGCCATTGCAGTCAAGGACTGAAGGCTATGGATGGAAAGTTTGACCAGCTTATCTGAAATCTTGACCCGGGGCTAGAGGGCGTGAGCGGTAGCTAGCATATTTTACTACCGTTCAATGAAAAAAACAGTCTCAATCAAACCGTGACTGCAATATTTTGTATGTGTTTTGTCGCAGCCGTTTCAAAGTTCCCCATTATCATACTCCTTTTTTTTTTTGACCAGTATCCAGAAACAGCAGCGCGCCAGAACCGCAACAACAACAACGAGACAGTGGTAGAGGCAATGTGTTTCCACCATAGGGGTCCGAGAAACTCTCCAGCGGCAGAGGACAGCAATTCTACAAACATAGAGGCCAGAACAACAATCCGCCAAAATGAGTAACCGCCTCTGTTCAAGAGTCAAACAGAAGCTGGTGAAAAATTGACCAAACCCATGTCAAGGGGGGGGAACCCCGAAGAATGACTTTGACAGTCGATTGTAATATTATCCTGTATAAATAAAACTAAGAATTATTTGCACTTGACGCTGTCTATTGAATATTATGTAGCATTCATTGTTGCTGAATATATATAAAATAGTTGTATGAGTTGTTCCATGTAGTAATCCCGTTTGTATGTTAAGCAATGTATGTAAGCTGGGGGATCCATCACCCTCACGAGTAATTATGCACGTCACCTTTCGCATTCCCGCCCAATACAACTAACCAGCCATCATATCTCTTTATCTATCTTCTTGTTATACTCTCCCTATGTTTTTGCCGGGTGCGGTTATAACACATATAACACAGGACCCAAAAAAATACCTAGGGTCTTATGTCTTCACAGAAGGAAAAGTATCGTGTATAATATTGTTATCATATACAGACGAGTTATAGAGCGATATACATACTTTAATATTCTGGTTAGGCTATTTCTATATTTCATTCATATCCACTGGGTTAAATCAATGCGTTGTCCATGTTTTGAGTTTAATTGAATATTTTAGTTAGCGCCGTAGATTTATATTCTTATTTTATTGTTGCATGCCGGGCTAGCGTATATACGGTATGAATTCCTGATAATAAAACGATGCAATTATTGCATAGTCCCTTAATCTCTACAATCCCGGTCTACAATGGCTCCCAGAGTTTGTCGGTGTCGGCGTCAGGACGTTGAAGAGAGAGGGCCAAGGAATTAAAGGGTTCTTAGGCCTCTACATCTCGGGTCTACATACACCAACGAGATATATGATGTACACCACGAGTTATTTGATATACACCCGAGGGCGGAAGCCTAACTGGGAACAATTAAATTACAAGTGATGCACTGCAATATTGCATGCTGTGTGATAGTCCCCACCCTCTCGGCATCTAGTGCAACGTTGTTGACAATATCAACGCCGACTTCGTCGCCATCTGGTAGCTCACGTTGATAAGGCCTTGGCTGGAAGAGCTTACATACATCTACCCGCCTGGGTTCGCTCACAAACTGGTCCCAAAATAACCTAATAGCATGTGATAACATGACGTAAAGACCCCAGTTGCGTTTAATTTCATTCAAGCCTTTTTAAAGGCTTTACTAAAAATTACGCTTTTCATTCATTTTCTTTATTACATGTGGTAGTATTCTGTTCAACGTGCACGCATACTTGTCTACAATGAATGCTTAGGTTAAAAAAGCACTATTTTTAAATTTGATTTACTATCAGATTATTATCATAGATGTTTAATATAACAGGACCCAGATCTCCTCATACCCGCACACGTTTAGTCATTCCATAGCAGGCTTATAATTTGTATAATATGTTTCTCGTTCAATAACATGTCAGGATGCACACAACTGTAGATGTTACGAAGGACATCTAGCGTTTAGTGCTAGTGTGGCGGCTGTAAAAGGTCTTCCCCGTGCTATGAATCAGTAGTGTTATTTGTAATGGTCCTTGGGACCAAGCGAGCCCAATATAGATGGCTTGAAAGAGAATACCAATTAATCCGTTGCTAAGGGGCGTGCGAATGGTGTTTGGCTTTTTTTTACATTTTTCTCTCAATGATAACAGACTCAATAAAACCGAGTCTGTTGCTTTATTCTCTTAATTTTGTTTGTTGTTCCCAAAGGATCACCTTTATCAGTATTTATTATATATTTTTACTATGTACTGGTTCTAATAACTTAGCAAACATTTGTAAAACAATATAAAAACAATATAGTTTAATTGCATAAGTATACAATCAAACATTTGTCCTTATTGTGCATTCAGTACATTAACCCTTTCTTGGAAGCTACTTATATTACATATTTCATTCACCGGCTTTTTATTGTCCCTATTTAAAACTATATCATTTTGTTTCATTCAAGAAACCATGACGCACAATGTGTGACACTGTCATGATACAAGGTAACATCTAGAGAAAGCCTATACAATCGTTATGTATTATGATATTTTTTGGCACCGATGTTATGGATTTAGGGCAATCTAGTAGCGAAAATAATGCTGAACAGGTTTCCCGTCTATTAATTTTTCTATGGGGAATAACTAATCGTGCGTGTGTAGAAGACCTGAGAAATAAAATAGTGAATGTTCCTCTGTAACTTAGATGTAATATTCTTCAAACTTGAAATCAGGAACTGATTGATTTCAATTGAAATATAGGAAACAATTTTCACATTCAATTCCCGGTGCGGTTCCTTGGAAACGCGATTGTTAAACTGACCGAACGATCTTCTGACCAATCATCTTCGGAACTGAGAGCACTTTATCCAATTCTATGCGAAGAGGGTTAAATGCCGAAAATAACCTCCGCCCTTTTGTAACGCACTATACCCACTTCATTCGTCTCCCGCGGACGCTTTTAATGACATTACTAACCGCAACGGTAAATCCCCCTTTAATGGCTATTTAATCAATGAAGCTATGTTTTGTCCTATACCTAAAAATACCATACCCGTAAGTTAATTTGAATCGTCTTTGTGACACACGTAGGAGCTGTAGCCTTAAGTTAATTTACCCGTCTTTTTGACATAAGCTGTGGTGCAGTCCCTGGTAATTTAAAGAGAGACAAACTAATTATCCGGACATACTTGAACCTAATTCAATTTAAAATGTTGTCGATCTGCAAGCAACTTACTTGAGTGTATTTGCTTAAAAGCAGTAATCATGTCATTCGTGTTCTCAAATATCTTACAAGTTGATTTGCTATAATTTGTATACATTGCCACGAACAGCTTCAAGTTTGCATTTAAATCTCAGTGACATTATTGATGGCATTAGTGATTTTGGCAAGGCTACAAAACAAGCTCGCCGATCATTCCATCATTGATATAAAATACTTATATCGAACTCATGAATTATAAATAACCAGAAACTATTCGGCTGTTGTTTAATGACGTCATATACGTTATGCGGCTATAGCCGTTACCAGTACGGGCGCAGCTGAATCATTTCACGTGCATAGACGGCATAACTACCCATACTCCGACAACGTTATCAAATGTGATCTTTAAGCATACATTTCAGTTGATATTTGAATATAGTGGCAATTTAAAACTTGTCGGTCTAACCGTTTGATATACCATACAATTTATACACAGAATGTGTACTATATGATATAAGGTCAATTGGCTCTTGATGAATGTGTTTTATTATGATACACAATGTTTACTGCTAATTTAATACGCCGTGTGCGCTCTCATGAGTCCACTCACCACTGTTATGTTATAGAATCCTTCTTGTTAAACAAGGTTGTATGGAATATGAAATTATAACAACTATATGAGACACTTCCGTAAGAAGAGTGTTAGTTTTATGACATACACACCTATCCCTCTAGTAGTGAATGTAAGAATCAAATTGATACAATTACAAAGTGCTCATATTCCATGCCTGGCTAATATATACGCCCATCGCGTGATGGCTCGGGTGAATCTAATATCCAAGGCTTGGGAAATGTGAGCCCATTGTCCCCTGTTAAGAAACCAAATAACTAATAGTACATTCATTAAGAAAATATTGAAAATCGCGGGTTAGATTATTCATTTGGTGAATGTAACTTTTTGATCTTTGCCTCTGGCCCAGGGGTTCAGACACTTGGACTCGAAACTTTGTGTCATTATAACAAATCCTATGCAACCTATTATGCCAAAAAAGATGAACTACCGTTTTTAGTTGATGTAGTTTTTGCTCATTAAAACGTGAACTTAGTATTTGTACGATACGAAACTTTTAGGACGAGCGGCTTTTTTCATGGTACTCATCCACTCTTTACCAAAGATACGCTAACAGCTATGACCACATCCAACAGCGTCAACTACCGCTATCGGCAGATGTTGAGACTAACCATCGTCCTGTTAATTCCTATACTCTCATTAGCTGCATGAAAGTATTGAAGATCGCATTTTAGGTGCAATTCGGTTAAGATTGATATTCCTGAAATGAAGATGAAATAAAATAAAAAGTAAAAATAAATATAAAAGTAATTAAGAACTCTTCTGGCAAGGACTAATCACAACCTGACTTCTATGGTGATGTGATTTACAAACTTCGTAAGAATCCTTCGTTAAGTCACTTTCATACACATCTTTATTACATCACGTTTATCAAAAGAGGTTATGACCATATCATTTTGCAAAGCACTGCTTGTTAGTGTTTTGACCCATTTACAGTTCGCCACTATGCTTTACTTTTGATTGTGCGATGACGGCACAGATTGTGGACTCTATGATGACGTCTACCTAAATCCTTATAGGCCGGAGCGTTTGATATTTGTCTCTAATCTTGTCTTGTCGTACTCTTAAACGGTTGCTCCTCTTGTTGCTCTGCTTCTGTTACTTTGTGGCTTTCTAGGCGTTTGTTTTTATATTATATATACATGATCAGGTTTGTGTTTTACTTATATTGCCATATTATTGCTGCCTTGTTTGTAGAGATTATAATCTGGCGGGGTTATCCTTTATTTACACTGTCCCGTTTATTAGGATGACAATAGGATAATAGTGAGGTTTGGCTGCTCCCTAGAACCTGGATTAAACTACCTAGCGGCTTTTTTGCCACTGACGTTCCAAGGCGGTAACCCTATTGTCAACCCATTTGTGTTTGTGATGTCATAATCTTGACTTTTAATCATCTTTAACGTTGTTATTTGTTTCTGTGAGTGTTCGTGGTTGACTGTCGTCCTGAATGCTACTTTTCCTGTTCAATTTTTATATCTACTTATAATATTATATTAAAAACAAATCAACGCCTAACTGATAAGAAAGTAATCTGAATAAAGGAAACACAATTGCGACTCAAAATTAATATCTGAATCAAACATATTTCTTGATATCAAAGAGCAATTACAACTTGATGTAAGCAGCGTTAAATGACATTGTTGGAGAGAAAAAAGGAAGAAGAGCTTTATTGATAAAATTGAAGCGGATTTGGAAAAATTGATGCAAGAAGCAGCCCTGACATAATATTCGCACATTCCGGTCGTCCTGTCTTGCACAGATGAAAACTTTGAAAATCATAGGACATAGTGAATTAGAAAATGGTTTAAAAGTTGGCATGTCTCGGCGAAACTGGGGAATATGACATAAGCGTGCTTACACCCTTATCTTTTCTATTATGGTTAACACTATTACCGAGGACACCAACTACGACACAGGCGCCTCGCACAATTTATTCAGCCGGCGCCTAAGCGAGGCGCTGTGTCGAAGTTGGTGCCTAGGTTCGGGTTCGAATCCGTTTGGTAAGTGGTTTGTACCGAATTTTCTCCACATATAATATTTAATGTTTGTACTTGTATTCCTTATAGATCCCACGTTTACAGAAAGTTCTTTATTCTGAATTTAATCTCTCACAAATAATATAATATATCTAAAATTCAGTGTATCAGTAAATAGGTCTCGGCGTCTTTCTATGGATAAAATGTTGTATATATTCTTGAGGTTATAACCCATGTAAAATGAATCCCTCTATCGTATAAAGTATACGCTATGGTTGTCGTATTTGACGAAAAGGCACGAAGATAACCGATAAGTTCAGTAGTACGACTTTTAGTATGACCCGTCCACCGAAATCAATATTTTTAGGTCGGCTAGGTGGTCGAGTGGTCTAAGGCGGCCGGCTATTTGTGCGAGGCGCTGTTGTCGAAGTTAGTGTCCTAATGTGCGGGTTTCGAATCCGCTGGTAAGTGTTTGTACACAATTTTCTCCACATATATATATTATATATATATATAAATATATATAAAATACACACACACTTACGTCTGACTTTCTACTAACTTTAAGGATGGTTTGGGAGTGGAATACAGCATTATCAACCCATGACGAACAAATAACGAGGTTAATAATATGATTACTAGATCTTGCAGATACGGACAATCCCGGATGTGACTACAGCCCAGGATAGGATTAAGGCGCAAGGCGTATGTGTGGTTAATCCTTAAATTTTAAACCCCCTTCGACCCTAATCTACTGATTGTCATTATATGTTTTTCGTGTTTCAACGACGATAAATTTAAGGTATTTAGTGAATCGTTATCCAGTATCCATATTGGACGGACAACACTGAACGATCTGAATAGAAGGCCAGAACTGGTTACTTCTATAAGGGTACATTTGAGATCAGAACAACCCCTTCGTCTGACTTTCTACTAACTTCAAGGATTTTTGAGTGTAATACCAACTTTCATCAACCCATGACCGAAAACAACTAACGAGGTTAATAATATGATTATAAGATCCCTGCAGATACGGACAATCCCGGATGTGACTACAGCACAGGATTTATGGCCCAAGGCCCACAATACATTTGAGTACCTTTTCAGTACCTGACTGGCTTTGAAATATTTTGGGATTAGTCGAAACCTGTGACTATAAGTTATGTTCTAATATATTTCCTGACATACGTGTTATTTCCGCAAATTCCCCCAAATTTTAATTATTTGTCGTCCAATGTCAGGTATTACGGTTTACGTCAGGAAACACAATGAATATGTTTGTTACAAGACATGTCCCGAATGCAAATTGATCTTCCCGTAGATACTGAAGATGTACAATTGGGTAATTATTTTGTGACTAAAATGCAAGAACTGCAGAGGAATACAGACATAGTGCAGTTTCCAAAACAATGTACCAGAGTTGGAACTTTGAATAGTGATGTAAATGTGAAATGGCCCAAGTTGTCAACAAATCTGGCTCAGATTTATTGAATTTGCATATCATTCTTATATATTTTTTGTTTTTCGTTTAATGGTCGTACAGTGAAGAGATAAAGATATTGTTAGATTTTTATTATTTATGTGTTATTATATTTATGTCAGTACACATGATAATAGTGTATATAGATTAAGTC